>JACBWV010000472.1:3891520-4325399 GCA_013435795.1 Chlamydomonas sp. ICE-L
CGCACCACCACCACCACCGGGCCGCACCACAACCACACCGCCCGCACCACCACCACCACCTGCGCACCACCACCACCACCAGCAGAGGCCGCAACCGACCACCACAAAGGCCGCACACCACCACCAGCAGCGTGCCGCACCCACCACCACCACCGGCCGCACCACCACCACCACAAGCAGCGGCCGCACCACCACCACACCCGGCCGCGCCACCACCACCACCTGCCGCACCACGACCGCCACCAACACCACCACCAGCATCTTCGCACCAACCACACACCGGCGCACCAGCACCCCACACAGGCCGCACCACCACCACCCACCGGCCGCACCACCACCACCACCGGCCGCACACCACCACCACCGGCCGCACCACACCACCACCGGCCGACCACCACACCACCGCCGCGCACACAACCCCACCGGCCGCACCACCACACCACAGCTGGTCAGCACCACCACGACAACCGGCGCACCACCAACCACCACTCGGCCCACCACGCATCCACCCACGGCTCGCACCACCACCACCACCTTCCTCACCACCACCACCACCTTCCTCACCACCACCACCACCTTCCTCACCACCACACCACCACCATCCATCATCTTCCTCACCACCACCACCACCACCGACACCTGCCTCGCCACCAGCACCACATGACTCACCTGCCACCACCACCGGCGCACCACCACACCAGCCGCGCACCACCAAGCCACCACGTGGCCGCACCACACCACCACCGGCCGTCACAACCACGACAAACCGCCGCAGCCACACACAACCCCACCGGCCGCACCACCACCACACCGGCGCACCACCAGCCACCACCGGCCGCACCACACCACCACCGGCCGCACCACCACAACCCCGGACGCCGCACCACCACCACCGGCCGGCACCACCACCACCAACCGGGCCGCGCACACAACACATCCGGCCGCACCACCACCACCAACCGCCGACCACCACCGGGCCGCACCACCACCACCACCAGCAGGCTTCCGCACCAGGCAGCGTCCGCACCACCACAACCACCGGCCGCAAGCACCACCACACACGGCCGCACCACCCACCACCACCACCACCACCACCACCACCACCACCATGCAGCGGCCGCACCACCACCACCACCCAGGCCGCCCCAACACACCACGCCCCGCACCACCACCACCCAACACCGGCCGCACCACACCACCACCGGCTCAAACACCAAGACCATACCGCCCGCACCACACCAACCACCGCCCGCGACCACCCCACCACCAGCAGCGGCCGCAACCACAACCACCCACCGGCCTCACCACCACCACCACCTCCGCACACCACCACCACCTTCCTCACCACCACACCCCCACCACCATCATCTTCCTAACCACCCCACCACCACCAACTCAAGTCATCAGCCACCACCACCACCATCATCTTCCTCACCACCACCACCACCTTCCTCACCACCACCACCACCATCATCTCCTCCACACCACCACCACCATCATCTTCCTCACCACCACCACCACCTTCCTCACCACCACCACCACCTTCCTCACCACCACCACCACCACCACCTTCCTCACCACCACCACCACCATCATCTTCCTCACCACCACCACCACCTTCCTCACCACCACTACCACCATCATCTTCCTTACCACCACCATCATCTTTCTCACCACCACCACCACCACCACCACCACCACCTTTCTCACCACCACCACCACCACCTAACTTACCACCCACCCCACCACCACCATCACTTTCCTCCAGGACATGGAAGTGTTTGGATACACGGCCGGCAACGGCAAGGACCGCACACAAACTGCCATCCAACAGTTCTGAAGTCGCTCCTTGGACCATAACGAGCTTTAGGGGACGTGCGAAGAGCAGTTATAACTAGTGTTTGCTTGCCCTGCCACTGGCACTGACGTTAACTACCGAGTTGGACTTGCAACGAGCTTTAGCGGGCGTGGGAAGAGCAGTTCTAACAAGCGTGCGCTTGCCCTGACACTGGCACTGACAGATAAGTCACAGTGACAATGAGTGATAAGTGACTGTGCTCTGACACTGACACTTGCACTGACTAATACGTGTGTGGTTGTCCTGGCACTGACAGATTAGTGACAGTGACAATAAGTGACTGTGCTCTAACACTGACACTGTCACTGACTAATACGTATGCAGTTGTCCTGGCACTGACACTGGCGAATAAGTGACAGTGACAATAAGTGATAAGTGACTGTGCTCTGACACTGACACTTACACTGACTAATACGTGTGTGGTTTTCTTGACACTAGCACTGACGAATTAGTGACACTGACAATAAGTGATACGTGACTGTGCCCTGACACTGACACTGTCGCTGACTAATACGTGTGTGGTTGTCCTGGCACTGACAGATTAGTGACAGTGACAATAAGTGATAAGTGACTGTGCCCTGACACTTGCACTGACAACACTGATAAGTAAACAGAAGATAGGGGTGCCACAAGCCGGCCCAGAATCGAACATACGTACAAGTGTATGGCTGCCCTGACACTTACATGGACAACACTGACTAGTAAGTGACTAAGTGTGTTGCTGCCCTGACACTGTCATTGACATCACTGACGCTAATAGCATTGTGAGAGAATGGCTTGATGGCGGGGTCTGTGGGGCAAAGTGATCCTTGCGCTTACAATTTTTTCTTTCCGGCAACCAAGAGGCAGGCAGCAACCAGGAGCAGCTTTTCTTTTTGGCAACCAGGAAAAGCTTATCGGCAACCAGGCTTTTTATAGCTTTGCTTTACTGTAACCAGGAGCAGCTTCTAGGTAGCTCCCTGAGCCAGCTACTGGGTTCAGTCCTAAGACTTCAGCAACTCTGGATAGCTGATTCTGCCAGCATCCAGATGCACTCTGTTGCGTTAGCTTATGCTGAATAGTCAGTCAGGAAAGCTGCCTAGATGCTACTGCTCGTAATAGAAAAGAAAGCTATGAGAGCCCCGTTAATTACAACCTCAAACTTGTGTTTTGGAAGCTTCTGTTGGTAGCGGTCGTATGAACTATTCAACCATCTGATCAGATGCCTTAATCGCTCATACCACCGCCTACAACTTAACTAGGGGGGGAGGGGGGGGGGGGTCTTAGCTCCTTAGCGCTAATAGCCCTAATAGGGCTAATTAGCGCTAAAATAAATCTCAGAGTTTTAGCGCTAACTAGAGGCAAAGAGAAGAAAAATGGCACGTCGTTGCGGCTGGAAACCGAACACGACGGTAACAGAGGGTGAGGGTATGAGTTGCAGGTATACTAAATACAATAGATACCACCGCTTGCAACATAATGTGACTCCAGTTAAGGCATTGCCCAGAGGTTCCCACAGCATGGGTTTGAACCTAAAAAAAGTAATGATAACGCCTGGTGGGGCGTGGTATTAAGGGGACCCGTCGTACGCGGGCAGAGAACGGTCTACCACCTCGACTGGACAAGCTACCATCGAGGTTGACAACTACCTGCAACGCTCAAGGCGACCGTAGGGGGAATCGAACCTTTGGTTCGGAAGCTTCTAGAATGTGAACGTGTTCACCTGCCAACAATTTGTACTGGCAGCAATTTGAACTTTAACTTGGTCACATACCTTCAACCAGCAATTTGGCTGATCGCCGTCTTAGGCAGTACAGACAAAATGCGCCAGGTTGTCAGCCCTCTAGTTTTGGCATGCATGTTGTTACAGGCCAAGTATGCTAAGGGGACTTGCCCAACTATGATATCAGGAAGGGCTAAATCGAACAATCACTGATGAACTGAACCCCAAACAATCGTTTCACCGATGGGGGTCTGAGTTTGTGCTACAGTGATAACTTATTTTTGCGATTATGATTGGCTTGATGCCCGGAGCCTTTTTCTCAATGTCGTACAAGGGTTGTAAGATTGCCTTCTATGATAGCTTTTCTTTTCCGCCACGAGCAGCAGCATCTAGTCAGCTCCCTCACTCATCCACCAGGGTATGCACACATATTTCAACAGGTGTAGAGTAATGATGACATCAGCGTACAGGTGCGTTAGGCTTAGCCGGACGGGCAGGCAGGGGAGCTTCCTAGGAGCTGCTGCTCGAAGTAAAAAAGAAAGCTATGGCAGGACCACAAGCCAGCTATGTGTAAATCTGTGCCTGGCCGGGACTGGCTAGTGTTTTGTCCGGGTAACTTCTAGGTCTGGCTCACTTAGCCACTTAAATAAATAAATAGTACGCCTTATTATGGGGTGTGAGGTTGAGGGGGCAGCACGTTGGCTTTCACTGGGGCTAACCACTAATTGGGGGGGGGGGGGGGGGGGGGGTCACTTGAACATTTCTTAATTGTGTCTGGGACACCGCTGGGTCTGACTCACTGAAAGTAATGATTTCGCCTGGTGAGGTGTGGTATTAAGGGAGACCCGCCTTTCGACGGTAGATAACGGGCTGCTACTTTAACTGGGCAGAGGTACCATGGCAGTTGACTACGAACACTAATGCGCACCCGTAGGGATTTGATTCCCTCTCCTTCTTCTTTCAGCAAACTCTACCAGTGAGCCTGACCCACCAAGACACTTCTAGCTTGAACTTGAACTCGGTTACATAGCTTCAGCCAACCATTTGATTGCTCGCTATCAGCATGAATTGCGTTGCTCTCACGCGTTTTATGACTTGGTGACTACTTCTGTACTCCCTTAGAACTATCGGTCCTGACAGTACTGTGACAGCTTCCCGTACTGACAGCTTCCCGCAGACTGTGTCATCCTTTGAGTGACTCAGTGGTGACAGCTTCCTGTCAGCTAGGTTACCGTTGCATCTCTATGTGGATATACCTGACTTAGGTTCTAGTTAGGTTATAGTCAACGGTCTCTTCCACCACTGGTGCCCCTTGATGGGTCTCCAGTGCTTGTAAAGCTATTCTCGTCTCTGTGTATAGATTGGCGCGTCTGTCTCCGCTGCATACATCTCTGTCCACTCTTAGAAGTGATTATAGCTGATAGGTTATGGGCTTCATCTCTTTCTACCACTGCTTTATAATGCAACTTCCTCGTGGGCCTCCTGCCGGCTTCGAGAAGCTTACCCCACAGAATGGTTTGTCTTGGTCGCGTGGTATGGAGAGCGTCATTATCTCTAATGGCTGCGACCGGATTCTTCCTTTCAAGATCCGTGTTCCCACGGATTGGCTTGATGATTGTGCGCCAGCGGCCTCTGCTGCCTTAGATGAGTCTCCTTCCGCCATCATGGAAGCCATCCCCCCCAGCCATCCCACCATTTCTCTCCCTCCTTCTCCTCTTATCCAACGCCTCCGTCCTGAGGTAGAGGATATTCTGATGCGTCTATGCTGTGTCTCGACACAGATCATCAAGTACAGGAGTTCTCCTCCGCCTGCTGATGCTCGCTTCTCTTATGACCATGCTGATCTTGCTCGTCATAAGCATGGAGATGGTTACTACACTGACAACACTGAGGATGACGACGAAGAGGCAGATCTACCGAGTAGTGACTTCGGTGGAGTTTCTCCCTCCTCTGCCACTCGTGTCTTTGATTCTCCAGTGTTTGAGCATCCACTGGCGCCTCCTCCTCCTGTCTTGAGGCCTCCGTCTGCTCCTCCTGTTCCACCGTCTGGTGGCTACAACACTCGGTCTCGCGAGACTGCTGCTGCGAGTGTCTCCAGCGCTGCTGCTGACCCCTCCCTGGAGCCACCTCCACTTCCACCAGTGGATCTGCCCCCTTCCCCTTCTCCTTTTCCTCCCCCCTTGCCGCTTTACCCTACTCGCTCACTGGGATGCTTATCCTGGGAGCACCTGCTTGATGGCTCCCGTCCTATGACCATGGATGTGCGGATGTCCCGCATTGTTCGCCAGGAGCAGAATGCTGGTGACTCTTTGGACCGCACTTTGTACGGTAGGATGGATCAGGCGGCCACTAGGGCTAATGTAAATCAGAAGGGGGATCCGCGGGTGATGATTTTCTCTGAGTTGGGCCATGCTAGCCGTGCTTTTCTCGGGCCTGTGCAGGCGGGTATTTCCTACCCTCGTCCTGGTGGTGCAACCTTTGGTGGATCTGGTGTTAGAAATGCGAATCTTCGCAAGTACCAGTTTGTTTCAGTCCCTCTCAGCTTTGTTCCTCCTAGGCCAGATTTCGAGCTACTTGTGCGTGTTGCGAGTTCCTTGGGTGAGATTAGAAACCTTGATGACCAGCGTGCGTATGATGCTGGCATCGCTGCTGAGTACTTTCTGGCTGTTCGCGCGATGTATGATGTTTCGCCGGCTTCCCCTGCTGCATCACCACCGGCCTCTCCTAGTCAGTCTCATGTAGATCCTGCCCTGTTAGGATTTAGTACCCTGCCCCTTGCGCGCCAGGAGTTCATGTGTCTCACGATGATGCTAGCAAACATGACGGAACCGATGGTACAGGTCTATCAGGATTTTGCTACGCCTCGCGATATCTTTGTGCATATCAAGAGACAGCATTCTGATACCCTTGCTGCTCGTGTCCCCCTCATGCTTGTTGAGCTTCGTAGTGTAACTATGAACAATTCTGAACCTGTAGACGTGTTCTTCCGCAGGGTGCGGCAGTTGTGTACTGACCTTCGCAGTGCGGGATACCCGCAACCGCAACGTCACGCGATGCACACGATTATCAATGGCATCACTCACCCTCGCTTCGATTCGCTGCGCCTACAATTTGGTTTCGAGCTGTACCAGAACAAAACTGTTGATTACTGGACCTGTCTTGCAGCATATAGATCATTAGATTTTTTGAATGTGTCTCTCCCCAGGTCTGATCCAAGGCATCCTGGTTGGTCCCGTGACTCTCCCCCAGTCCCTGCCCATGCTGCCATCCAGCGTGGCCGGGGGTCTGGTTCTCAGAGTTCCGGGGCTCCCAAGAGGCACTTGGATTGCACTTGGGGCCCCTGTCCTTCCAAAACGACCCACTCGGAGGACCGTTGCTGGACGAAGCATCCGCACCTGAAAAGGTCCAAGCCTGGTGTACCGGGCGGTGAACCCGTGCCCATTGCCTTGGCACTTCCAGGTTCGTTGACTCGCCGGCAGTTGTCCTCCTTGCAGGCTCAGATTGATGGGTATGCCATGTCCAAGAACTAGGAGGTACGCTCTGTCCTATTCTCTTGCACAACTAAGTTCTCTAACGTGTGTAGCCCGAGTCTTTCTGAGGGTGTCTGGCATGTGGACTCTGGAGCTGGAATGTCTATCACAGGTGATAAATCTTTGTTCACTATGTATATGGCTTCTGCTGTTGGGCCAGCAGTTCGATTTGGTGATGGGGTGGTTCAACGGTCTGAGGGTAAGGGATCCATTGTGTTATGTAGTGATTGGTTACCAACATCCATCACTCTTACCAATGTTCTCTACATCCCTCACTGTCCAGTGAACCTCCTGTCAGTAAATGCTGTGGCTCATTCTCTCCACTGCCAGGTTTCTTTTGATAGTCTTAGTTGCACTGCCACTCAGGGCTCTTCTGTTCTCTGGTCTTTTCCTGCATCTAGTGATGGTGTGTACAAGTTTGCCTGTAGACCTTGTAACACCAGTCGGGACTGTTTGAGGGTTGCTGACGATTATCCTGCTTTTGCACTTGATGTTGATGAGGACGGTGGAGTTGTTATCCCTACCACTCCTGCATGGTTGTGGCATAGGCGGTTGGGTCACCCCGGCTATCATGCCTTACACAGACTTGTTGATAAGGGTATGGTTAAGAACTTACCCCTCAGTCTTCGTCAGGTGGAAAGGATGGCTAAGATCCCTTGTGATGCTTGTCAGAAGGCAAAGGGCAAACGTCTCCCTTTTCCTAAAGAAAGCAAAACTGAGATCCGTGCACCTCTCCAACGGCTTCACTTAGATATTATGGGACCTGTTCACATTAGGGGCCTGCGTGGGGAGTTTTATATTCTGTGTCTCACAGATCAGTACTCTGGCTATGCTGAAGTACTGTGCTTGAGAACCAGGGATGAGGCTCCCTTAGCAGTCCAAACTATCATCCTCAGATGGATGAATCAACTACATGGGTTTGCCTTTAAATGTCTGAGATCTGACAGGGCCAAGGAGTTTATTGTTACATGGTTCGAGGACTGGCTTATTTCGGTTGGGGCAGTACATGAGTTATCGTTGGCATACACTGCGCAGCAGAATGCAACTGTGGAACGGGATAATGGGGTCTTACAGTCTGTCGCTAGGAGCATCCACCTGGAGTCTAAACTAGCTAAGTCTTTCTGGCCCTATGCTTTCCTAGCTGCTTGTTACCTTCGTAATCGGCTGCCCAATCAGGGAGACAAAACACCCTATGAGTTGTTTTATGGGATCGTGCCTGATGTGTCGTTGTTGCGTGTGTTTGGTTGCCCCTGCTACGTTACGTTAGTCAATGGGAAGAAACGTAACAAGCTGGACGAAAGGGCGTTATCTGGTAGACTGGTTGGGTACTCTCTGGTGAGTAAGGGTTATTTTGTTTGGGTTCCAAAGTTGCGCCAGGTCGTAGAGAGTCGTGATGTACTCTTCTATGAGCAGTTTGATCATAACTGCATTCCTGGGCTTCCTCCCTATGATGGGTCACCGTATGTCTCTAGCATCCCTGCCGCTATCAACGGACACATGCCTGAGGCTGCAGTGAGTTCCCTAGATCCTTTGCTTTCCCCACTTGTTGACCACTGTCCTGGCCATAGGATGACTCTGCGAACTAGGTCAGGGGCCAGTGGTACTGTATTGCGTGAGAAAGCACTGGGCGGGCGAGTTTCTGCGGTTCCTACGGACAAAATCTTAGCCGAATCTCAGGGGGTCGCCAGGCCCTCCTCTGCGCCACGTTCCGTCGGTGAAGCTCTAGGATTAAGGCAGCCTCAGATCATGGTGGAGCCTCTTACAGGTCCATCGCCTAATAGTCACCAACCTCCGCCCGCCTTGGATGGCTCGGTGTTGTTGAACACCTCGCCGTCTGCCGTTCCTGGTGGAACAATCGGGTATAGCCCATGTGACGATGTAGCCTTTGCTGACGACGCAAGTGATGATCTTGAACACTGGTCTGGTTCCGATACTGCGTATGGCTGGGGTGTTCCGGTCGACCCAGGCTTCGTTGATTTAGAGGCAAATAAGGCCGGCCCTGTTCAACCGGGCAGTAGTTCTGCGCTGGGGGCTTTACTAATGGTTACTGCTGATACTGCTGATACCCCCGCTGCCCGTGTACAAGTAAACTGCTTGTACGTGGGAGCATCTGCTGCACCCACCACTGAACTGTCCTATAAAGCTGCCATGCTTCCTACCAATCCTGATAGGGACCAATGGCTTCTTGCTATGAAGGATGAGATGGTTTCCCTTCATGCCCATGGCACTTGGGCTCTCACTCCACAGCCTCACAAGCAGAAGATCCTGTCTGGCAGGTGGTTGTTTGTGAGGAAGGTTGGAGTTGATGGTTCAATCCGCTTCAAGGCACGTTTTGTGGTTCGTGGTTTTTTGCAGCGTCCTGGGCTGGACTTTCATGATGTATATGCCCCTGTCTCCTCTAAAGCAGGTCTAAGAGTGCTCCTGGCTGCTATCACTCATAGGAAGATGTTTGTTAGGCAGCTGGACATCAAGACTGCATTCCTAAATGCTAAGCTGGAACCTGGTCTGGACCTGTACTGCCACCAGCCTGATGGCTTTAAAGTACTTGGTCCTCACGGTGTTCCCCTTGTGTGCAAGCTGCTCAAGTCCCTTTATGGTTTGAAACAGGCACCCAGGGCTTGGAATAGGGATGTCAAACGGGTTCTGATTGCACATGGCTTTACTATGTGCAAGGCTGAACCTGCTCTGTATTTTAGGAAGGATTCTGATGGTGGGTGGAGCTATGTCCTGACCTATGTAGATGATTTCATCTGTGCTTTTAGTGAGCTGGATAGGTATGTGTTGCTGATCCAAGCTATGGAAGAAGCTGGATGGGAGGTCAAAGAGATGGGTGTTCCTGTTCAGTTCCTCTCTTTAGACATGGCTTGTACACTTGACTCTGAGGGCAGGTGTGTTCAGATCAACCTGTCTCAGCACACCTACATTGTTGATCTGGTGGAGCAGTTTGGTCTCACTTCTGCTGCCCCACCCAAGTTTGCTGCTCCCATGTCCAAGTCCACTGTTTCTGATGAACCTGGTGTACCCCTGCCGTCTAATAGCCAGTACCTCTCCCTTGTGGGTGCTTTGCTATACCTGGCTACTTGCACCAGGCCTGATATTTCTTTTGCTGTGAGCTACTTGTCCAGGTTTTCTGCTCAACCTACAGTCTCTCTCTGGAATGCTGCCAAGAGATTGCTGTTGTATTTGAGAACACATTCCCACCTGGGTCTCACTTACACCCACAGCCCTGAGTTCTCTTTTACTGTCTTTAGTGATTCCTCTTTTGCTGATGATGGGTCTGACAGGAGGTCTCAGACTGGCTTTGCTGTGCTAGCTGGGGGGTGCATAGTAAACTGGATGAGCAAGCGGCAGCCTACCGTTGCTATTAGCTCTAGTGAGGCTGAGTATCAGGCCCTGTCCCAAGCTGCCAGGGAGGTACAATGGTTGAAGAAATTGAGAGTGGATCTAGGCCTGCCTTGTGATTTGGTTACCATTCAGGGTGATAACTTAGGATCCCTGAGCTGGGCCAAAGACTGGCAGCTTCTCCCTCGCAGCAAGCACATTGATGTTATTCATCACTACATCAAGGAGCTGGTGGAGGATGGCTCCCTTGCTGTTGCCTATGTGAACACAGTTGATAACTGTGCTGACCCATTCACCAAGCCCCTTGATCCTGCGGTGTTCTGGCGGTTCATTCGCATGTTTGGAATGACTGCTTCTCCTTAGACCAATTTTTTTGGTTCCATGTATTCTTGACTTTTGCTTACATGTGTTCTGGAATTTTTTTTGGTTCATTTTAGAGTTCCTCTCGTTATCTTTGATTGGCATTAGGTTCCTATTCCCGGATCGGGTTTTCTATACCGTTGTTACCCGACTTAGATATTTAGTTTCTCCACTAGGCAAACTTTGGTTTTTTGCCTTGTTACATTCCTTCATTTACACCCTTTGGGTTCCATTCATGGTTCTCTCGTTTTTCGGAGTTCTTTGATTTTTTTTTAATTGTTACATATAGTTCTATGTCCCCAGTGCCATAGGTGGAGTACTAGTATTGTATGTCACCTGTGTCATAGGTGGAGTATCAGCATGAATTGCGTTGCTCTCACGCGTTTTATGACTTGGTGACTACTTCTGTACTCCCTTAGAACTATCGGTCCTGACAGTACTGTGACAGCTTCCCGTACTGACAGCTTCCCGCAGACTGTGTCATCCTTTGAGTGACTCAGTGGTGACAGCTTCCTGTCAGCTAGGTTACCGTTGCATCTCTATGTGGATATACCTGACTTAGGTTCTAGTTAGGTTATAGTCAACGGTCTCTTCCACCACTGGTGCCCCTTGATGGGTCTCCAGTGCTTGTAAAGCTATTCTCGTCTCTGTGTATAGATTGGCGCGTCTGTCTCCGCTGCATACATCTCTGTCCACTCTTAGAAGTGATTATAGCTGATACTCGCCGTCTCCAGCAATGAACAACGGGAAAATGTAAACGCGAACAAATCACTTATTTTTTCATTTTTTTCATTTTCCTCTTTCATTTTTCCATTTCCCCCCTCCTCCTCATCTGAACGATATAGAATAGTACAAAATAACTAATCATACCTATAAAAAAAGGCTTGATCCAATCTCATCATTTGTTTATGGATGAAGAGAGGATAAGAGGAAGCTTTGCTGGACCTGTAACTTCGGGATTGCACATCAGGTAATGTAGAGGATAAGAGGAATCAATTTACTCTCAGATTGGGAAATCAGGTTCACTTCTAGATTGTGTCCGGGTCACTTCTGGGTATGTGGATGGAGCAGGGTGATTTCTCGAGTCCGATTACCATAGGCGCATGACATGTTGGCGGAAAATAGAAATGGCGGAGGGCACCCAAAAGTGCTGCGCATTAAGGTTGGCGGTTGGCGTAATAGAACACGATATTACCTTGTTTTCTATCTGTCTCAGTATTGGTTCATTTGACTTGATTTTAAGTGTATGGACGTGTAAACGGTATTTCCTGTTATATCCCCTTGGTCTTATACTGATTTCCCCTCAAAAGGGTCTAAAAATATCGTACGGTATCGATACCGTACGATATATCACGATATATCTTACGGTAATTGAAAATACCGTACGATATTGACAGCCCTACTTATAATCAGTGCTGCGCATTAGGGTTGGCGGATTTTACAGATTTGGGGGGCTCGATAAATTGTCTCAGACTGCCAATGGCGTAATCCTTTTTACATTTTCCAAATTCAAACCAGATTCGAGTGTGACTCAAATAAGTCATTCTGGGCAGAAGCATCAATCGTATCATTGTCTTGGACATTTAACCGCGTCTTTGGCAGTAAAAAAAGGGAAATGTAAGACAGAAATGCAGATAATGCAAGGCAATGTTCACTCCAAACTATATTTTTACTGTCCGATGATAGCCAAAAAGGGAGAGCAGTAGAGAGGGGACGAAGAAGGGCGGGGAGGGTCTCTTTAGCACCACACTTCTCCCGGCCTTATCTTTTTTTGCACATGCTGAAGCATTTGGGCCTGTGTTCGTGCTACAGTAATAATAATTGATGTTTTAAATTAAATTAAATTACACGTGCTGAAGCATCTGGCCCTGTGTTCGTGCTACATTATAACATTAATACTAATTGATGTTTTAATTCAATTAAATTACATGTGCTGAAGCATCTGGCCCTGTGTTCGTGCTACAGTAATAATAATTAATTCAAATTAAATTAATTTACACATGCTGAAGCATTTGGCCCAGTGTTCGTGCTACAGTAATAATAATTGATGTTTTAATCAAATTAAATTAAATGTACACATGCTGAAGGCCTGGAGCATCTGGCCCCCACAGACATGGGGGGACATGGCATGTCTGATCAGAATATCCTTCACACGTGAAATGTTGAGCACATATGGAACTTTAATAAGCGTTTGTGCAATGTTGTGTGCATGAATGTGAGTACCACATGTGCATGTAAAATGTAAAGCTCGTGTGGCACGATAAGCACATAATACGAAAGATAGAAAAATTACAAGTGGCACTTGCCCTGGCAGTGGAACACCACTGCCCTCGAAAGAACGGACTCGAGACTCCCCTTGTCTTCCGGCAGTGGGGCTCGAACTCCCGGTGCCGTGACCTTTAACACCGGTGTCTGGACCATACCGCCCTCCAGACTGGGCGAAGTGGAATAAATGAAGTGTTGAGCTCATGTGATATGTTAAGCGCTAGTGAATTGTTAAGGAGGTGTCATACGTCATGTGCATATCAGCATGTTTATCACTATCCCCGTTCAACGAATGGCTCAATGGAATAGCTCCTAACGACAGAAGTGCCAGGTTCGAATCCCCACGGGTGCACCTTGGTGTTCGCAGTCCCTGTCAACCGCCATGGTGGCTTTGTCCAGGTGAAATAGCAGCCCGTTCTCTACCGCCACAAGGCAGGGTTCCCTTAATACCACGCCCCACCAGGCGTTATCATTATCAGCACATTTAATGTCCAGAAAATGAAATTATGGAACACATTGTGGGTGTGTAACATTTAAAGCACAATTTCAGCGCACGTAAAATGTTAAGCTCATAAAACATGATAAGTGATTGTAAATATTTGAGCACAAGCCCTATGTAGAGCTCATGTGACATGTTAAGTGATTGTACATATTTGAGCACAAGCCCATGTATGTAGAGCACATGTAAAATGTACAGCACATGTGAAATGTACAGCACATGTGACACATCTAGCACATATCACATGTGCTGTACATTCCAAGACAGCAGGATGGGAATCACACCATAGGTGGTGGACCTTGCAATTTCCAAGATGAACACAAGGTAAAAGCCATCACATGGAAAGCGCAGCAAGACATATGACGTGTGCTTAACATCCAAAGTTCTCAGGATAGACATCACTATTGTAGGTGGTGGACCATGAAGCTCCCAAGATATACACTAGGGAAGGTCCCTAACACCGAAAACGGAGCAAGACATACCTCATGGTGACATGTGCTTAACATCCGAAGTTCTCAGGATAGTCATCACTATTGTAGGTGGTGGACCATGAAGCTCCCAAGATATACACTAGGGAAGGTCCCTAACACCGAAAACGGAGCAAGATATACCTCATGGTGACATGTGCTTAACATCCGAAGTTCTCAGGATAGTCATCACTATTGTAGGTGGTGGACCATGAAGCTCCCAAGATATACACTAGGGAAGGTCCCTAACACCGAAAACGGAGCAAGACATACCTCATGGTGACATGTGCTTAACATCCGAAGTTCTCAGGATAGTCATCACTATTGTAGGTGGTGGACCATGAAGCTCCCAAGATATACACTAGGGAAGGTCCCTAACACCGAAAACGGAGCAAGACATACCTCATGGTGACATGTGCTTAACATCCGAAGTTCTCAGGATAGTCATCACTATTGTAGGTGGTGGACCATGAAGCTCCCAAGCTATAAACAAGGGAAGGTAATTCACACATCAAGCACAGCAAGGTACATGCTATATGGCACACATGACATATAACACATGACATACGACACATGACATATGACACATGACATACTAAACACATGACATATGACATATGAAACATGACATACTAAACACATGACATATGACACAAGACATGTGATATATGACACGCATGACACCTGACACATGACACACATGACATTTGATACGCATGACATATGCGCTTAACATCCCAATATGTCAGGACTGAAATCACTGCTGTAGGTGGTGGACCATGAGTCGCCCAAGCTGTACACGAGAGAGGAGCCCTCACATGGAAAGCGCAGCAAGACAACCGTCTGCATGAGAAGCAAGCAAGTGTCGTTAGTTTCTGAGTACGAGACTGGTTTTGAGTTGTATCAGTTTCAAAGGTGTTTTCAAGTTATGAGCTGATGACAAGTTCAAAGGTGGTTTCAAGTTCTTGCCACAGGTCAGGGCCAATCTTCAAAGGTGTTGTCAGGTTATGAGCTGAATTCAGGTTCAAAGGTTTTGAGTATGAATCAGGCTTGTCAAGATCTGGAGGCGTTGTCAAGATCTGGACCAATCTTGTCAAGATCTGGACCAATCTTGTCAAGATCTGGAGGCGTTGTCAAGATCTGGAGGCGTTGTCAAGATCTGGACCAATCTTTAAAGGTGATGTCACGTTCTTGGCACAGGTCAGGGCCAATCTTCAAAGGTGTTGTCAGGTTATGAGTTGAAGTCAGTTTCAATAGTGCTGTCAAGTTCTTGGCACAGGACAGGACCAATCTTCGAAAGTGTTGTATGGTTTTGAGTATGAATCAGGTTCAAATGAGTTGTCCAGGTTTAGTTCAAATGAGTTGTCCAGGTTTAGTTCAAATGAGTTGTCCAGGTTTAGTTCAAATGCGTTGTCAGGTTTAGTTCAAATGAGTTGTCAGGTTTTGAGTTGAACTCAGGGTCAAAGGTGTTGTCATAAGTTTAAGATTTTTTGGCATAAGTTGAGTTAACACTTTGAAGGTTTTATCAGGTCCTGAGTTGTAGCCAGGCCATATGGGGGGGGGGAGGGGCTGAGCGCATATAGCGCTAAAAGTGATTCCAAAACAAGTGCTAGTTTTAGCCTGAAATAGCCTAATATAGCCTGAAATAACCGGAAATAACCTACAACAACCTTCAAAAGGCCACAGAAGCCGTGGGGCTCAGTTCATCAGTGCTTGTTCTTTTTAAGCCCTTCCTATACGGTTGGGCAAGTCCCTTAAGCCTATTTGGCCTACCCCTGGACTGTAACATACATACAGAAGCCCGTAAATATACTTGGATTATATATATCAAAGCTGCCAAGGGGCTGTGAACCCAGACATGTAATGATATTGCGATATCCACTCCCTCCTGCAGTTATGAGCTACTCCATCATGAATTCATGATGGTCAGATGACATCAATTGCCACAAAAGTCAATAGGTTGTATAACAACACTCTCCTGGACACATGGCAACGTTTCTAGGGTGTGTGTGTCTGGCTTAGTTTGGCTAAATTAGTTGAAAACTAATAGGGCTAATTGAGCTATTAGCTCTATTAGGGCTAATTTGGTCAGCGATTAGCCCTAATCTTCGAAGCCTACATATTTAGCAACAGGATGTGAAAATGCATAATCATCTTCCTTCCCCTTTTATCTCCCAACCCCCAACATCCACCCATCCACCCCCCACCTACCCACCCATCCACCTAACCATACAGCCACCCATACAGCCACCCACCCAACCACCCACCCACCCACCCACCTACCCACCCATCCACCTACCCATACAGCCACCCATACAGCCACCCACCCACCCACCCACCCACCTACCCACCCACCTACCCACCCATACAGCCACCCATACAGCCACCCACCCACCCACCCACCCACCCACCCACCTACACACCCATCCACCTACCCATACAGCCACCCACCCACCTACCCACCCACCCACCTACCTACCCACCCACCCACCTACCCACCCATACAGCACCCACCCACCAACTACCCACCCATACAGCCACCCATACAGCCACCACCACCCACCAACACCACCCCACCCACCCCCCCCCACCCACCCACCCACCCACCCCCCACCCAACTACCCACCCATACAGCCACACATACGGCCCCCACCCACCCACCCACCCACCCACCTACCCACCCATACAGCCACCCATACAGCCAGCCACCCACCACCCACCCACTACGCCACCCAACAGCCACCCATACAGCCACCCACCCCCCACCCAACTACCTCCCCCATACAGCCACCCATACAGCCACCCCACACCCACCCACCCAACTACCACCCATACAGCCACCCATACAGCCACCCACCCCCACCCACCCACCTACCCATCCATACAGCCACCCATACCGCCACCCACCACCCACCCTCCCACCCACCTACCCACCCACCTACCCACCCATACAGCCCCACCCATACAGCCACCCCCCCACCCACCACACCCACCCACCCCCTACCCACCCATCCGACCTACCCATACACCACCCACCCCCACCCACCCACCCACCTACCTACCCACCCACCCCCTACCCACCCATACAGCCACCCACCCACCCAACTACCCACCCATACAGCCACCCATACAGCCACCCACCCACCCACCCACCCACCCACCCACCCACCCACCCACCCAACTACCCACCCATACAGCCACCCATACAGCCACCCACACCACCACCCACCCACCCACCTACCCACCCATACAGCCACCCATACAGCCAGCCACCCACCCACCCACCCAACTACCCACCCATACAGCCACCCATACAGCCACCCACCCACCCACCCAACTACCCACCCATACAGCCACCCATACAGCCACCCACACACCCAACCCACCCAACTACCCACCCATACAGCCACCCATACAGCCACCCACCCACCCACCCATCCACTACCCATCCATACAGCCACCCATACAGCCACCCACCCACCCACTCACCCACCCACCTACCCACCCACCTACCCACCCATACAGCCACCCATACAGCCACCCAATCCCAACCACCCACCTACCCACCTACGAACCATATTACCCTCCTACCCATTCACCCACAAACCATCTTGGCCCTCCTACCCATCCACCCACCCACCCACCCACAAAGCATCTTTGCCCTCCTACCCCACCGCCCACCCCCGCCCTCCTACCCCACCACCCACCCCCACCCTCCTACCCCAACCCTCCTACCCCACCGCCCACCCCCACCCTCCTACCCAAACCCTCCTACCCCACCCACCACCCTCCTAACCCCATCCCACCCTCCGACCTGTGTTGCTGATGAAGCGCTCGAGTAGTCTGCAAAGAAGCGACCTCGATCTTGAGCAAGCGACCCTTTCCCAAACACCACATCCACGGTGACCACCATCATGCCATCCTCTGTTGGCCCTGTCAAATCACACTGTATGGGCTGGGAAGCACTGGTGATCTCAAGCTGCAAGTGTGTGTGTGTGTGTGGGTGGGTGGGTGTGTATGTGTGTGGTGTGTGTGTGTGTGTGTGTGTGTGGGGGGGGGGGGGGGGCAGGGAATATGTGTTTGTGTGTGTGTTGTGTGTTATGTGTTGTGTGTGTGTGTGTGTATTGGGTTGGATCTGACAACTCACACTGTATGGGCTGGGGAGCTATGGTGATCTCAAGCTGCAAGTGTGTGTGTGTGTGTGTGTGTGGGGGGGGGGGGGGGGGGGGGGCGGTAGGGCAGGGAATGTGTGTTTGTGTGTGTGTGTTGTATGTGTGTGTGTGCGTGTGTGTGTGTGTGTATTGGGTTGGACCTGGCAAATCACACTGTATGGGCTGGGAAGCACTGGCGATCTCAAGCTGCAAGTGTGTGTGTGGGGAGCAGTGAAGGGGGGGTCAGGGTCAGATCTGATCAGAGGTACACTTAGATGCATTGGTAGAAAATGATATACCCTCCCGCCACATACACTTCTGCCTAAACCCGCCACATACACTTCTGCCTAAACCCGCCACATACACTTCTGCCCAAACCCACAGGGGGGAGGGTATTGTTGGAAGCATCCTCTGTTGGCCCTGACCAAATAGGGATTAAAAGAGGCGAAGGGGACTTGCCCAACCTTGTCCAAATCACACGCTATGGGCCGGGGAGCTCTGGTGATCTCAAACTTCAAGTGTGTGTGTGTGTGTGTGTGTGTGGGGGGGGGGGGGGTGAGGAAGAAGTGTGTGATGTGTGTATGTATGTTCCAGTCTTGGGGGATTGAAATAGGCTAAGGAGACTTGCCCAGCCTTGTCCAACTGACACTATATGGGCTGGGAGGCTCAGGTGATCTCAAGCTTCAAGTGCATGCAAGATTAGGCAGAAGTGTATGTGGTGGGTTTAGGCAGAAGTGTATGTGGCGGGTTTAGGCAGAAAAGTACGGGGCGGGTTTAGGCAGAAGTGTATGTGGCTGCTTTAGGCAGAAGTGTATGTGGCGGGTTTAGGCAGAAGTGTATGTGGCGGGTTTAGGCAGAAGTGTATGTGGCGGGTTTAGGCAGAAGTGTATGTGGCGGGATTAGGCAGAAGTTTATGTGGCGGGATTAGGCAGAAGTGTATGCGGCGGGGTAAGGCAGAAGTGTACGGGGCGGGATAAGGCAGAAGTGTATGTGGCTGGTTTAGGCAGAGGTGTATGTGGCGGGTTTAGGCAGAAGTGTATGTGGCGGGTTTAGGCAGAAGTGTATGTGGCGGGATTAGGCAGAAGTGTATGTGGCGGGTTTAGGCAGAAGTGTATGTGGCGGGTTTAGGCAGAAGTGTGTGTGGCTGCTTTAGGCAGAAGTGTATGCGGCAAGTTTAGGCAGAAGTGTATGTGGCTGCTTTAGGCAGATATGTATGCGGCAAGTTTGGGCAGAAGTGTATGTGGCGGGTTTATGCAGAAGTGTATGTGGCGGGTTTAGGCAGAAGTGTATGTGGCGGGTTTAGGCAGAAATGTATGGGGCGGGTTTAGGCAGAAGTGTATGTGGCGGGTTTAGGCAAAAGTGTATGTGGCGGTTTTAGGCAGAAGTGTATGTGGCCGGTTTAGGCAGAAGTGTATGTGGCGGGTTTAGGCAGAAGTGTATGTGGCTGCTTTAGGCAGAAGTGTATGCGGCAAGATTAGGCAGAAGTGTATGTGGCGGGTTTAGGCAGAAGTGTATGTGGCTGCTTTAGGCAGAAGTGTATGCGGCAAGTTTAGGCAGAAGTGTATGTGGCGGGTTTAGGCAGAAGTGTATGTGGCGGGTTTAGGCAGAAGTGTATGGGGCGGGTTTAGGCAGAAGTGTATGTGGCTGGTTTAGGCAGAGGTGTATGTGGCGGGTTTAGGCAGAAGTGTATGTGGCGGGTTTAGGCAGAAGTGTATGTGGCGGGATTAGGCAGAAGTGTATGTGGCGGGTTTAGGCAGAAGTGTATGTGGCGGGTTTAGGCAGAAGTGTATGTGGGGGGTTTAGGCAGAAGTGTATGTGGCGGGTTTAGGCAGAAGTGTATGTGGCGGGATTAGGCAGAAGTTTATGTGGCGGGATTAGGCAGAAGTGTATGCGGCGGGGTAAGGCAGAAGTGTACGGGGCGGGATAAGGCAGAAGTGTATGTGGCTGGTTTAGGCAGAGGTGTATGTGGCGGGTTTAGGCAGAAGTGTATGTGGCGGGTTTAGGCAGAAGTGTATGTGGCGGGTTTAGGTAGAAGTGTGTGTGGCTGCTTTAGGCTGAAGTGTATGCGGCGAGTTTAGGCAGAAGTGTATGTGGCTGCTTTAGGCAGAAATGTATGCGGCAAGTTTGGGCAGAAGTGTATGTGGCGTGTTTAGGCAGAAGTGTATGTGGCGGGTTTAGGCAGAAGTGTATGGGGCGGGATTAGGCAGAAGTGTATGTGGCGGGTTTAGGCAGAAGTGTATGTGGCGGGTTTAGGCAGAAGTGTATGTGGCGGTTTTAGGCAGAAGTGTATGTGGCCGGTTTAGGCAGAAGTGTATGTGGCGGGTTTAGGCAGAAGTGTATGTAACTGCTTTAGGCAGAAGTGTATGCGGCAAGATTAGGCAGCAGTGTATGTGGCGGGTTTAGGCAGAAGTGTACGCAGCGGGTTTAGGCAGAAGTGTATGCGGCAAGTTTAGGCAGAAGTGTATGTGGCGGGTTTAGGTAGAAGTGTATGTGGCGGGTTTAGGCAGAAGTGTATGTGGCGGGTTTAGGCAGAAGTGTATGTGGCGGGTTTAGGCCCGCAGTGTATGTGCGGGATTAAGCGAAGGTATGTGGCGGGTTAGGCAGAAGTGTATGTGGCTGGTTAGCAGAAGTTTTAATGTGGCTGTTTAGGCAGAATTGTATGTTGCGGGTTAATGCAAAGTGTACGTGGCGGGTTTTATGGCAGGAAGTGTATGAAGCGGGATAGGCGAGAAGTGTATGTTGGTCGGTGTAGGCAGAATTGTATTGGCGGTTAGGCAAAGTGTATGTGGCGGGCTTAGGCAGAAGTTTTGTGGCAGGGATAGGAAGAAGTTATGCGGCGGGGACGGCAGAAAGTGTACGGGGCGGGATTAAGGCGGACGTGTACGTGGCTTGTTATACATAAAATTACTGGCGGGTTTAGCAGAATGTAATGTTGCGATTTCGGCAAGAAGTGTACGGTATCGGGTTGGGTAAGTGTATTGGCGGTTTTGCAGAAGTGTTGTGGCGGGTTAAGTCAGAGTTTATGTGGCAGGTTTTAAGGCAGAAGTTGGGACTGGCTGTTTAGTCATAAGTGTATGTGGCGGGTTTAGGCAAAGTGTATGGGCGGGTTTTAGGCTAAAACAAGAAGTGTAGGCGGCGGGACAAGACAGAAGTGTACGGGGCAGGTTTAGGCAGAAGTGTATGTGGCTGGTTTAGGCAGAAGTGTATGTGGCGGGTTTAGGCAGAAGTGTATGTGGCGGGTTTATGCAGAAGTGTATTTGGCGGTTTAGGCAGAAGTGGTATTGGCGGGTTTTAGGCCAGAAGTGTGGTGTGGCGCTTTAGCAGAAGTGTTATTGGCGGGGTTTTAGGCAGAAGTGTCTTTGTCGGGTTTAGGCATAAGTTTACGGGCAAATAGGCAGAAGTGTAATGTGCGGTTTAAGCAAAGGTGTGTTTGCGATTAGCAGAGTGATGCTGCGGTAAAAGGCAGAAGTGTAATGTGGCGGGTTTTATGCAGAATGCATGTGGCGGGTTATGGCAGAAGTGTAATGTGGCGGGTTTAGGCAGGAGTGTAATGTGGCGGGTTTTGTCAGAATGTATGTGGCGGGTTTAAGCGAAGTGTATGTGGGGGTTTAGGCAAAGTGTATGTGGCGGTGTACGCAGAAGTGTATGTGGCGGGTTAGGCAGAAGGTGTAAGTGGCGGTTTGAGGCAAAGTTTATGTTGGCTGGTTTAGGCAGAAGTGTCGTGGCGGTTTTAGGCGAATTTTACGTAGCGGGTTAGGCCGAAGTGGTCTTGGCTTTTAGGCAGAAGTAAATATGTGGCGGTTTAGGCAGAAGTTTGTGGCGGTTTAGGCAGAGTTTACTGGCAAATTAGGCAAAGGGTATGTGGCGGGTTTAGCAAAGTGTATGTGCCGGATTTAGGCAGAAGTGTATGCGGCGGTATAAGGCAGAAGTGTACGGGGCGGGTTATGCAAGTTGTATGTGGCTGGTTTAGGCAGAAAAGTGCGGGGCGGGTTTAGGCAGAATTGTACGTAAGAGCTTTAGGCAGAAATGTATGTGGCGGGTTTAGGCAGAATTGTACGTAGTGGATTAAGGCAGAAGTGTATGTATCTGGTTTTAGCCGAAGTTAAGTGGCGGTTTTTCAGGCATAGTGTATGTGGCGGGTTTCAGCAGAGTGTAATGTGGCCGGGTTTAGCAGAAAGTGTATGTGCCGGTTTATGCAGAAGTGTATGTGGCGGGTTTAGGCAGAAGTGTATGTGGCGGGTTTAGGCAGAAGTGTATGTGGCGGGTTTAGGCAGAAGTGTATGTGGCGGGTTTAGGCAGAAGTGTATGTGGCGGGTTTAGGCAGAAGTGTATGTGGCGGGTTTAGGCAGAAGTTTACTGGGCAAATTAGGCAGAAGTGTATGTGGCGGGTTTAGGCGAAGTGTATGTGGCCGATTATGCCGAGTTGTTGCGCGGATAAGGCAGAAGTGGTACGGGCGGTTTCGGCAGAAGTTTATGTGGCTGTTTAGGCAGAAAAGTGTGGCGGTTGAGGCAGAAGTGTATGTTACCGGTTTTGGCCGAAGTTGTAACGTAGGAGGTTTAGGCAGAAATGTATGTGCGGGTTTAGGCAGAATTGTACGTATTGGTTTAGGCAGAAGTGTCTTTCGGGCTATGCAGATTGTATGGGGCGGGTTTAGGCACAAGTGATGTGCTGTTAGGCCAGTGTAGTGGTGGTTTAAGGTCAGAAGTGTATGTGGCGGGTTTAGGCAGAAGTGTATGTGGCGGGTTTGGGCAGAAGTGTATGTGGCGGGTTCAGGCAGAAGTGTATGTGGCGGGTTTAGGCAGAAGTGTATGTGGCAGGTTTAGGCAGAAGTTTACTGGGCAAATTAGGCAGAAGTGTACGTGGCGGGTTTAGGCAGAAGTGTATGTGGCCGGATTAGGCAGAAGTGTATGCGGCGGTATAAGGCAGAAGTGTACGGGGCGGGTTTAGGCAGAAGTGTATGTGGCTGGTTTAGGCAGAAAAGTGTGGGGCGGGTTGAGGCAGAAGTGTATGTTGCGGGTTTTGGCAGAAGTGTACGTAGGAGGTTTAGGCAGAAATGTATGTTGCGGGTTTAGGCAGAAGTGTACGTAGTGGGTTAAGGCAGAAGTGTATGTGGCGGGTTTAGGCAGAAGTGTATGGGGCGGGTTTAGGCACAAGTGTATGTGGCGGGTTTAGGCAGAAGTGTATGTGGCGGGTTTAGGCAAGCGAGTGATGTGGCGGGGGTTAGGCAGACGTGTAGGTGGCGGGGGGTTGGGCAGACAGAAGTTGTATGTGGCGGTGGGTTTTTAAGCAGAAGGTATGTGGCGGGTTTAGGCAGAGTGTATGTGGCGGCGGGGTTTAGCAGAAGTGTATGTGCGGGTTTAGCCGTAGTGTGTATGTGGCGGGTTTAGGCAGAAGTGTATGTGGCGGGGTTTTAGCAGCGTTGTCTGTGGCGGGTTTTAGGAAAGAAGTGTATGGGGCGGGTTTAGCAGAAGTTATTGTGGGCGGGTTTAAGCAGAGTGTATGTGGCAGGTTTAGGGGTTAGAAGTTACTGGGCAATTAGGCAGAAGAGTACGTGGCCGGGGTTTATGAAGAAAAGTTGTCTGTGGCCGGATTAGGCAGAGTGTATCGCGGCGGGTTCTAGGCAGAAGTGTAAGGGGCGCGTTAGGCAGAAGTGTATGTGGCTGGTTTAGGCAGAAAAGTGCGGGGCGGGTTTGGTTTAGGCAGAAGTGTAGTTGCGGTTTAGGCAGAAGTGATGTAGAGGTTTAGGCGGGACGGAAATGTGTGCGGGTTTAGGAAGAAGTGTACGTAGATGGGGTAACGGAAAGAAGTGTATGTGGCGGGTTTAGGCAGAAGTGTATGTGGCGGGTTTAGGCAGAAGTGTATGTTGCGGGTTTAGGCAGAAGTGTATGTGGCGGGTTTTAGGCAAGAAGTTGTAGTGGCGGGTTTAGGCAGAGCAGAAGGGTAGGGGGCGGGTTAGGCAGAGAGTGTATGTGGGGGGTTAGGCAGAGACGTGTATGTGGCGGGTATAGGCAGAAGTGTATGTGGAGGGGGTTTTTAAGCAGAAGTGTTGTGGCGGTTTAGGCAGAATTGTATGTGGCCGGGTTTAGGCAGAAGCTGTATTGGAGGGTTTTTAGGCAGACGGTATGTCGCCGGTGGGTTTGGCAGAAAAAAACAGAAGTGTATGTGCGGGGTTGGGTTTAGGCAGTAAGTGTATGTGGCGGGTGTTTAGCAGAAGTGTATGTGGGGTTTAGCGAACGTGTATGTGCGGGTTTAGGCAGAAGTGTATGTGGGCGGTTTCGCAGAATGTAATATGTGCGGGTTGTAGCAGAAGAAAAGAAGTGTATTGTGGCAGTTTAGGCAAGATGTATGTGGCGGGTTTAGGCAGAGAAGTGTATGGAAGCGGGTTTAGGCAGATTTCAGAAGTGTATGTGGCGGTTAGGCCAGGAAGTTTTATGTGGCGGTTTAGGCCAGAAATGTATGTGGCGGGTTGAGGCAGAAGTTTTATGTGGCGGGTTTTAGGCAGAAGTGTATGTGGCCGGTTAGGCAGATGTATGTGGCGGGTGTGTAGGAAGAAGTGTATGTGGCGGGTTTCGGCAGAAGTGGATGAGCGGGTTTAGGCAGCAGGTATGTGGCCGGTTTGGCAGATGTTTTTGGTATGGGATTTAGGCAGAAGTGTATGTGGGCCGGTTTAGGCGTTAGGTTATGTTGGAGGGTTTAGGCCGCAGAAAGGTATGTGGTTGTTTAGGCAGAATAGAAGGGTATGGGGCGGGTTTAGGCAGAAGTGTAGTTGTGGCGGTTTCGGCAGAAGTGTATTGTGGCGGTTTAGGCAGAGTGTACTGTGGCGAGTTTACGGCAGAAGGTATGGGAGGTTTAGGCCAGAAGTGTATGTGGCGGGTTTCGCAGAAGTGTAGGGTGGGATAAGCAGGAAGTGTATGTTGCGGGTTAGGCAGAGTGTATGTGTGGTTTAGCAGAAGTGTATAAGGCGGGTTTAGGCGAGTGTATGAGGCGGTTTAGCAGAAGTGTATGTGGAGGTTTAGGACAGAAGAAATGTAGGTGGCCGGTAGCAGAGTGTACGTAGTGGGTGAGGCAGAAAGTGTATGGGCGGGGTTAGGAGAAATGTAATGTGGGGGTTGGGTTTAGAGACGTGTAGTATAGGGGGTTTTAAGGCAGAAGTGTGTGTGGCGGTTTAAGGCAGACGGTTTGTATGTGGCGGGTTAGGGCAGAGGTGAATGTGGCGGGTTTTCGGCCAGAAAAGCGTATGGGCGGGTGTAGGCAGAAGGTAGGTGGCGGGTGTTTAGGCAGAGTGTATTGGCTTGGTTTCGGCAGAAGTGATGTGGGGTTTAGGCAGAAGGTATGTGGCGGGTGTAGGCAGGAAGTGTATTTGTGGAGGGTTTAGGCGAGTGTATGTGGCGGGTTTAGCGAAGTGTATGTGAGCGGGGGTTTTAGGCAGAAGTTGTATGTGGCGGGTTTAGGCAGAAGGTATGTGGCGGGTTTGAGGCGAATGTGTATGTGAGGGTTAGGCAGACGTATATGTGGCGGGTTCGGCAGAAGTGTATTGGCGGGTTTAGGCAGAAGTAGAGTGTGTTGGCGGGGTTTCAGGCAGAAGTGTAGCAGTGTAGGTAGCGGGGTTTAGGCAGAAGGTAGTGGCGGGTTTAGCAGAAGAAGTGATGTGGCGGGTTTAAGCAGAAGTGTACGGGGAGGGTTTAGAAGGAGTATATGCGACGGGTTTAGGCAGAAGTGTATGTGGTGGTTTAGTCAGAAGTGTACGGGGCGGGTTTAGGCAGAAGTGTATGTGGCGGGTATAGGCAGAAGTGTGTGTGGCGGGTTTAGGCAGAAGTGTATGTGGCGGGTTTAGGCAGATGTGTCCGTAGTGAGTTTAGGAAGAGTGTATGTGGCGGGTTTAGGCAGAAGTGTATGTGGCCAGTTTAGGAGAAATGTAGGGCGGGTTTTAGGCAGAGAGTGTCTGTAAGCGGGTTAGGCGAAGTGTATGTGGCGGGTTTTTAGGCAGAAGAAAATATGGGAGGGTGTAGGCAGAAGTATATGCGGCGGGTGTTTAGGCAGGAGTGTTGGGTGGTGGGTTAGCAGAAGTGTACGGGGCTGGTTTAGGCAGAAGTGTATGTGCCGGGTTTAGGCAGAAGTGTATTTGGCGGGTTTAGGCAGAAGTGTATGTGGCTGGTTTAGGCAGAAGTGTATGTGGCGGGTTTAGGCAGAAGTGTATGTGGCGGGTTTAGGCAGAAGTGTATGTGGCGGGTTTAGGCAGAAGTGTATGTGGCGGGTTTAGGCAGAAAAGTACGGGGCGGGTTTAGGCAGAAGTGTAGTGAGGGTTTAGCAGACGTGTATGTGGCGGGTTTAGGCAGAAGTGTATGTGGCGGGTTTAGGCAGAAGTGTATGTGGCGGGTTGAGCAGAAGAAAAGTATGGGGGGGGGTTTGGCAGAAAGTATATGCGGCGGGTTTAGGCAGAAGTGTATGTGGTGCGGTTTAGCAGACGTGTCGGGGTGGTTTAGGCAGAAGTGTACTGTGGCGGGTTTAGGAGAAGTGATTTGGCGGGTGGGTTTCGGCAGAAGTGTATGTGGCTGGTTTAGGCAGCAGTTATGTGGCGGTTTAGGAGCAGTGTAGTGGGTGGTTTAGGCAGAAAGTGTATGTGAGGATTAGCAGAAGTGTATGTGGCGGTTTATGCAGGAAGTGTATGTGGCGGTTTTAGAGAAGTTTAGGCAAATTAGGCAGAAGTGTACGTGGAGGGTTTAGGCAGACGTGTTATGTGGCCGGATTAGGTCAGAAGTGTCGCGGCGCGGTATAAAGGCAGACGTGTACAGGGCGTTTAGGCAGCAGTGTATGTGGGGTTTAGGCAGAAAAGTGTGGGGGGGTTGAGGCAGAAGTGTATGTTGCGGGGGGTTTGGCAGAAGCAGAAGTGTACGTAGGAGGTTTAGGCAGACATGTATGTTGGGGTTTAGGCAGAAGTGTACGTAGTGGGTTAGGCAGAAGTGTATGTGGCGGGTTTAGGCAGAAGGTATGGGCGGTTGAGGCCACAAGTGCTATTGTGGCCGGGTTTAGGCAGAAGTGTAGTGGCGGGTGTTAGGCGAAGTGATGTGGCGGGTTTAGGCAGAAGTGTCTGGGCGGGTTTGTGCAGATAGAAGTGTATGTGGGTTTAAGCAAGAGTGTATGTGGGCCGGGTTAGGCCAGAAGTGTATGTGGCGGGTTTAGGCCAGAAGTGTAGGTGGCGGGTTTAGGCAGTAGTGTATGTGGCGGGTTTAGGCAGAAGTGTATGTGGCGGGTTTAGGCAGAAGTGTATGTGGCGGGTTTAGGAAGAAGTGTATGGGGCGGGTTTAGGCAGAAGTTTATGTGGCGGGTTTAAGCAGAAGTGTATGTGGCAGGTTTAGGTAGAAGTTTACTGGGCAAATTAGGCAGAAGTGTACGTGGCGGGTTTAGGCAGAAGTGTATGTGGCCGGATTAGGCAGAAGTGTATGCGGCGGTATAAGGCAGAAGTGTACGGGGCGCGGTTTAGGCAGAAGTGTATGTGGCTGGTTTAGGCAGAAAAGTGCGGGGCGGGTTTAGGCGAAGCCAGAAGTGATGGTGGCGGGTTTAGCAGAAGTGTACGTCGGAGGTGGTTTAGGCGGGAAATGTATGTTGCGGGTTTAGGAGAAGTGTACGTAGGGGTTAAGGCAGAAGTGTTAGGTGGCGGGTTTGGCAGAAGTGATGTGGCGTGTAGGCCAGAGAAGTGTATGTGAGGCGTTCAGGCAGAAGTGTATGTGGCGGGTTTAGGCAAGAATTGTATTGGCGGGTTTCGGCAGAAGTGTATGTGGCGGGTTTAGGCAGAAGTGTATGTGGCGGGGTTTAGACAGGAAGTGTATGTGGGGGGGTATCGCAGAAAGAAGTGTATGTGGCGGGTTTAAGAAGAAGTTAGGTTGGCGGGTTTAGCAGACGTGGTTAGGTGGGGGTTTTTAGGCAGAAGTGTATGTGGCGGGTTTAGGCAGAAGTGTATGTGGCGGGTTTAGGCAGAAGTGTATGTGGCGGGTTTAGGCAGAAGTGTATGTGGCGGGTTTAGCAGAGTGTTTGCCGGTTTAGGCAGAGTGTATGTGGCGGGTCGGTTAGGAAGAAGGTATGTGGCGGGTAGGCGAAGGTATGTGGCGGGGGTTTAGGCAGAAGTGTCTGTGGCAGTCAGTTTAGGCAGAAAGTGTCTGTGGCCGGGTTTAGGCAGAAGTGTATGAAGGGGTTAGGCCAGAAGGTATGTGCCGAGTTTAGGGCAGAAGTTTTATGTGGAGGTTTAGGCAGAAATGTAGTGGCGGGTTTAGCAGACCAGCACGTTTATGTGGAGGGTTTAGGCAGAAGTGTATGTGCGGTTAGGCAGAAGGTATTGTGGGGGGTTTTTAGGCAGAAGTGTATGTGGCGGGTTTAGGCAGAAGTGTATGAAGCGGGTTTAGGCAGAAGTGTATGTGGCCGGTTTAGGCAGATGTTTTTGTGGCGAGTTTAGGCAGAAGTGTATGTGGCCGGTTTAGGCGTAGGTTATGTGGCGGGTTTAGGCAGAAGTGTATTGGCGGTTTTTTTAGGCAGAAAGTGTATGGGGCGGGTTTTTAGGCAGAAGTGTCTGTGGGGGTTTCGGCAGAAGTGTATGTGGGCCGTGGGTGTTAGGCGAGTTGTATGCGGCGAGAGTTTTAGGCAGAGAAGTGATTTCGGGGGGTTAGGCAGAAGTGTATGGGGGTTTCAGCAGAAGTGTATGCGGTGGGTAAGGCAGAAGGGTATGTTTTTTTTGTTTTTTTTGGGGGGCGGGGGTTTTAGGCGGAACCAGGAAGTGTATGTGGCTGGTTTAGGCAGAAGTGTATAAGGCGGGTTTAGGCAGAAGTGTATGAGGCGGGTTTAGGCAGAAGTGTATGTAGGAGGTTTAGGCAGAAATGTATGTGGCCGGTTTAGGCAGAAGTGTACGTAGTGGGTTTAGGCAGAAGTGTATGTGGCGGGTTTAGGCAGAAATGTATGTGGCGGGTTTAGGCAGAAGAATGTACTGGGGTGTAGAGCAAGAGGAAGTGTGTTTGGGGGTTAGGCAGAAGTGTATGTGGGGGTTTTAGGCAGAAAGAAAGTGCATTTGGCGGTTTTGTGGTTTAGGCGAAGTGATGTGGCGGGTTAGGCAGAAGTGATGTGGAGGGTTTAGGCCAGAAGTGTATTGGCGGTCGGTCAGACGTGTATTGGTGGGTTTAGGCAGAAGTGTATGTGGCGGGTTTAGGCAGGAAAGTGTTAGTGGTGGGGTTTAGCAGAAGTGTAGGTGGAGGTTTAGGCAGAAGTGTATGTGGGGGTTTTTTAGGCAGAAGTGATAGTGGCGGGGTTAGCCAGAAAGAAGTGTTGTGGAGGGTTTAGGGTTGGCCGAGTGTATGTGGCGGGTTTAGGCAGAAGTGTATGTGGCGGGTTTAGGCAGAAGTGTATGTGGCGGGTTTAGGCAGAAGTGTACGTGGCGGGTTTAGGCAGAAGTGTATGTGGCGGGTTTAGGCAGAAGTGTATGTGGCGGGTTTAGGCAGAAGTGTATGTGGCGGGTTTAAGCAGAAGTGTACGGGGAGGGTTTAGAAGGAGTATATGCGACGGGTTTAGGCAGAAGTGTATGTGGTGGTTTAGTCAGAAGTGTACGGGGGGGTTAGCAGAAGTGATGTGGGGGTTATAGGCAGACGTGTGGTGTGGGGGTTATATGGGGCAGAAGTGTATGTGGGGGAGGTTTAGGCAGAGTGTCAGTAGTGAGTAGGAAGAGTGTATGTGGCGGGGGTCTTCGGCAGAAGTGTATTTGTGGCCGGTTTAGAAGAAAATGTATGTGGTCGGGGCTTTAGGCAGAAGTGTTACGTGGCGGGTTTAGGCAGAAGTGTATGTAGCGGGTTTAGGCAGAAGTGTATGTGGCGGGTTTAGGCAGAAAAGTATGGGGCGGGTTTAGGCAGAAGTATATGTGGCGCGGGGGTTAGGCCAGAACAGAAGTGTATGTGTGGGTTTAGGCAGGACGTGTAGGGCTGCGTTTAGGGCAGAATGTATGTTGCAGGGTTTAGGCAGAAGTGTATTTGGCGGGGTTTAGGGCAGAAGTGTATGTGGCTGGTTTAGCAGAAGGTAATGTGGCGGGTGGAGGCAGAAGTTGTATGTGGCGGGTTTAGGCAAGAGAAGTGTATGTGGCGGGTTAGGCCAGAGTTGTATGTGGCTGGTATAGGCAGAGAAAAAGTACGGGGCGGGGGTTTTAGCGCAGCAAGAAAGTGTATGTGGCGGGTTAGGCAAGCAGAAGGTCTGTGGCGGGGTGGGGGTTTAGGCAGAAGTGTCTGTGGCGGGTTTAGGGTTTAGCAGAGGGTATGTGGCGGGGGGGTTTAGGCAGAAAAGTATGGGGGGGTTTAGGCAGAAGTAATATGCGGGGGTTAGGCAGGCAGTGTATGTGGGGGGTTTAGGCAAGAAGTGTACGGGGCTGGTTTCGCAGAAGTGTATTGTGGCGGGTTTAGGCAGAAGTTGTAGTTGGCGGGTTTAGCAGAAGTGTATGTTGGATGTTAGCCGAATTGTTATGTGGCGGGTTTGGCAGAAGTGTATGTGGAGGGTTTAGGCAGAAGTGTATGAGCGGGTTTAGGCCGAAAGTGTATGTGGCTGGGTTTTTTTTTAGCCGAAACGTACGGGGCTGGTTTAGGCAGAAGTGTTATCTGTGGCGGGTTTAGGAGAAGTGTATTGTGGCGGTTTAGCAGAAAGTGTAGGTGCCGTGGTTTAGGCAGAGTGTATGTGGTGGGTTTAGCCCAGAAGTCGTATGTGGCGGGTTTAGGCAGAAGGGTACTGTGGCGGGATTAGGAGAGTGTAAGGGCAGGTTAGGCAAAAGTGTAATGGGCTGGTTCGGCAGAGTTTTGGGCTGGTTTAGGCAGAAAAGTACAGGGCTGGTTTAGGCAGAAGTGTATGTGGCGGGGGGGTTTAGGCAGAGAAGTGTATTTGGCGGGTTTAGGCAGAAGTGTATGTGGCTGGTTTAGGCAGCCAGAGTGTATGTGGCGGGTTTACGGCATAGTAGTAGTGATGTGGCGGGTTTAGGGCAGAAGTTGTATGTTGGTGGGTTTTGGAGAAGTGTACTTGTGGCGGGTTTAGGGCAGAGAAAAGTACGGGGCGAGGTTTAGGCCGAAGTGTAGTGGAGTGGGTTTAGGCAGGAAGGTATGTGGCGGGGGGTTAGGGCAGAAGGTATGTGGAGGGTTTAGGCAGATGTGTTATGTGCGGGTTTAGGCAGAAGTGTAGGTGCGGGTTTTAGCGAAGTGTATGTGGAGGGATTAGCAGCAAGACTCGCAGAAGTGTAAGTGGCAGGTTTAGGCAAAAGTGTACTGGACTGGTTTAGGCAGAAGTTTATGTGGCTGGTTTAGGCAGAAAAGTACAGGGCGGGTTTAGGCAGAAGTGTATGTGGCCGGTTTAGGCAGAAGTGTATGTGGTTGGGTTAGGCAGAAGTGTACGTGGCCGGTTTAGGCAGAAATGTATGTGGCGGGTTTAGGCAGAAGTGTACGTGGCGGGTTTAGGCAGAAGTGTACGCAGCGGGTTTAGGCAGAAGTGTAGTGTGGCGGGTTAGGCCAGAAAGGTATGTGGCGGGTTTAGGCATAAGTGTATGGAGGGTTCCGGCAGAGTGTATATGCGGCGGGATAAGCCGACGGTATATTGGTGGTTTAGGCAGAAGTGTACGGGGCGGGTTTAGGCAGAAGTGTATGTGGCGGGTTAGGGGCAGAGAAGTGTAGTGGCGGGTTTAGGAGAAGTGATGTGGCGGGTTTAGGCAGATGTATGTGGAGGGTTTTGGGTTTAGGAGACGTGTATGTGGCGGTGTTAGGCAGCAAGTGCATGTGGCATGTTAGGCAGAAGTGTATGTGGGAGGGTTTTGGGCAGAAGAAGTGTACGGGGTGGGTTAGCAGAAGTGTATGTGGCCGGGTTTAGGCAGAAGGGCAGTAGCGTGTTTAGCAGCAGTGTATTGTGGTGTGTTTAGCAGAAGTGTACGGGGCGGGTTTCGGCAGAGTGTATGTGGAGGGTTTAGGCAGGAAGTGTATGTGGCGGGTTTAGGCGGAAGTGTATGTGGCGGGTTGAGGCAGAAGTATATGTGGCGGGATCAGGCAGAAGTGTATGTGGCAGGTTTAGGCAGAAGTGTACAGGGCGGGTTTAGGCAGAAGTTTATGTGGCTGGCTTAGGCAGAAAAGTACGGGGGGGTTAGGAAGAAGTGTGATGTGGCGGGTTTAGGCAGACAGCAGTGACGTGGCGGGGGTTAGGTCGAACTGTATGTGGCGGTGGTTCAGGCAGAGTGTACGTAGCGGGTCGGGGTGTAGGCCGAGGTATATGTGGCGGGTTTGGAAGAAGTGTATGTGGTGGGTTTAGGCAGAAGTGTATGTGGCCGGATTAGGCAGAAGTGTATGTTGTAAGGTTAGGCAGAAGTGTACGTGGCCGGTATAGGCAGAAATGTATGTGGCGGGTTTAGGCAGAAGTGTACGTGGCGGGTTTAGGCAGAAGTGTACGGGCGGGTTTAGGCAGAAGTGTATGTGGCGGGTTTTGGCAAAAGTGTATGTGGCGGGTTTAGGCAGAAGTGCATGTGGCGTGTTTAGGCAGAAGGGTATGTGGCGGGTTTGGACAGAAGTGTACGGGCGGGTTGTTTCTTGGCAGAAGTGTATGTGGCGGTTTAGGCAGAAAGAAGTGCCTGTAGCGGTTTGGCAGAAGGTGTATGGGCGGGTATAGGCCAGAAGGTATGTGGCGGGTTGTAGGCAGAACAGAAGTTGTAGTGGGGGCTTTAGGCAGAAGTGTATGGTGGGCGGGTTTAGGCGAAGGTATTGTGGGTTTTAGGCAGGAAGTTAATGTAGCAGGTTTAGGCAGAAGCTATATTGGCGGGTATAGGGAGTGTACGGGGAGGGGTGTGAGGTTTGTAGCGAAGTGTAGTGGAGGGGTTAGCAGAAGGGCTATGTAGGCGGTTTTTTGGCAGACGTTGTACGTCGCGGGTTTCGGCAAGAAGTTATGTATGTGGCGGGTTAGGAGATAGTGTATGTGGCGGGTTTCGGCGAAAAGACAGGCGGGGTTTATGCAGAAGTATATGCGACGGGTTTAGGCAGAAGTGTATGTGGTGGGTTTAGGCAGAAGTGTACGGGGCGGGTTTAGGCAGAAGTGTATGTGGCGGGAGTTTAGGAGACGGTATGTGGTGGTTTAGGCAGAATGCATGTGGACCGGTTGTTTAGGCAGAAGTGTATTGTGGCGGGTTTGGGCAGCCAGGAACAGCCGTGTACGGGCGGGTTTAGGCCGAAGGTAGTGGCTGTGGTTTAGCAGAAGTGCATGTAGCGGGTTTTAGGCAGGAAGGGTAGTGGAGGTATGAGGCAGAAGTGTACGGGGCGGGTTTAGGCAGAAGTGTATGTGGCGGGTTTAGGCAGAAGTGTATGTGGCGGGTTTAGGCAGAAGTGTATGGGGCGGGTTTAGGCAGAAGTGTATGTGGTGGGTAGGCCGAAGTGTACGGGAGGGGGTTGAGCAGATAGGGTACTGTGGCGGGATAGGCAGCGTGTATTTGGCGGGACTAGGTAGAATGTATCGGGGCGGTTTTAGGGCAGAAGGTAATGTGGTGGGCTTAGGCAGAAGTGTATGCGGCGGGTTTTAGGGCCAGAACGTTTCTGGCGGGTTATTAGGCAGAGTGTATGTGGCGGGTTTAGGCAGAAGTGTATGTGGCGGGTTTAGGCAGAAGTGTATGTGGCGGGTTTAGGCAGAAGTTTATGTGGCGGGTTTAGGCAGAAGTGTATGTGGCGGGTTTAGGCAGAAGTGTATGTGGCGGGTTTAGGCGAAGTGTATAGGCAGGTTTAGGCAGAAGTGTACGGGGCGGGTTTAGCAGCAGTGTATGTGGCTGGGCTTAGGCCAGAGTAACGGGGCGGTCTAAAGCAAATGTATGTGGCGGGTTAGGCAGACGTGTTACGTGCGGGTTTTAGGTTAAGATGTTTGTGGTGGGTTTAGGCATAATTACTAGCGGGTTAGGCAGAAGTGTATGTTGCGGGGTTTAGGCAGGAAATGGTACTAGGGTGTTTCAGGGCCGGAACTGTATGTTGGGGTTTAGGCAGATTGTATGTTGTTTGGGTTGGGCCCGAAAGGGTACGTGGCCGTATAAAGGCAGAATGGTGTGTGGGCGGGATTAAGGCAGAGGTGTACGTGGCGGGTTTAGGCAGAAGTGTACGTAGCGGGTTTAGGCAGAAGTTAATGGGCGGTTTAACGGCAGAGTGTATGTGGCGGGTTTAGGCAGAAGTGCATGTGGCATGTTTAGGCAGAAGGGTATGTGGCGGGTTTGGGCAGAAGTGTACGGGCAGGTTTAGCCAGAAGTGTATGTGGCGGGTTTAGGCAGAAGTGCATTTAGCGGGTTTAGGCAGAAATGTATGTTGCGGGTATAGGCAGAAGTGTACGGGGCGGGTTTAGGCAGAAGTGTATGTGGCGGGTTTAGGCAGAAGTGTATGTGGCAGGTTAGTCAGAAAGTATGTTGGCAGGTTTAAGCAGAAGTTATGTGGTGGGGTTAGGGCAGAAGTGTGCGGGCGGGTTAGGCAATATGTGTATGTGGCGGTTAGGCGAAGTGTAGAACGGGGCGGGTTTAGGGCAGAATGTATGTGTTGGGCTTAGGTCCGAAGTGATGTGGGGGTTTTAGGAAGGCAGAGTGTATGTGCGGGTTTGGGGGCAGTATGGTATGTTGCGGGTTTAGGCAGAAGTGTATGTGTCGGGTTGAGGCAGAGTGCATGTGGCAGTGTTAGGCATAAGTGTATGTGGCGGTTTTGGGCGAAGTGTACCGGTCGGGTTTAGGCAGAAGTGTATGTGGCGGGTTTGGGCAGTAGTGTATGTGGCGGGTTTAGGCAGAAGTGTATGTGGCGGGTTTAGGCAGAAGTGCATGTGGCATGTTTAGGCAGAAGGGTATGTGGCGGGTTTGGGCAGAAGTGTACGGGCGGGTTTAGGCAGAAGTGTATGTGGCGGGTTTAGGCAGAAGTGCATTTAGCGGGTTTAGGCAGAAATGTATGTTGCGGGTATAGGCAGAAGTGTACGGGGCGGGTTTAGGCAGAAGTGTATGTGGCGGGTTTAGGCAGAAGTGTATGTGGCAGGTTTAGGCAGAAGTGTATGTGGCAGGTTTAGGCAGAAGTGTATGTGGTGGGTTTAGGCAGAAGTGTGCGGGGCGGGTTAAGGCATAAGTGTATGTGGGCGGTTTTTAGGCAAAAAAGTATGGGCGGGTTTAGGTGCAGAAGTGTAATGTTGTGGCTTTAGGCAGAAGTGTAAATGTTTGCGGTTTTAGTCAGAAGTGTAAATGTGGCGGGTTTTGGGCAGTAATTGGATGTGGCGGGTTTAGGCAAAAGTGTATGTGGCGTGGTGAGGCAGAAAGTGGGCATGTGGCGTGTTAGGCAGAAGTGTATGGTGGCGGTTTGGGCAGAAGTGTACGGGGGCGGGTTTAGCAGAAGTGTATGTGGCGGTTTAAGCAGAAAAGTTGCATGTAGTGGGTTTAAGGCAGAAGTGTATGTGGCGTGTTATAGTCAGAAGTGTATGGCTGGTTTTAAGCAATTGTATGGGGCGGGTTTTGGACAGAAGTGTATGTGGCGGTTTTAGGCGAGAGTGTCCATATCAGTTTAGGCAGAATTGTAATGTGGCCAGTTTTAGGCATAAGTGTATGTGGGCGGGTTTGGCATAAAAGTACGGCGGGTTTAGGCAAAAAGTTATGCCGTCGGGTTTAGGCATAAGTGTATGTGGTGGGTTTAGGCGAAGTGTAGTACGTGGCTGGTTTAGCACAAGTGTAAATTTGGCGGGTTTAGAGTCAGAAGTGTAGTGTTGGGTTTAGGGCAGAGGTGTAATTGTGGCGGGTTTAGGAGAAAGTGTAGTGTCGGGTTTAGGCAGAAGTGTATGTGGCGGGTTTTGGCAGAAGTGGTACGTGCTGGTTAAGCAGACGTTATGTGGCGGGTTTAAGGCAGAAGTGCAAGGTCGCCGGGTTTAGCATAAGTGTATGTGGCTGGATAAGGGCAGAAGTGTACCGTGGCTGGTTTGCAGAAGTGATGTGGTTGGGTTTAGGCAGAATTGGAAGGGACGGGTTTACGCAGAAGTGTTGTGGCGGGTATAGGCGAAGTGGTATGTGGCGGGTTTAGGCAAAATGTACGGGCGGTTTAGGTGCATAAGTGTATGTGGTGGGCTTTAGGCAGAAGTGGTTAATGTGGCTGGATTAGGCAGAAGGACAGGGCGTGTTTTGGCAAAAAGTGTTAGTGTTGCGGATTGTGGCAGAGTGTATGTGGCCGGGTTTAGGCCAGAGTGTACTGGGCGTGTTTAGGCAGAAGTGTATGTGCGGGTGTTTTAGGGCAGAAGTTGTATGGGGCGGGTTTAGGCAGAAGGTGTATTGGCTGGGTTTAGGGAGGAGTGGTTGGCGGCGGGATAGGCAGAAGTGTACAGGGCGTGGTTTAGGCAGAAGTGTAATGTGGTTGTTTAGCGGCTAAACGTACTGGGCGGGTTAGTAGGCATGCATGTTAATGGGCGGGTTTTAGGCAGAAGTGTACGTAGGAATGTTTTGAGCAAATTTATGTGGCGGGTTTAGGCAGAAAGTACGGGCTGGTTAGGCAGAAGTGTATATGCGGGTTTAGCGAACGTGTAATGTGCGGGTTTGGGCAGAAGTGCATTTAGCGGTTTTAGGCAGAATGTATGTGGCTGGGTATAGGCAAATGGTACGGGGCGGGTGTAGGCCGAAGTGTATGTGTCGGGTTTAAGAGGCAGAAGTGTATGCGGCTGGTTAGGCAGATGTGATGTGGCGCGGTTAGGCAAAATGTATGCGCGTGATAAGGCAGAAGTGTTCAGGGGGCGGGTTAGGCAGAAGTGTTGTGTTGTTTAAGGCAGAAAAGTACGGGGGGCGGGGTTAGGGCCAAAATGTATGTGGCTGGTTTAGGCAGAAGTGTAAATGTGGTGGTCCGTAGCAGAAGTGTATGTGGCGGATTAGGCAGAAGTGGTACGGGCGTGTTAGTGCAGAAGTGTATGTAGGGGCTGATTGGGCAGAATGTATTGGCGGGTTTAGAGGCAGAAGTGTACTGGGCGGGTTTTAGGCCAGGAAGTGTATTGTGCGGTTTTTTAGGCAAAGTGTATGTGGCGGGTTTAGGCAGAAGTGGATGTGGCGGGTTAGGCAGAAGTGGTAATGCGGCGGGATAGGCAAAGTTGTTCAAGGGCGGTTTAGGCGAAGTGTTAATGTGGTTGGTTTAGGCAGAAAAGTACGGGGCGGGTTTAGCCAAAAATTATGTGCGGGTTTAAGGCAGAGTTTACGTAGGATGTTGAGCATAAGTGTATGTGGCGGGTTTTCGGCAGAAAATACGGGGCGGGTTTAGGCATAAGTTGTATGGTGGCGGGTTTAGGCAGAAGTGGATGTGGCCGGTTTTAGCAAATTTACGTGCGTGTTTAGCGAAGTGTTATGTGGATGGATGATGCAAAGTGTAGGTGGTGGTTTTAGGCAGAAGTTCTGGGGCGGGTTAGGCAAGAAGTGTATGTGGCGGGTTTAGGAAAAAGTACGGGGCGGGTTTCGGCAGAAGTGTATTGTTGGTTTTTTAGGCAGAAGTGTAACGAGTCGGGTTTAGGCATAGTTGTCTGTTGCGGGGTTTAGGCAGAAGTGTAACTGGCGGGTTTTTAAGTCAGAAGTGTATGTGGCGGGTTTAGGCAGAAGTTTACTTGGGCGTGTTTATCGGCAGAATTTTGTTAGTCGGGTTTGGGCCGAAGTGTATGTGGCGGGTTTAGTCAGAAGTGTGTATGGTGTGTATGTATGTTACAGTCTTGGGAGATTCAAATGGGCTAAGGGGACTTGCCCAACCTTGTTCAAAAAATGATGCCCCCAAATGATGATGAGGGCGGGCATTTGTATTTCCGGGTCCTGCAAGTACAACATATGAGGAGGGCATATATATATGCAGTACACCGGTGCCTGCAAGTGAACAATAGGATTAGGGCAGACATATGTACTGCCGGTGCATGAAAGTACACTATACAAGGAGGGCAGACATACATCCTACTGGAGCCTGAGGCTACATAATCTGAGGACTGCAGACAAGCATACTACATACAAGCTGCCTGAAAATGCAAAGTAAATGATACAAGGAGGGCAGACATACTTCCTACTGGAGCCTAAGGCTACATAATCTGAGGACTGCAGACAAGCATACTACATACAAGCTGCCTGCAAATGCAAAGTTTCCACACTCCTAAAATTGTTTCTTGTTTTAGCTACTCACAGTTGCTTCCACCTAACTCCAGTAGCCAGCAACTGAGGTGGTCCCAAGATTACAGCTGCATAGGAATGCGATAAGAATCGCACAATTAAATCATCATCCCAGATGAGATGCTGATTTAAGTATATTGTATACGTATTATAGATTATACCCAGCTCCAGACCCACACCCTGCCCCACATTCCTACCCACACCCAGCCACATACCCACTCTAGCCACACACTCCTACCCACACCTAGGGTTCTAGGCCCAGCCCAACACTCCTACCCACACCCAGCCCCAGCCCCACACGCAGCCCCACACCCAGCTCCAGCCCCAGCCCCACACTCCTACCCACCCAGTGCAGTGTTGCATTTGCCTGCACCACCAGAGTGCTGCAGCCAAGCTCATAAAGTGGCAGGTCTCGTGGTGTTGTTGCCACCAGTCTCACATGCTCAGCCTCCTATGACACCCACACCCATGCACAGACCCACACCCAATCCCACACACAGACCCACACACAACCCCACGCCCAGCCCCAACCCCAGCATCACACCCAGACCCAGACCCACACCCAGCCCCACACCTAGCCCCAGCCCCACACCCAAACCCAGCCCCACACCCAGCCCCTCACCCGGACCCACACCCAGCCTAACACCCAGCACCACACCCACACCCAGCCCCAGCCCCACACTCCTACCCACCCGCTGCAATGTTGCATTTGCCTGCACCACCAGAGTGCTGCAGCCAAGCTCATAAAGTGGCAGGTCTCGTGGTGTTGTTGCCACCAGTCTCACATGCTCAGCCTCCTACGACACCCACACCCATGCACAGACCCACACCCAATCCCACACACAGACCCACACACAACCCCATGCCCAGCCCCAACCCCAGCATCACACCCAGACCCATACCCACACCCAGCCCCAAACCTAGCCCCAGCCCCAGCCCCACACCCAGATGCACACCCAAACCCAGCCCTACACCCGGACCCACACCCAGCCTAACACCCAGCACCACACCCAGCCCCAGCACCACACTCCTATCGACCCGCTGCAGTGTTGCATTTGCCTGCACCACCAGAGTGCTGCAGTCAATCTCATCAAGCGGCGGGTCCCGTGGTGATGCTGCCACCAGTCTCACGTACTCAGCCTCCTTTGACACCCACACCCACACACACACCCACACCCAGCCACAGACCCACACCCACCCCCACGCCCAGCCACAACCCCAGCATCACACCCAGACCCACACCCACACCCGGACCCACACTCAGACCAAGCCCCACACCCAGACGCACACCCAAAACCATTCCCACACCTATAACCCCACCCAGCCCCACACCCAGCCCCACACCCAGTCCCACACTCCTACCCACACCCAGCCCCAGCCCCACACTCCTACCCACCCGCTGCAGTGTTGCATTTGCCTGCACCACCAGAGTGCTGCAGCCAAGCTCATAAAGTGGCAGGTCTCGTGGTGTTGTTGCCACCAGTCTCACATGCTCAGCCTCCTACGACACCCACACCCATGCACAGACCCACACCCAATCCCACACACAGACCCACACACAACCCCATGCCCAGCCCCAACCCCAGCATCACACCCAGACCCATACCCACACCCAGCCCCAAACCTAGCCCCAGCCCCAGCCCCACACCCAGATGCACACCCAAACCCAGCCCTACACCCGGACCCACACCCAGCCTAACACCCAGCACCACACCCAGCCCCAGCACCACACTCCTATCAACCCGCTGCAGTGTTGCATTTGCCTGCACCACCAGAGTGCTGCAGTCAATCTCATCAAGCGGCGGGTCCCGTGGTGATGCTGCCACCAGTCTCACGTACTCAGCCTCCTTTGACACCCACACCCACACACACACCCACACCCAGCCACAGACCCACACCCACCCCCACGCCCAGCCACAACCCCAGCATCACACCCAGACCCACACCCACACCCGGACCCACACTCAGACCAAGCCCCACACCAAGACGCACACCCAAACCCACTCCCACACCCATACCCCAACCCAGCCCCAAACCCAGCCCCACACCCAGCCCCACACTCCTACCCACAACCAGCCCCAGCCCCACACTCCTACCCACCCGCTGCAGTGTTGCATTCGCCTGCACCACCAGAGTGCTGCAGTCAAGCTTATCAAGCTGCGGATCCCGTGGTGATGTTGCCACCAGTCTCACGTACTCAGCCACCCTGGGGGAGGGTGGCATCTCTCCTGGTGGGTTGCTGTCAACTGGTGGGATGCTGTCAACTGGTGGGGTGCTGTCCAATGGTGGTGGAGAGCAGTCCAAGGTATCTAAGGTGCGAGCTCTAATAAATGAAGCTGATACCCAAGCATATAGAAGCGCAGAGCCCCCACAAGGTAAGCGGAGGAAGGTGGCCGCCTGCATAGTCAAGGTGTGTGGTGGGTGCATGGTCATGGTCATGGGGTGTGTGGTGGGTGTATAGTCAAGGTGTGTGGTGGGTGCATGGTCATGGTCATGGGGTGTGTGGTGGGTGTATAGTCAAGGTGTGTGGTGGGTGCATGGTCATGGTCATGGGGTGTGTGGTGGGTGTATAGTCAAGGTGTGTGGTGGGTGCATGGTCAGTGTGTGTGTTGGAGAGCAGTCTAAGGTATCTAAGGTGCGAACTTTAATAGATGAAGGAGATATCCAAGCATAGAGAAGTGAAGGGCCACCACAAGGCAAGCAGAGGAAGGTAGCCGCCTGCATGGTCATGGTATGTGTTGGGTGTGTGGTGGGTGCATGGTCATGGTGTGTGGTGGATGTGTGTTTTGGTTGCATGGTGAAGGTGTGTGTTGGGGTCAAGGTGTGTGGTGGATGTATGGGTGGGTGCATGGTGAAGGTGTGTGTTGGGTTCAAGGTGTGTGGTGGGTGCTTGGTGAAGGTGCGTGTTGAGTGAAGGTGTGTGGTGAGTGCATGGTCAAGGTGTATGGTGGAGAGCAGTCTAAGGTATCTAAGGTATGAGTTTTAATAGATGAAGGAGATACCCAAGCGTGTAGAAGTGCAGAACCGCCACAAGGTAAGCGGAGGAAGTTAGCCACCTGCATAACCGTCAAGGTGTGGGTGGGTGCATGGTCAGGGTGTGTGTTGGAGAGAAACGGTTACTGTGGGTTGTACTTTTGCAGACCGCTACTGCACCTGAGCTCAGACTACCATGTGACTGCAAGGAGAAAAGTTACAATTGTCACAACTCTCACCTGACTTTAATACTCATCACTTGACATCTTCCTCACCAACACCAACACCATCATCTTTCTCACCACCACCACCACCTTACTCATAACCACCACCACCACCACCACCACCACCACCATTATTTTCCTCCAGGACATGGAAGTATTTGGATACACAGACGGCAACGGCAAGAATAGCACACAAACTGCCATCCAACAGTTCTGAAGTCGCTCCTTGGACCATAAAGAGCTTTAGCGGATGTGTGAAGAGCTGTTTAAACAAGTGTGTGCTTGCCCTACCACTGGCACTGACGTTGACTACCTACTTGGACTTGCAACGAGCTTTAGCGGACGTGAGAACAGCAGTTCTAACAAGTGAATGCTTGACCTGCCACTGGCACTGACGTTGACTACCTACTTGGACTTGCAACAAGCTTTAGGGGACGCGTGAACAGCAGTTATAACAAGTGTGAGCTTGCCCAGACACTGGCGCTGACGTTGACTACCTAATTGGACTTCAAAGGCGAGGACTGCATACAAATCGCCATCTAACCGACACTCCTCACTATTCTCACCTGACTCGGAGAATCATCACTTGACCAGGATTCCCAGAATTGTAAAGAGTCTTCCTGGCCTTGGGTAGTGGCTGGGAAGACGACCTCAACCACAGCCAATTTGTTTTGACTGGGCCCAATAAGCTCACATTTAATTGGTAGGACGGCAGTGGTGATTTCAAGCTGCGAGTGAGAGAGTGGAGGTGCTAGGCGAGGGCACGTTTGGCAAGGTGTGTTTATGTGTGTGTATGTATGTATGGCAAGGTTAACCTAATACTGCCCCCCTATATAATAGCCTGAAATAGCCTGAAATAGCCCGAATGACCTAATGTTCCCTCAAATAGCACCACTGTGTGTGAAGTCATGGTGCTACTAGGGGGAGTACAAGTCCTATGCAACGTCGCAAGTGACGCGGAACATTGGCGGAGAGTGTTGGCAACGGAACGACAGGTGGCAACGATGGAGCTGACCAAAGCCAGTTAGTAATGAGACAGTTGGCTGATGCATATTGTCCGCGGTCACTATCAACTGCCATGGTAGCTTTGTCAAAGTGAAGTAGCAGCCTGTTCTCTACCGCTATAAGACGAGGCTCCTTTAATAACATGCCCCACTAGGCATTCTCATTACCAGCCAATCAATTTTGCCAAACCCACAGCCAATCTGTTTTGCCTAACCCATAGCCATTCTGTTTTGCTTAACCCATAGCCGATCTGTTTTGCCTAAAACATAGCAAATCTGTTTTGCCAAACCCATAGCTGATCTGTTTTGCCTAAAACATAGCCAATCAATTTTGCCGAACCCACAGCCATTCTGTTTTGCTTAACCCATAGCCGATCTGTTTTGCCTAAAACATAGCAAATTTGTTTTGCCTAACCCATGCGATAGCCAATCTGTTTTTCTAACCCATAGCCAATCTGTTTTGCTTAACCCATAGCCGATCTGTTTTGCCTCAAACATAGCAAATCTGTTTTGCCTAACCCATACGATAGCCAAACTGTTTTTCTAACCCATAGCCAAACTATTTTGCTTAACCCGTAGCCAATCTGTTTCGCCTCAAACATAGCAAATCTGTTTTGCCTAACCCATACGATAGCCAAACTGTTTTTCTAACCCATAGCCAAAATATATTGCTTAACCCGTAGCCAATCTGTTTCGCCTAACCCAGACAAGTTCTATGCAGCGCCACATGTGTGTGTGTGTGTGTGTGTGTGGCAGCTGGGGAAGACAAGTTCTAAAAAGAAGCAAAAAAAAAAAACTTTACAAAAAGAAGGTAAAAAAAGGTTTAAAAAAAATTGAAGTTTGATGCAGCATGTGAAGCTTTGATACTGTTTTTGTGGCGATGTGTTTGAAACTTGTTTTGAAATATGTTTTTGAAACTTTGAAACGGTAATTGTGACTATTTGTTTGAATCTTTGAAACAGATTTTGAAACACGTGTTTGAAACTTGTGGCTATGCGTTGGAAACTTGTCTTCGAATGTGCGTTTCAAACCTTACATCTGTTTTTGAAACATGTGCTTGAAAATTGTTTTGAAACATGCGTTTGAAACTTGTTTTGAAACATGTGTTTGAAACTTTGAGACTGTTTTTGAAACACGTGATTGAAACTTGTTTTAAACATGTTTAGGGTTGGGAAGCAAACGTATATTTTTATTTTTATAAGCCGTATAAACGTATGCATATAAACGTATAGAAATGTATATAAAAATTTGGCACTTCTTGAGAAAATGCTTTTACATGGGTTTAAAGGTATTGCCGCATAGCTAATTTCATTGGCATCACATATCAACACTCATAAAAATAATCTGGCAAGTTTAGGTTGTCCAAACCTCAGAAAAGAAATCACGACCAGAAATCCCGTCAACCAAGAAGCGCGGTGCCAATCTAAGGGAGCCATGCCAGTTGGTCTGTTATATAACTGTATAAGTGTATAATAATATAAGTACATAACGGTACTGCAATATTGTCCATGTTTACATTGCACTAGGCTTGCACCATAAATGCTTCAAGCCCACGTAAGAGCACAGCTTGTGGAATGGAAGGTTATGTGGCGCTCTGATATGTCTGCCATCCTGGCTATCTAGATCAAGCTTTAGGCCAAATGTTTATTAAATGGTGCATGTGAATGGTGCATTTTATTGCATATTGTGATAGAGGAGGTCAAAATCTTTCCAATGAGCTATCTAAATCAAAAACATAATGAAAACCAAGAAAGTGAAGTGCCAGGACGTGTGCTGTACTTCTCAAAGTACAGACTATACGTTTTTTATACGTATATAAGGTCGATTTGAGAAAAACTATACGGCGTATTTATACGTACAAACGTATAAATGTGTATTATATGTTTATATGTCGGCCCAACCCTAAACATGTGTTTTTAACTTTTAAACTATTTTCGAAACATGTGTTTGGAACTTTGAAACTGATTTTGTGGCTACATGTTTGAAACTTGAGCTGACAGAGCATACATTGATGTTTGATGAGCCATGATGGGCTGTAGGTCCTCTTAAGCATATATATGTATAAAAACTAACACTAACCCACCCTTTCTCTCTCTCTCTCTCTCTCTCTCTCTATATATATATATATATATATATATATATATATATATATCATGCATGCACGCAATCACACTCATGCACACAAGCACACATATATGTAGGTGTTGGGTTAGGCACAAACATAACTGAAACCACCAATCATCAACCTGAAACCACCAACCTGAAAACAGCAACCAGCAACCACCAACCACCAACCACCAACCACCAACCACCAACCATCAACCTGAAACCACCAACCTGAAAACAGCAACCACCAACCACCAACCACCAACCACCAATCATCAACCTGAAACCACCAACCTGAAAACACCAACCACCAACCTGAAACCATTGACCACCAACCACCAACCTGAAACCACCAACGTGAAACCACCAACTACCAACCTGAAACCATTGACCACCAACCACCAACCTGCATTAGAGTTGCGTTTGCTTCGGCAACCAAAGTGGTGCAATCCAAATCATCAAACTGAAAACACCAACCACCAACCTGAAACCATTGACCACCAACCACCAACCTGAATTAGAGTTGCGTTTGCTTGGACAACCAAAGTGGTGCAATCCAAATCATCCAGTGTCGGCTTTCGAGAAGTCGTCACATTCAAAGTAGCATAGATAAGAGATGGGATGATTGGGCTGGGGGGGGGACTTGGAGGGGGCTTGCGCACGGGGGGGATGAAGGGAGGGGGGGGTCATCTGTGGGGGTGGGGGCTTGTTCAGTGGGGGCGGGGGCTTGCTAGGTGGGGGGGCATTCTTGGGGGAAGGGCTTGGTTGGGGAGTAGGAGGAGGGGGGGAGAACTTTTGACGTGGTCGGGGTGGGGGGTGAGAGATTTTCTGGAGGGGGTGGGGGTGAAGGACTCTCTGCAAGGGGTGGGGGTGAGGGATCCTTGGTTGGGGGGGAGGGGTCCACTGAAGGGGGGCCTGGGTGACGGACCCACTCTGAGAGTTGGGAAGTAGGGGGGCACTGGAGGGGGCCTGGGTGAAGGACCCACTGTGGGGTTTGGGGGGGAGGGGGGCACTGGAGGGGGCCTGGGTGGAGGACCCACTGTGGGGTTTGGGGGGGAGGGGGGCACTGGAGGGGGCCTGGGTGAAAGACCCACTGTGAGGTTCCGGGGGAAGGGGGGCACTGGAGGGGGCCTGGGTGGAGGACCCACTGTGGGGGTTCGGGGGGAGGGGGGCACTGGAGGGGGTGGATATAAGAATTCATAAGTTTGAGGCGTGTCCGAGTCAGATGGGGGGAGAGGGTAGTATGAATAGTCTGGGTATTGTGGCTCTAGTGGCTCGAATGGGGCGAAGGTTGGCAGGAAGGGGGAGGGAATTGACGGCGGAGGAGAGGGCTGAAGTCGAACTTGTGGTGGGAGTGGAGGAGGGGCTACAAAGAGGGGTGGTGGTGGCGGTGGCGGGCGTGGGCGGGCGGGGGAAGGGGGCGGTGGAAGAGAGGAGGTTACTGGGGGTTGTAGGGGGGGTAGAGGTGTCCCCGAGGGGTTTGGAGGAGGCCTTGGGGGAGGAGAGAGGGTCCTTGGGGAGGATGGGAGGGAGGAGAGATTGGGGGAGTGGAGAGGGTCCCTGGGGAGGAAGGGAGGGGGAGGAGAGCGCGATGGTGGATGGGGGAGGAGGTGGAGGAGATGGGGAGGGTGGTGATGGAGATTGAGGTTTGGGAGGGGAGGGTGATGGGGGAGGGGGTGGCCACACCGGAGGGAGTCAGTGTTGCCGGAGTTGAAGTTGGAGAAGTTGGCGCCGTTGGTGATGACAATAGAGGAAGCACATGGGATGTTAAGTTGGCGCACCATAGCACCGATGCTGTCCCTGGTGAGGGTGAAGGAAGGGGGGGTGAGTTGTGGTCAGGGGGTGATTTGGGGTGAGTTTGGGTGAGGGGGTGAGTTGAGGTGAGTTGAGTTGGGGTGAGTTGGGGTGAGTTGAGGTGAGTTGAGGTGAGTGAGGTGAGTTGGGGGGAGGGGGGTGAGGTGAGTGGGGTGGAGTTGCGGTGGAGGTGGGGTGAGGGGGTGAGTTGGGGTGATGTTGGGGGAGGGGGAGTTGAGGCGTGTGCGGGGGAGGTTGGGCGGGGGGTGCGTCCGGTGCTTTTGGTGCTTTGGTGGTGAGGGGGTTGAGTTGAGGTGAGTTGGGGTGATTGGGTTTAGGGGGTGAGTTGGGGTCAGCTGGGTAGGGGGTTGAGTTGAGGTGCTTTGGTGAGTTGGGGTGCGTTTGGGGTGAGTTGGGTGATTGGCGTTGCAGGGTTGAGTTGGGGTGAGTTGGGGTGCGGTTCGTTGCGGTGATTGGGGTGCGTGGGGTGAGGGGGTGCTTTGCGTGGTTGGGGTGCGTTGGTGCGTGGGTTGCGTTGCGGATGCGCATTGGGGTGGTTTGGGGTGCGTTGGGGTGAGTTGGGGTGCGTGGGGTGGCGTTTGGGGGTCGGGTGTGCGTGCGGTGAGTTGGGTGCGTTTTGGTGCGGGGGTGCGTTTGCGGTGGGTTGGGTTGCGTTGGGGTTCGGGGGTACGTTGGAGGTGCGTATGGGGCTGCGTTGTGGGTGAGTTGGGTGAATGGGTGAGTGGGAAGAGGTAAATGATTTGGGGTGATTTGGGGTGAGGGGGTGAGTTGGCGGCGTCGGTGATGATAATAGAGGAGGCACATGGAATGTCAAGGTAATGCACCATGGTGCTGATGCTGTCCCTGGTGGGAGTGGAGGAATGAAGGGGGTGTGAGTTAGGGTGATGGGGTGATTTGGGGTGCGGGGTTGAGTTGGAGTGATTTGGGGTGAGGGGGCGAGTTGGCGGCATTGGTGATGACAATAGAGGCACGTGGGATGTTAAGTTGATGCATCATGGTGATGCTGCTGTCCCTGGTGGGGGTCAAGGATGTGGGGTGTGAGTTAGGGTGATGGGGTGATTTGGGGTGTGGGAGTGAGTTGAGGTGAGTTGGGATGATTTGAGTGAGGGGGTGAGTTTGCGGCATTGGTGATGACAATAGAGGCACGTGGGATGTTAAGTTGACGCACCATGGTGCTGATGCTGTCCCTGGTAGGAAGGTGGTGGATTGTGGTGAGGGGGTGCAGGTGAGGGGTTGAGCATGAGGGGTTGAGGGGGTGAGAATGTGAGGGTGAGAGTGTGAGGAGGTGAGGGGGTGGGGGTGAGTGGGTGAGAATGAGGCGGTGAGGGTAATACAAAAAAGTTAGTCATGCACACCAACTTACTTGTTGAGCACATACACGATGGTTTTGGTAGTGGTTTTGGTAGTGGTATTGGTATTGGTGGTAGTGTGTGTGTTGAATTGAGGTGGTAGAGGTGATGGTGCACACCGACTTCCGTGTTGAACACATACACCATGGTTTTGGTAGTGGTAGTGGTGGTGGTGGTGGTAGTAGCAGTGGTGGTGGTGGTGGTGGTAGTAGCAGTGGTGGTGGTGGTGGTGGTAGCAGTGGTGGTGGTGGTGGTGGTGGTGGTGGTGTTGATGGTAGCAGTGGTGGTGGTGGTGGAAGTTTGTGCATTGGATATAGGTGGTGGAGGGGATGGTGCACACTGACTTTTGTGTTGAAAACATACACCATGGTTTTGGTGGTGGTAGTGGTAGTGGTGGTGGTAGCAGTGGTGGTGGTGGTGGCAGTGTGTGCATTGGATAGAGGTGGTGGAGGGGATGGTGCACACTGAATTTTGTGTTGGATACATACACCATGGTTTGGGTGGTGGTAGTGGTGGTGGTGGTGGTAGCAGTGGTGGTGGTGGTGGAAGTGTGTGCATTGGATAGAAGTGGTTGAGGGGATGGTGCACACTGACTTCTGTGTTGAATACATACACCATGGTTTTGGTGGTGGTAGTGGTAGTGGTGGTGGTAGCAGGGGTGGTGGTGGTGGAAGTGTGTGCATTGGATAGAGGTGGTGGAGGGGATGGTGCACACTGACTTCTGTGTTGAATACATACACCATGGTTTTGGTGGTGGTAGTGGTAGTGGTGGTGGTAGCAGGGGTGGTGGTGGTGGCAGTGTGTGCATTGGATAGAGGTGGTGGAGGGGATGGTGCACACTGACTTCTGTGTTGAATACATACACCATGGTTTTGGTGGTGGTAGTGGTGGTGGTGGTGGTAGTGCTGGTGGTGGTAGTGGTGGTGGTGTTAATGGTGGTGGCAGTGTGTGCATCGGGTAGAGGTGGTAGAGGGGATGGTGCACACTGAATTTGGGGTTCAGTTCATCAGTGCTTTTTCTTTTTAAGACCTTCCTATACGGTTGGGCAAGTCCCTTTAGCCTGTTTGGCCTACCCCTGGACTGTAACATACATACATGCATACATACTGACTTACGTGTTAAACACATAAACCATATTCTTAGAGAACTTTTCTTCTGAGAAGGCTATGTAGGCTTGTAGGAAAGTAGCGGCGGGTTGCTGACACCTGAGGAGGTCACAAGCAAGTTGGTCAAATGTATGTCAGAACTTGAGTGTACGCAATATCTATATTTGTCTGTGTAGGCTTGTAGGAGAGTAGTGGCTGGTTGCTGGCACCTGACGTGAACACGAGCAAGATAAAAACTTGTGTGCAATCAATATCAAGTTTTGTCTCTGTAGGCTTGGAGGAAAGTAGCCACGGGTTGCTGACACCTGAGGAGGACACAAGCAAGTTGGTCGAATGTATGTCAGTACTTGAGTGTGTGCAATATCAAGGTTTGTATGTGTAGGCTTGAAGGAGAGTTGTGGGGGGTTGATGGCACCTGAGGAGTTCACAAGCAAGTTGGTCAAATGTATGTCATGAATTGAGTGTAAGTAATATCAAGTTTTGTTTGTGTTGGCTTGGAAGAGAGTAGTGGCTTGCTGCTGTCATCTGAGGTGTTCACAAGCAATTTAATTGAATGCATGTCAGTAATTGAGTGTGTGCAATATAACCTCGAGAGTCAAATTAATCAAGTTCTGCCTATGTAGGCTTGCAGGAGAGTAGTGTGTGTGTGTGGGGGGGGGATGATGGCACCTGAGGTGTTCACAATCAAGTTGGTCGAATGTGTGTCAGTAATTGAGTGCTAGCAATATCAGTACGTGTGGTGTATGCATATCAAGGTTTTTTGTCTATGTAGACTGGAGGAGAGTAGTGCTGGTTGCTGACACCTGACGTGGGTCACAAGCAAGTTGGTCGAATGTGTGTCAGTAATTGAGTGCTAGCAATATCAGTACGTGATGTATGCAATATCAAGTTTTGTCTATTAGACTGGAGGCGAGTAGTGGCTGGTTGCTGACACCTGACGTGGTCACAAGCAAGTTGGTCGAATGTGTGTCAGTAATTGAGTGCTAGCAATATCAGTACGTGAGTGTATGCAATATCAAGTTTTGTCTATGTAGACTTGGAGGAGAGTAGTGGCTGGTTGCTGACACTCTGACGTGGTCAACAAGCAAGTTGGTCGAATGTTGTGTCAGTAATTGAGTGCTAGCAATATCAGTACGTGAGTGTATGCAATATCAAGTTTTGTCTATGTAGACGTGGAGGAGAGTAGTGGCTGGTTGCTGGACACCTGACGTGGTCACAAGCAATTGGTCGAATGTGTGTCAGTATTGAGTGCTAGCAATATCAGTACGTGAGTGTATGCAATATCAAGTTTTGTCTATGTAGACTTGGAGGAGAGAGTAGTGGCTGGTTGCTGACACCTGACGTGGTCACAAGCAAGTTGGTCGAATGTGTGTCAGTAATTGAGTGCTAGCAATATCAGTACGTGAGTGTATGCAATATCAAGTTTTGTCTATGTAGACTTGGAGGAGAGTAGTGGCTGGTTGCTGACACCTGACGTGGTCACAAGCAAGTTGGTCGAATGTGTGTCAGTAATTGAGTGCTAGCAATATCAGTACGTGAGTGTATGCAATATCAAGTTTTGTCTATGTAGACTTGGAGGAGAGTAGTGGCTGGTTGCTGACACCTGACGTGGTCACAAGCAAGTTGGTCGAATGTGTGTCAGTAATTGAGTGCTAGCAATATCAGTACGTGAGTGTATGCAATATCAAGTTTTGTCTATGTAGACTTGGAGGAGAGTAGTTGGCTGGTTGCTGACACCTGACGTGGTCACAAGCAAGTTGGTCGAATGTGTGTCAGTAATTGAGTGCTAGCAATATCAGTACGTGAGTGTATGCAATATCAAGTTTTGTCTATGTAGACTTGGAGGAGAGATTAGTGGCTGTTGCTGACACCTGACGGTGGTCAACAAGCAAGTTGGTCGAATGTGTGTCAGTAATTGAGTGCTAGCAATATCAGTACTTGAGTGTAATGCAATATCACAGTTTTGTCTATGTAGACTTGGAGGAGAGTAGTGGCTGGTTGCTGACCCTGACGGTCACAAGCAAGTTGGTCGAATGTGTGTCATAATTGAGTGCTAGCAATATCAGTACGTGAGTGTATGCAATATCAAGTTTTGTCTATGTAGACTTGGAGGAGAGTAGTGGCTGGTTGCTGACACCTGACGTGGTCACAAAGCAAGTTGGTCGAAATGTGTGTCAGTAATTGGAGTGCTAGCAATATCAGTACGTGAGTGTATGAGGCAATATCAAGTTTTGTTCTATGGTAGACTTTGGAGGAGAGTAGTGGGCTGGTTGCTGACACCTGACGTGGGCAACAAGCAAGGTTGGGTCGAATGTGTTCAGTAATTGAGTGCTAGCAATAATCAGTACGTGAGTGTATGCAATATCAAGTTTTGTCTATGTGACTTGGAGGAGAGTAGTGGCTGGTTTTGCTGACACTGACGTGGTCACAAGCAAGTTGGTCGAATGTGTGTCAGTAATTGAGTGCTAGCAATATCAGTAACGTGGAGTGTGTATGCAATATCAAGTTTTGTCTATGTAGACTTGGAGGAGAGTAGTGGCTGGTTGCTGACACCTGACGTGGGTCCAAGCAGTTGGTCGATGTGTGTCAGTAATTGAGTGCTAGCAATTATCAGTACGTGAGTGTATGCAATATCAAGTTTGTCTATGTAGACTTGGGAGGAGAGTAGTGGCTGGTTGCTGACACCTGACGTGGTCACAAGGCAAGTTGGGTCGAATGTGTGTCAGTAATTGAGTGCTAGCAATATCAGTACGTGAGTGTATGCAATATCAAGTTTGTCTATGTATACTGGAGGAGAGTAGTGGCTGTTTGCTGACAACCTGACGTGTCACAGCAAGTTGGTCCGAATGTGTGTTCAGTATTGAGTGCTAGCAATATCAGTACGTGAGTGTATGCAATATCAAGTTTTGTCTAGGTAGACTTGGAGGGAGAGTAGTGGGCTGGTTGGCTGACACCTGACGTGGTCACAAGCAAGTTGGTCGATGTGTGTCAGTAATTGAGTGCTAGCAATATCAGTACGTGAGTGTATGCAATATCAAGTTTTGTCTATGTAGACTTGGAGAGAGTAGTGGCTGGTTGCTGACACCTGACGTGGTCACAAGCAGGTTGGTCGAATGTGTGTCAGTAATTGAGTGCTAGCAATATCAGTACGTGAGTGTATGCAATATCAAGTTTTGTCTATGTAACTTGGAGGAGAGTAGTGGCTGGTTCTGACACCTGACTGTGGTCACAGCAATTGGTCGAATGTGTGTCAGTAATTGAGTGCTAGCAATATCAGTACGTGAGTGTATGCAATATCAAGTTTTGTCTATGTAGACTTGGAGGAGGTAGTGGCTGGTTGCTGACACCTGACGTGGTCACAAGCAAGTTGGTCGAATGTGTGTCAGTAATTGAGTGCTAGCAATATCAGTACGTGAGTGTATGCAATATCAAGTTTTGTCTATGTAGACTTGGAGGAGAGTAGTGGCTGGTTGCTGACACCTGACGTGGTCACAAGCAAGTTGGTCGAAATGTGTGGTCAGTAATTGAGTGCTAGCAATATCAGTACGTGAGTGTATGCAATATCAAGTTTTGTCTATGTAGACTTGGAGGAGAGTAGTGGCTGGTTGCTGACACCTGACGTGGTCACAAGCAAGTTGGTCGAATGTGTGTCAGTAATTGAGTGGCTAGCAATATCAGTACGTGAGTGTATGCAATATCAAGTTTTGTCTATGTAGACTTGGAGGAGAGTAGTGGCTGGTTGCTGACACCTGACGTGGTCACAAGCAAGTTGGTCGAATGTGTGTCAGTAATTGAGTGCTAGCAATATCAGTACGTGAGTGTATGCAATATCAAGTTTGGTCTATGTAGACTTGGAGGAGAGTAAGTGGCTGTTTTGCTGACACCCGGACGTGGGTCACATAGCAGTTGGTCCGAATGTGTGGTCAGTAAAAAATTTGAGGTGCTAGCATATCCGTACGTGAGTGTATGCAATATCAAGTTTTGTCTCTGTAGACCTTGGAGGAGAGTATTGCTGGTTTGCTGAACAACCTGACGTGGTCCCACAGCAAGTTTTGGTCGAATGTGTGTCAGTAAAATTTGAGGGGGGGGTGCTAGCCTATATCAGTACGTAAGTGTAAAAAAATGCATATCAAGTTTTTTGTCCTATGTAGACTTGAGGAGAAGTGTGGGCTGGGTTGCTGACACCTGACGTGGTCCAAAGCACGTTGGTCGATGTGTGTCAGTAATTGAGGGATGCAATATCAGTACGTGAATTGTATGCAATCTCAAGTTTTGTCTATTTAGAAACCCCTTGGAGGGAAAAGTAGTGCTGGTTTTTGGCTGACACCTGACGTGGTCAGCAAGCAAGTTGGTCGCGACTTTGTGTCAGTAATTGAGTGCTAGCAATATCAGTACGTGAGTGTATGCAATATCAAGTTTTGTCTATGTAGACTTGGAGGAGAGTAGGTGCTGGTTGCTGACACCTGACGTGGTCACAAGCAAGTTGGTCGAATGTGTGTCAGTAATTGAGTGCTAGCATATCAGTACGTGAGTGTATGCAATATCAAGTTTGTCTATGTAGACTTGGGGAGGAGAGTAGTGGCTGGTTGCTGACACCTGACGTGGTCACAAGCAAGTTGGTCGAATGTGTGTCAGTAATTGAGTGCTAGCAATATCAGTACGTGAGTGTATGCAATATAAAGTTTGTCTATGTAGACTTGGAGGAGAGTAGTGGCTGGTTGCTGACACCTGACGTGGTCACAAGCAAGTTGGGTCGAATGTGTGTCAGTAATTGAGTGATAGCAATATCAGTACGTGAGTGTATGCAATATCAAGTTTTGTCTATGTAGACTTGGAGGAGAGTAGTGGCTGGTTGCCTGACACCTCCATAACGAATCCTTTCAAAGAGCAAGTTGGTCGAATGTGTGTCCAGTAATTGAGTGAATAGCAATATCAGTTACGTGAGTGATGCAATATCAAGTTTTTGTCTATGTAGACTTGAGGAGAGTAGTGGCCTGGTTGGCTGAACACCTGACGTGGTCACAAGCAAGTTTGGTCGATGTTTGTGTCAGTATGGAGTGGATAGCAATTCAGTACGTGAGTGTATGCAATATCAAGTTTTGTCTATGTAGACTTGGAGGAGAGTAGTGGCTGGTTGCTGACACCTGACGTGGTCACAAGCAAGTTGGTCGAATGTGTGTCAGTAATTGAGTGCTAGCAATATCAGTACGTGAGTGTATGCAATATCAAGTTTTGTCTATGTAGACTTGGAGGAGAGATTGCCTGGTGCTGACCCTGACGTGTCCACAAGCACGTTGGTCCCGAATGGGTGGGTGTCAGTAATTGAGTGCTTAGCAAATCAGTAAACGTGAGTGTATGCATATCCAAAGTTTTGCCTATGTAGACTTATTGCCACAATATCAAGAGTTTTCCGGTTATGTTAGACTTTGGAGGAGAGAGTGAGGGAGCAAGTAGTGGCTGGCTTTGCTACACCTGAAGTCCCGGTCACAAGCAAGTTTTCCCCGCGCCTGAATCGCCTGTGTCAGTTATTGGAGTGACTAGCAATAGCAGTACGTGTGAGTGTATGCAATATCAAGTTTTGGTCTATGTAGATTGGAGGACGAGCCGCAGTGGCTGGTGCTGACACCTGACGCGGTCTATGTAAGGCAAGTTGGTCGGAAGTCTGTGTCAGTAATTGATGCTAGCAAATCAGTACGTGAGTGTATGCAATATCAAGTTTTGTCTAGTACCACTTGGAGGCCCAGGAGGGGGAGAGAGGTAGGTCTGGTTGCTGACACCTGAAGTGGTCACAAAGCACAGTGGTTCGAAGTGTTTCACTAATTGAGTGCTAGCAATAGCAGTACGTGAGTGTATGAATTTATCAAGTTTTGTCATGTAGAAGTTGGGAGGAGAAGTATGGGCGGTTGCTGGAAACCTGCGTTCCGCCGGTTCACAAGGCAAGTTGGCTCGAATGTGTGTCAGTAATTGATTGATCAGCAATATCAGTACGTGAGTGTATGCAATATCAAGTTTTGTCTATGTAGACTTGGAGGAGAGTAGTGGCTGGTTGCTGACACCTGAAGTGGGGGTCACAAGACAAGTTGGTCGAAGTGTGTCGGAAGATTGAGTACTAGCAATGATCGTGTACGTGAGTTCAGTAGTGCGTGGCAATATTCAAGTTTTGTCTATGTACGACTTGGAGGAGTTAGGTGGCTGGTTGCTGAACACCTGACGCCGCCCGGTCACAAGCAAGTGGTCGAATGTGTTGTCCAGTATTGAGTGATAGCAATATCAGTTACGTGGAGGTAGTGACAATATCAAGTTTTGTCTATGTCCCAGATGGGAGGAGGCCCACGTGGCTGGTTGCGACGCAGTAGCGGACGCTCTTGGTCACAAAAGCAAGTTGGTCGAAAATGTGGTGTCAGTAATTGACGAGTGATAGCAATATCAGTAAGTGAGTGTATGCAATATCAAGTTGGTTATGTAGATTTGGAGGAGAGTAGTCGGGCTGGTTGCCTGACAACCTGACTGATGAGTCAAAGCAAGGTTGTGGGTCGAATGTGGTCAGTAAGTAACCTTGACGTTGTAGCACCAAAAATCTCAGTACGTGAGTTTGTAGCAATGATTCAAGTTTGTTATGTAGACTTGCGAGGAGAGGTGTAGTGGATGGTTGTTGCTGACACCTGACGGTGTGTGGGTGTCACAAGCAAGTTTGGCGAAATGTGGGTCAGTAATTGATGTGCTAGCAAATCGCAGTGACGTGTGAGTGGATGCAATATCATGTGTTTGTCTATGTAGTATTGGAGGGAGGTAGTGGCTGGTGTGTTGCTGACACCTGACGTTATGGTGGTGACAAGCAAGCGTTGGGTGGTGTCGAATGTGTTGTCGTAATTGTTGAGTGCTAGCAATATCAGTACGTGAGTGTAGCATATCAAGTTTTGGTCATGTGAGTACTTGGAGTGAGGGAGAGTTAGTGGCTGGTGTTGCTGGACACCTGAAGTGTGGGGTCACAAGAAGTTGGGTTTTATTTGTCGAACTGGTGTCGTAATGTCAGTAGAATTGAGTGCTGCAATTCATACGTGGAGTGTACTGCAATATCCAGTTTGGTCGGTATGTAGATGGAGTGAGATAGTTGGCTGTTGTGATGACCCATCCTGACGTGTGCCCAGTCGACAAGCAAGTTGGTCGAAAATGTGGTGTGGTCAGTATTGAGTGATAGCAATATGAAACTTTATGGAAGCATACCAAGTTTTGCCTTTGTACGCTTGTAGGAGAGTAGTGGGGGGTTGATGGCACCTGAGGAGCTCACAAGCAAGTTGATTGAATGTATGTCAGTACTTGAGTGTGTGCAATAAAAACTTGAGTGATAGCAATATGAATTTGTATGTAAGCAATATCAAGTTTTGCCTGTGTAGGGCTTTGAGGAGAGGAGAGGGGGGTTGATGGAACGCTGAGGAGGCTCACCAAGCAAAGTTGATGAATGTAGGGCCAGTTACTTGAGGTGTGCAATAAAAATAACTTGAGGTGGATTAGCAATATGAACTTTGTATGTAAGCAATATCAAGTTTTTTGCCTTTTGTGTTAGGCTCGAGGAGAGTTAGGGGGGGGTTGATGGCACCTGGGAGCTACAAGCAAAAAGGAATTGTATTGTGCAGTACTTTAGTGTGTGTTCTTATACAACTTGAGGGTCAAGCAATTAACGTTATTGCAAGCCCCAAAATCCAGTATTGTTACACGGATTGTATGTCAGGAGCTTCGCCATACATAATATACAGTACTTGAGGTACCCCCGTTCCTGCTTGTAGTACTTGAGTTTTCTATATAGGTAGTACTTGAGTGTAAGCAATATAAACTTGTGTGTAATCAGTATTAAGTATTGCCTGCACTATGTATGTCAGTACTTGAGTAAATTAATAACAGGTACTTGAGTATACTTACATGTAGGAGTACTTGAGTGTTGTCTGAGTATGGTCGGTATTTGAGGGTAGCAATATAGCACTTGTTGTGTAATCAGTATGATTACAAAAGTATTGCCTGCACTATGTATGTCAGTACTTGAGTACTATTAATATAAAGTACTTGAGTATCCTTTACATGTAGTACTTGAGTGTTCTATATAGGTGGTATTTGAGTGTAAGCAATATATAAGACTTGTGCTGGAGCAGTAGTAAGTATGGAATGACAGATTGTAGGTCAGGACTTTAGTACTATAATATATTAGTATTGGGACGTTAGTGTGCATGGTGGAATATGTGCGGTTCCTGAGCTTTCGCTTGAGGTATGAGGAGGGGGGAGCTGAAAGGAGGAGGAGGATGAGAGGTCAAGAAAACAGCTGGAGAGATGAAGAAACTAGTTTTTGTGTGCGTTGTGTCTTAAACTGAGCGACTTGGTGTGACCCCAGTGCAATGAGCTGCCCCCCCCCCCCTGCCCGGGACTCAAGCTTAGGGGTTGCGTCAGCCCCCCTATGCACAATGCCTATGCCACGATCATGAAATCAGGCTTAGTGTCACCAGTTATTGACTTACCCACAAACTGCGGACCGTGAGTAAAGCTGAAGCAAAGCATCAGGGGAAGAAATATAGAGGAATACTAACTTTAGAGTTGAATTATCCATATAATAGGGTCGGGGGGTCGATTCCTCCTACAGCCGACCTGAGTGTTGCAGGTCATTGTCAACCGCTATGGTAGCTTGTCCAGTTGAGGTGGTAGACCATTCTCTGCCTGCATACAACGGGGTCCCTTAATACCACGCCCCACCAGGCGTTATCGTTTTTTGTAATCCATATAATGCTTCATCTCAGGTCTACCGTCACACTCTTGTGATTGTTTAGGGACCAGGTCAAAGATTGCTTGTTATTATTGCCCTTTTTGGTTATGTACTGGTGAAATTTACTTTTTTAAGTTTGCAACTCCCTTTAGCCTAACCGGCTATCCCTGGACTGTAAACCCTTACATAACAGCATACATTTGAGTAGGCAGCACAACACATGGTGATCAGTGCAATGCAAGCCTAACAAAGATGAGTGGTTCCTGAGGTGCTTCCGAGTCGATTTGAACTTTCTGAGGTCATCTGCTTTCGCCTCATGGTGTGTACTCAGCCTAACAGAAATCAACACGTTTATCAACACTGCAACCATGTTCTTCAGGGCGTTTTAAACCAGCAACAGGACAATGCAAGTGCAGATAATGCCCCCCCAACAGTGCAGGCATGGTCTCCTTGGTCCCTCGTCTCAAATGACCATGGCGGGGAGCTTGTTTGCCGTGGTCAATAGGGGGAGTGATGAATGTTCGTTTGGTTGAGGGTTGGTATCTCCCACCAATCCTGAGTGCCCTACTTCTTTGTAGGAGTTGGCACACGCCCCGGTGAATTGCAATTGACCCCCCCCATTTCAGTGTTGCTGGTTTGTGTCGGGAGAACCCCCCACTTCTCGGGGTGTGAGATTACCTGTTTCACAATTATTTAACACAGAACCCGGTACAGCGGCACCGCACAAACAACAAAGAAGTAGAAGGTTAGAGTCGCGAGGGTCTCCCGCAGAAGAATCCACCCAGGAAACCATGCTATCATACAAGGCACAGTGATGGTCATGGGGGAAGATCAATATCAACATCAACATCAACATCAACATCAACATCAACATCAACATCAATATCAAAATGATCAATATCAACTCAACATCAATCTAATTCAGTCGAATATCACCATCCCCCCCGCCCCGCTGACAAACAGTCAAACCACTCAACATCAACATCAACATCACACATCAGCAATCACACATCCCAAACCATTTCAAAAGAAACAAGAAGACAAACAGAAAAAGGAAGAAAAAAAGGGAAGGAGAAAACCAGAAAAAGAAAAAAGAAAAAGAAAAAGACAACCCAAGAGAAAAAAGAAAAAAGAAAAGAACAAAGAAAGAAAAAGAAAAAGAAGCAAAGAAAAAGACAAAAACGAAAAAGAAAAAGAAAAAGAGAAGAAGGAAAGAAAGAAAAAGTAAAAAGAAGAAGGAAAGAAGAGTAAAAAGTAAAAAAGAAAAAAAGAAAACAAGAAAAAGAAAGACGCCCGACGAAAGTAGACAAGAGAAACCGAGAGAAGGGGGGAAAGAGAAGAGAGAAGGGGAAACGAGAAGAAGAAAGAGAGAGGGATAGAGAGGAAGGAGAAAGGATGAGAAGGAGAAAGGAGAAAGAAGAGAGAGAAGAGGACGAAGCAGACACCCCCCCCAGAGACGAAAGAGAAACCGAGAAAAAGAGCAAAGGAGACCCAGAGAAGAGCAACAGGAGAAGGGGAGGGGAAAGAAGAAGAGGGGGGAGACGAGGGGACCAACCCAGGAGCAAGGACGTCACCACCCCCCGAAAGCCGGCGGGCAGCCGACAGACGCAAGCAGGCGACAAGGGACAGAAAGACGAGACCCCCCCAACGAGAAAGGAGAAAGAGGGGGAAAGAGCACCCGGCCACAGGCAGACACGAGACGACAGCGAGAAACCCCGCCGAGAAGCCAGAACAACCACCACCAAGACGCCAAAGGAAGACAAGAGAAAGACAGACAAGAGAAAGCAGAGAGAGAAAGAGCAAAAAGAGAAAGCCCAAGACGAAGTGAAACGAGAGACAAGGAGGGGAAAGAGAAAGAACCGCCAGACCCAGACCACCTAGAGGCAGAAAAGAGAACCAACCGAGAACCAACCCAAGAGAGAATGGGAGCAGAGCAAGGAGCAAGAGCCCCCAAGAGCAAGAGCAAGAGAACACACCAGGAGAAGAGAAAAGAAAGAGAAAGAGAAAGAGAAGCCCAGCAAGGGACAGACCAGACAGACCAGACAGGACAGGACCAACAGCACCCAGGACAGAAGAGACCAGAAGACAGAAGCACAGATAGGACACGACCAGACAGACAGACAGACCCAGACAGACACACAGACAGGACAGAACAGACCCAGCACCAGACAGGAGACAGACAGACAGACAGACAGGACGCGACAGGAAAGGACATGCACTGCCCATGGCATACTCCCCCCATCGGCTCCCCCCTGGTGGGAGATTCTTTGTAAATATGGGAGGTAGCCCCGTGGAACTCAAGGTGTACATCACACACTATCACACTGAGATTGTCGTAACAGGGGGACCCCTGGCACCCTTGCTGTAGTTAGATGTAAAGGAGAAAGATGATGCAGGCCCGGGGAAGGACCGAACGGGCCCGGTGACGGTGGGGGTTGGGGTGGAAGGCGGCATGGCGACCGGCTGTGGTGGCCGGAAGGGGGGGGTTGATTGTGGTGGAAATGGAGGCGGGGGACCCAGAAGGCGACCCCGGGAGGAGGGCTTTGGCGGAGGATCTGGCCCAGGTGTGGGATCCTGGGAAGGGAGGGTGGCGGGACTTGGAGGTGGCGCCCCCCGATGGGTTGAGGACTGCATGCGAGAGTAAGGCAAGGACCCCTGGGGCGGTGCCGTGGGGGCGGCGGCCCTATATGATGTCGGAGTACCGAGTAGTGCATCACTCTGACCCCGGCTGGAGAGTGCCCGCCATGAGGGTGTTGCCCCCATGTTGTGCCGCGCAAACCCACACGGCTGCAGTCCCCCCTCAACATTGAGCCAGTTAGCATGATGTAACGGAGATGGCCCCCTGGCTCGGGCGCTATATCGGTCCAGTAGGTAGTGTGGTGGTGTTCTGTAACACACCTGGCGGAGAGGGGAGTGCGACGTTGAAGGAAAGTTTTTGATGCTGGTGACCCGGTGGGTAGAAGGACCGCCCCGCCCCCGGGCCCCCCGGGCAAGCGCACAGATGGAATTTGTTTGATGTTTCGTGCACCGTGGGGGGGAGGGGGGGGGCAGACGGACCGTTGATGAAAGTTTGAGTGTTGGTGCCCGAGTGTCTCCGGTGGCCAGGAGGGGGGGCCGAAGGGATTTGACTGGCAAGGCGTTGGTGGGGGGGTCGAACCGTGCCCTGGAGCCCCCGTAGCAGGAATGGGGCCAATCCAGCGCCAACCCAGCTAGGTTGCCCACCATAAGTAGTGATCGCCCCCGACCAGGCAACGCCGCCATTTCTAACCAGACCTTTGCCTTCCGATGCCGTTGATCCCCTTTTCTCCCCACCTCCCCTTCCTGCCCGTCTCAACCCTTTGCTCACCTCGGCAGAATAACAAAGTACTGAAAGAACAGACCAAGACCCAAAAAAACAGTCCACAGATGAGAGGGAAACAAATACACTAATTCATATACAACTCTCTCAAACGCAAGAGCAACAACCCACTATCCACTCACAACCCCAGAAGCTAAACCAGCAAAACTGTGATCCCACCCTACCCCTACTACGATACCCCCCACCGGGTAAACCATACACGAAAGACATCAATAGCACTCCCGCCCCCCTCAGCACCCCCCCCCACGCGATGTCCAGTACTACCACACTAGCCCCTCTGATACTACTCCCCACTCCCCCACCACACAACCCAAAACAAGATAAGAAAAACGAAACATACACAAACCATGCCACACAAACCCCGGGCCCCCCCGCCCTCCGGTAGACATCAAGAACCACTAACAACACCATGCATTACACCAAACTAACACTACCACACTCCTACCAACACCAGACAATGCCACTACCAACACCACTACCAGAAACTACCACTTGCATCATAACCATAATCATTTAAAACTCCGCCAATCACATCGACAAAATCCTAGAGTCAAGGCTAGCGCACAGAGAACCACCCTTTGAGGCAAAATCCTAGAGCCTAAGGCTAGCTCACAGAGAACCACCCTTTGAGGCAAAAATCCTTCTTGTAAAAAATAAAAATCATTACCTGGAAGTAGAGCATGATGGTGATGGTCACCAACCAGCCTTGCATGTTGATCAAAGGGTAAAAAATAAAAATAACTACCTGGAAGTAGAACATGATGGTGATGGTCACCAGCAAGCCTTGCATGTTGATCAAAGGGTCGGGTCCCACACACTGGATTGGAATCTGCAAGGACAGATTTCAACATTTGGTCTTGAATATGTTTATATGTATGTGTATGTATGGGTATGTGTATGTGTGTGTATGTATGTGTATGTATGCGTATACAGATGTATGCATGTGTCTGTGTGTGTATGTGCATGTATGCGTATACATATGTATGCATGTGTATGTATGTGTATGTGTATGTAGGAGTATGCATATGTATGCATGTGTATGTTTGTGTATGTATGTATATGCATATGTATGCACATGTATGTGTGTATGTGTATGTGTATGTGTATGTGTATGTGTATGTGTATGTGTATGTGTATGTGTATGTGTATGTGTATGTGTATATGTACGTGTATGTGTATGTGTATGTGTATGTGTATGTGTATGTGTATGTGTATGTGTATGTGTATGTGTATGTGTATGTGTATGTGTATGTGTATGTGTATGTGTATGTGTATGTGTATGTGTATGTGTATGTGTATGTGTATGTGTATGTGTATGTGTATGTGTATTTGTATGTGTATGTGTATGTGTATGTGTGTGCACGTATGTGCATGTGTGTGTATATACGTGTATGTGTATGTATGCATGTGTATGTATGTGAACTGCTTCCATAGTCAAACATGAAGTTGGCCAGGCTGATCACCAGATCATCACACAGGAAATATACGTTCTCCTCTATCATGTAATGGTAGAAACTGCTTGGCCATTGTCATGCCACCTACGTACTGCCCATTCTTACTGCCCATTCTTGCTGCCCATTCTTACTGCCCATCCATGCTGCCCCTTCTTACCATGAATTGCCCCTCATGCAGAAACATGAAGTTGACCAGGCTGATCACCAGAGAGTAACACAGAGAATATGAGTACTCCACTATCATGATCTGATAGAGCTTGCTTGACCATTGTCATGCCACCTACGTACTGCCCTTTTGTACTGCCTGTTCTTACTGCCCATTCATACTGCCCGTTATTAATTCCCATCCGTGCTGTCCCTTTGTACCTTGAACTGCCTCTCATATTGAAACATGAAGTTTACCAGGCTGTCCACCAAATTGTCACACACCCACACCCACACCGCCCCCCCCCCCCCCCCCCACCCACACACACACACACACACACATGCACACCCATGTAGACCCTGCCACACATTTACACACACTCAGGAGTATTCCCATGTGCCTTTTGTGCTGTATATCAATAGCCTGTGAATATGAGTACACTCCATTATCATGCTCTGGTAGAGCTTGCTTGTCCATTGGCATGCAACCTACATACTACCCATTCATACTGCCCCTTCTTACTGCCCATCTGTGCTGTCCCTCCTTACCATGGACCAACCTCATGCACAAATTTGACCAGGCCGATCACAAGATCGCCACACAGGAAATATGAGTACACTCCATGATCAAGTTCTGGTAGGAATGCCTCGACAATTGTCATGCCACCTACATACTACCCATTCATACTGCCCGTTCTTACTGCCCATTTGCACTGCCCGCTCTTACTGCCCATCCATACTGGCCCTTCTTACTGCCCATTCTGATTGCCCATTCGTAATGCTTGTTCTTACTGCCCATTTGTACTGCCCATTCATACTGCCGCTTCTTACTGCCCATTCTTACTGCCCCTTCTTACTGCCCATTCGTACTGCCCATGCTTACTGCCCATTCGTACTGCCCATTCTTACTGCGCCTTCTTACTGCCCATTCGTAATGCCCATTTGTACTGCTTGTAATTACTGCCCATCCATACTGGCCCTTCTTACTGCCCATTCTAACTGCCCACCCATGCTGCCCCTTCTTACCATGAATTGCCCCTTGTATTGAAACATGAAGTTGATCAGGCTGTCCACCAAATTGTCACACAGAGAATCCGGGTATTTCATTAGTGTGTTCTGATAGAACTGTATCGTTGTGGCTCGAGGGGGAGGGAAGGGGGGAAAGGGGGGGGCTGGAGGGCTGGGGCTGGGTGGGGGCCTGGGCATGGGGGGCCTAGGAGGAGGATGTGGAGGCGGCGCAGGGGGAGGAGGAGATGGAGAGGTTGGACCATCTGAACCTGTAGTGCAACCACGACCTGGAAGGCGGTACTGTACCTCGGTGTTGGTAAGGCCATCCTGTGATTTATTAAAAAAAAAAAATAGGAAAAAGCTTGGTGATGGTCTGGTGACGGTGGTAAACAAATGGTGGTGAATGGTGGTAAAAATGGTGGTGATGGTGGTGACAAAATTGTGGTGAATAGTGGTGGATGGTGATGCAATATTGTGAATTCTGGTTCAAGCCTGCCCATGTCATGGAGCTCTTTGGTATTATGTTAGTGTATTTGTATTGTCGGGAATGAGAGTGAGTAAATAATGTATGTATGTATGTATGTATGTGTCTTGTATGTTAGGTAGGGAATGGCAATATGATATCATGTCAGCATATGCAATCAAATAATATCATATGATGCCAGCAGTCTGACTAGGCTAAAGTTACCATTTATACACAATATCACATGATGCAATTTGTATGATATCATACTCGCCTTTGGTCAACATCACATGGTATGCTGGTCCCTAATGTTTTGACACTGGTGGATTAATGTCAAACAATTAGAACTAAAAACATGGTTCTGGTTATATACTGAATTCTGCATTTGTTTTTTACAGTCCAGGGGTAGGCCAAATATGCCAAAGGGACTTGCCTAACCATGTAGGAAGAGCTTACAAGAAGAAGGACTGATGAACTGAACCCCAAACAATTGTTTTACCAACGGGGGCCCTGTGTTCGTGCTACAGTGATCATTTAATTCTACAATATAGTTTAATCATCATCTCATCTGGGATGATAATTTAATTGTGCGATTCTTATCGCATTTGTTACAAATTGTATTAAGTATTTTCATCCTTCAAAAGAATCAGGGATCATGGCAAGCTTCATCGTTTTACTGACAGGGGCCCTGAGTTAGAGCTATGGGTGAATGCAAAGCACCTTCATTGCATTCACCAATCCTTGGTACAGCTCTACCCCAATGTTTTGACTCAGGTGGATAAACCTTATTCCGTTTCAACGAATGGCTCAATGGTAGAGCTTGTCGAAATGATGAAGATGCGGGGTTCAAAGCCCTGCAGGTGCGCTTTACTGTTCATGGTGTCAACTTGAACTTGAACTTGAACTTGGTTACATAGCTTCAGCCAGCAATTTGGCTGCTCGCCGTCTTCGGCAGTAAACAAATTATTACCAGAGAATGCAAACTCGAACAAATCACTTTTTTTTCTTTTCATTATTTTTCTTTTTTTTCATTTTTCATTTTTTTTTCTTTTTCAATATATTCCTCTTCTTCTGAACGAAAAAAACAGTAAACAAAAAAAACCTGTTCACGGTTTCAACCGCCACGGTAGCTTTGTCCAGGTAAAGTAGCAGCCAGTTCCCTACCACTGTATGATGATGATCCCTTAATCCCACGCCCTACCAGGCGTTATCATTATGGATGAACTTCACAAATGTATGATTCATATTTGGTTCTGGTTGTGTACTGAATCTTGTGGTGGTACCCCTTGATTATACCCAGTTTAATACCCACCAACAATTGGTACAAGTCAACTCCAATGTTTTGGTGAAGGTGGATGAAATACAAACATGTTTGATGACATATTTTGGTTCTGGTCGTATACTGAATCGTGTGATAACCCTTGATAACACCCACCGATAATTGGTACAAGTCAACTCCAATGTTTTGGTGAAGGTGGACGAAATACAAACATGTATGATGAAATATTTTGGTTCTGGTTGTGTACCGAATCATGTAACACCCACTCAGAGTTGGTACAGCTAAACCCCGATGATGTTTTGGTACAGGTGGATGAACTTATGCTTAAATGTTTTGGTTCTGGTTGTATACTCAATCTTATAACACCCATCCAGAGTTGGTACAGCTTAACCCCAATGATGTTTTTACAGATTTGGATTAATATCTTACATGTTACATGTATAATTATACACAAATGGTTCTGGCTGTCTACTGAATCTTGTGACACCACCAAGAGTTGGTGCAGCTCAACCCTGATACTGTTTTGACACAGGTGGATTAATATCAAACAATATATAATTATACAAAATGTTCCTGGTTGTACACTGAATCTCGCAACACCCACCGATACATAACATTATACAAAATGTTCCTGGTTGTACACTGAATCTCGTAACATCCACCGATAGTTGGTACAGCTAAACTCCAATGTTTTGGTGAAGGTGGATTAATAGCAAACATATGTGATTATGTGATTAAATATTTTGGTTTTGGTATATACTGAACCTTGTAACACACACCGAGAGTTGGTACAGCTAAAGCCCGATGATGTTTTGGTACAGGTGGATTGATATCAAACATGTTATAATTGTACAAAATGATTCAGGTTGTATAGTGAATCTTGTGACACCCACTGAGAGTCGGTACAGCTAAACCCTGATGATGTTTTGACATAGGTGGATGAACTTTAAACATTTACGCTTAAATATTTTGGTTCTGGTTGTATACTGAATCTTGTAACACCCACCAAGAGTTGGTACAGCTCAACTCCAATATTTTGACATACGTAGATTAATATCAAACATTTTATCATTATACAATGGTTCTGGTTGTCTACTGAATCTTGTGACACTCACCGAGAGTTGGTACAGCTCAACCCCAATGATGTTTTGACACAAGTGGATGAACTGAAAACATGTTACAATTATAAAAAATGATTATGGTTGTACAGTGAATTTTGTAACACCCACCAAGAGTTGGTACAGCTCAACCCCGATGATGTTTTGACACAGGTAGATTAATATCAAACATTATATAATTATACAAAATGGTTCTGACTGTATTGTGAATCTCACAATGCACTTTTATTGCACCCAGCATGAATTGGTCATATTTTATTTTTGTATATATGTTATTTCTATATATTTTTTATTTGTGTATATATTTTATTTTGCACCCACCATGAATTGGTCATATATTTTATTTTCAGCTATGAGCAGCAGCTTCTATGCAGCTCTCCAGGATCTATCTTCATCCTAACCTTAAGCAACCTAGCGCACCTGGAAGCTAATATTGCCAGCATTCCAGTGCTCCCAGAATCTTTGGATTTTGCCCTGTGGAAGTCTCAGGGAGCTGCCTAGAAGCTAGTGCTGGTAGCTTAAAAGAAAACCAGTGGAATTGGTAAAGCTCAGCTCTGTTGGTTTGACACTGCCGCTAAGCTCCAGAAAAGTTTATAACATAACATAAACAATTCAAATCAGAGATTCTGATCAAAATATACCAAAAAAAGACAAAATGAAAGCCCTCAAAGACCCCTTGATTTGGTGGTTGGTGCCAGAGCAATTTAATGGGCTGCCCCTCAATCTTACACCTCATAATAAGGCGTATGATTTATGTATTTATTTAAACACCATGACTGCACCCACCATTGCGTATTTATTTATTTATTTATTTATTTATTTATTTATTTATTTATTTATTTATTTATTTATTTATTTATTTATTTATTTATTTATTTATTTATTTATTTATTTATTTATTTATTTATTCATTCATTTTTTTATTTTTTTATATACGTATTTATTGATTTAAACACCATGACTGCACCCACCAAGAATTTGTAACGCTCAACTCCGCTGTTTTGACACTTCCCCTCAGCATCAGATGTGTTTCCAACATATGCTCCAAGGAACATGTTGGCTTGGACATAGATGGATTGCGCCTGTTAACAATGCAGGGGAAAGGCATAATTGAATGGAGCATCGTTGTATATACACTTTTTGTGGTCGGCTGTTTTGACACTGCTCCTTAGCTCCAGAGACAATTCCGACATATGCTATAAGGAACATGTTGGCTTGCACATAAATGGATTGCGCCTGTTAACATTGTAGGGTAAATGCAGAGATTAATGTAACGTTTTTGTATCGACAAACTGAGGTTGACTGTTTGACACTTAGCCTCAGCACCAGATGTGTTTCCAACAAATGCTCCAAGGAATATGTTGGCTTGAACATAAATGGATTGTGCCTATTAACATTGCGGGGGAAATTCAGAGATTGATGTAACGTTGTTGTATACACAAATTGAGGTTGACTGTTTTGACACTGCTCCTTTGCACTACAGACATTTCCAACTTATGCTCCAAGGTACATGTTTGCTTGGGCATAGAAGGATTGTGCATGTTAGCATTGGAGGGTAAGATCAGAGTTCAATGGATAGTTTGTGTACATAAGTTTCTAACACATGCTCGAAGGTACATGTTGGAATGGACATAGATGGATTGCGCCTGTTAGCATTGCAGGGGAATTTCAGAGTTGAATCAGCTTGAATGGAGCATTTCTGTATCACTTTTGTATGTATATATATATATTGAGGTCGTGCAAGTTCCTTCAGCCTGTCAATCTACCCTGGATTGCGCCATACAGTATATGAATAGATAGTAAATTATAACATGGGTGCCAGCAAATGGGTGCCAATCATCATATCAAGCATTTTATAATCATTTATCATTATTTATAGTTGTATGTAGTTATGTATAATTTTGTATAGTTGTGAATAATTATGTAAAATTACTCGAGACTCATATCCTATGAGGGTTTAGAAATGCACACTTAATCTGAATTATTCAAGATTGGACAAGTAAAGTAAGCCTATCAACAAACCCTTGCACTGAAACACACACACACACAAACAAACACACACACACACACAAATATACACACATGCACACAAAAACACAGCAATTATTATCATCAGCTACCTGAGTGAGGTCAAAGGTAGCACAGTGCGGGTCATCAGGACAAGCACACTGGCTAACCATGGGGTCATTGAGACAGGCAGCAAACACTGTCAGTCCACACACACTACACACGCACACACACACACACACACACACACACACACAAATATACACACACAAACAGATAAATATGCACACGCAAATAAGCTTGCATGCACACAAAACAACAGAACATCCTATCACCACCTACCTGAGTGAAATCAAAGGTAGCACAGTTGGGGTCATCAGGACAAAAACACTTGCTAGCCATGGGGTCATTGGGAAAGGCATCAAACTCTGTCAGTCCACACATACAATACACACACACAGATGCGCATGCATGCACACAGAAACACAGCACATCTTATCACCACCTACCTGAGTAAAGTCAAAGGTAGCACAGTTGGGGTCATCAGGGCAAGAACACTTGCTAGCCATGGCTTTATTCGGGCTGGCAGTAAACTCTGCTCCTCTGGAAGCATCGCAAACTTGTGTCAAATCCACTGAGAGGGTGTAGCAGGTGTAGAACCTGTTGTTGGTGGTGGTGTGGTGGTGCTGGGTCATTCAGGTGGTAGTTCAAATTCGAGAAAACAATTTAAGCTGAAAGGAGTGGATAAATAGCAACTTTCCATCCCGATTTCCAGCTTGTTTATCCATGTTCAGACCAATTCGGGAGTTAAGAATCAACCGTGCCCGGGACATTATTTGCGATACTTCACCACGAGGTTGTCAACTGACGATCTGCCTGAAAAAATCCCAAGACGTTTGGTCCTAAACCGGTCTACTTACTTGCCAAAGCGTGTAACAAGATCTGACCCTAGCTACCCCCCCCCCCCCCCCCCCCCCCCCCCCCCCCCCGGTGCTGCCCCCAAACCCTGTGGAGCGTGGAGCGTTTGGGGGAGGCCTTTCTGGCTAGTTTAGCTGGACCCATGCATTGCCATGCAGCGATGGAATGGTGATGCATTTCACAAAACAAACAGTGGGGAAGGGGTGTCGCATGAAAAGGAATGATAACGCCTGGTGGGGCATGGTATTCATGGAGCCTCGTCTAACGGCGGTAGAGAACAGGCTGCTACATGTCACCTGCGTGTTATCTGCATGCTTGGATTACATGTAATTTGGGTTGTAAATGTCATACTGACCCCCCTAATTAATTGTTCTATATTTTACTCGGCAATCCTACAGATTCTGGAACAAGACCATAGATAAAGAGCGCTTCTGGAACAAGACCATAGATAAAGAACCTGAGGATCTCATTGGAATGGCTCTTGAGGAATCTTTTGATTTCAACACTGGCTGGGTTCATGACTGACGCTGTGCTCTCCACAAGCTAGGATCCAGTAAAAACCTCAACATTTTGGAGGCTGTCGATGTTGAAGGTATTATGTCTGAAGTTTTTGAGTCTTGGAGGTTTAAGTACCCAAATGACACCAATGCAGTCAGAGACATCCCTGATGAGAGAAGGGTTGGATTTAAATGCCTCCGATACCAGAAATGGTTTGCAGCCAACAGTAATGATGAGAATGGCTTGATTCCCTTTACATCCGCCTTACATAAGCAGGATCAGATTCGTTCCATAGCACAGTTATAATGGGTTCCCATAGGCTGAACACAGAAAGAATGAGGGTGGTGGATAGAGCTCACATCCCTCGTTCAATGAGACACTGCCAAATGTGTGGGTCCCAAATACCTGAGGATGAAATGCATATGTTTGAGTGCCCTTTTTATAATGATATTCACCTCCGCTACCAAAAGCTGTTTACAGATATTTATAGGCATGTCCATGAGGATACCGACTTAACCATATGGAATGTGGAATTCTGCAATTCCACATTCAGAACCTTCATAAATGGAAATGGCACTAAGACTTTTTGGAGCAACCTAGCCGACTATCTTTCTACTTGTAGAAGAGCAAGACAGGAAGCCCTGGACTGCTTAGTGGCACCGTAATTTATTATCCCTTTTTTTCTTCTTGTGACTTCTCATTTGTTAGCTTCTTGCCTCTGCCACTGTAAGTGGTTGGGAGTTTGGTTTGTTTGTCCTCGACACACCCCTGATGTAATGGGTTTTTTGCTTTGTGGGTGCTTTTTCTTTTTGTTTAAAGCACAGAGTCTCATACACCCTCGCGGTGTCAAGCAGACTTTAACATGTAATGTAATGTAAGATGTACATTAAGATTTCCCCACAGATATTGGAAGATATACCTTCAGATATTGAAATATGTACATACAGATGTACCTACAGACATTGAAATATGTACATACAGATGTACCTACAGATATTGAAATATGTACATACAGATGTACCTACAGATATTGGAAGATGTAACTACAGATATTGGAAGGTATGCTTACAGATGTACCCACAGATATTAAGATATACCTACATATATTGGAAGATGTACCTACAGATATTAGAAGATATGCATACAGATGTACCTGCAGATATTGGAAGATGTACCTACAGTTATTGGAACATATACCTACAGATATACCTACATATACAACTACATATATATGTACAGCTATTCCTGCAGATGTACCTACAGATTTACCCACAGATATTGGAAGATGTACCTACATTTAGCCCTACAGATATCCGTACAGCTATTACTGCAGATATCCTTACTGATTTACCAACATATGCCCCTTCATGTATTGGCAGTCATCCCTTCAGATATCCCTACTGACATACCAACATATTTAACTACAGACATACCAACATATATAACTACAGATATACCAACATATATAACTACAGATATACCAACATGTATAACTACAGACATACCAACATATATAACTACAGACATACCAACATATATAACTACAAATATACCAAAAGACATCCCTGCAGAATTTCTTGACAACCCTACAGCTATTGACAGACATCCCTACAGATATACCAACATATATAACTACAGATATACCAACATATATAACTACAAATATTGGCGGGCATCCATGGTTTCCATATATGTTGTCACATCCATGGCATCATATATGGCACATGGTTATATATGGTTGTACATGGCACATGCCATGGTTTCCATAAATGGTGCCATGGTTTCCATATATAACAACAGATATTGGCAGACATCGATGGCTTACCCAGGCTTGTAGGTAACATCCACATACGAGAAGAATGGTAGATTTGTCTTGCTGGAAGAGGGCTCATTCCACACAGATATATCAACTCTCTGCGAGTTATAGCTTGGATCCTGTATGGTGTCAGAGGGGTGCATTGTAAGGGTGCAGGTGTAAGGGTGCAGGTGTAAGGGTGCAGGTGGAAACATGCAGGTGTAAGGGTGCAGTTGTAAGGGTGCAGGTGGACACATGCAGGTGAAAGGGTGCAGGTGTAAAGGTGCAGGTGTAAGGGTGCAGGTGTAAGAGTGCAGGTGGAAACATGCAGGTGTAAGGGTGCAGGTGGAAACATGCAGGTGTAAGGGTGCAGGTGTAAGGGTGCAGGTGGAAACATGCAGGTGTAAACATGCAGGTGTAAGGGTGCAGGTGTAAGGGTGTAGGTGTAAGGGTGCAGGTGGAAACATGCAGGTGGAAACATGCAGGTGTAAGGGTGCAGGTGTAAGGGTGCAGGTGTAAGGGTGCAGGTGGAAACATGCAGGTGGAAACATGCAGGTGTAAGGGTGCAGGTGTAAGGTGCAGTGTAAGGGTGCAGGTGGAACATGCAGGTGGAAACATGCAGGGTAGGGTGCATGTGGTAAGTGCATTGGAAACATGCAGGTGGAAACGTGCGGGTTAAGGGTGCAGGTGTCAGGGTGCAGGTGTAAGGTGCAGGTGGAAGACTGCAGGTGAAAGGGTGCATGTGTAAGGGGCAGGTTAAGTTGCAGGGGGTGAGGGTGCAGGTGGTAAGGGGTCAGGTGTGAGGGTGCAGGTGTAAGTGTGGAGGTAAGGGTGCAGGTGTAGTGTGCAGGTGAAACATGCAGTGGAAACATGCAGTTGTGAAGGGTGCAGTGTAGGGTAAGGGTGCATTTTTAAGGTTGCAGGTTGTAAGGTTCAGGTGTGAGGGTGCAGGGTGGTAAGGGTGCAGGTGTGAGGTGCATGTGTAAGGGTCAAGTGTAAGGGTGCAGGGTAAGGGTCGGTGGGAAACATGTCAGGTGGAAACATGCAGGTGTAAGGGTGCGGTTTAATGGGCCAGGTGTAAAGTTGCAGGTGTTAGGCAGTTGTGAGGTGCAGTGTAGGGTGCAGGGGTGAGGGTGCAGGTGTAAGGTTGCAGTGTAGGGGGCAGGTGGTAAGGTCAGGTGGAAACATGCAGGTTGTAAAGGGTGCAGGGTGTACTGGTGCCCGGTGGGAAACATGCATGTAAGGGTGCAGGTGTGAGGGTGCAGGTGTAAGGGTGCAGGTGTGAGGGTGCAGGTGTAAGGGTGCAGGTGTAAGGGTGCAGGTGTAAGGGTGCAGGTGGAAACATGCAGGTGTAAGGGTGGCCGTATAATGGTTGCAGGTGGAACAGGCGGTGTTTAGGGTTCAGGTGGAAAACATGCATGTGTAATGGTGCAGGTGGAAACATGCATGTGGAAGGTGCAAGGTGTAAAGGGTTCATGTGGAAACTGCAGGTGTAAGGTTTGGCAGGTGGAAAAATGCAGGTTTAAGTGTGCAGGTGTAAGGGTGCAGGTGTAAGGGTGCAGGTGGAACATGCAATGTGGAAGGTGCAGGTGTAAAGGGTGGCAGGTTGACACATGCAGGGGTAAGGTGCAGGGGGGAAACATGCAGGTGTAGGGTGCAGGTGTAAGTGTGCAGGTGTAAGTGTGCAGGTGTAAGGGTGCAGGTGGAAACATGCAGGTGTAAGGGTGCAGGTGTAAGGGTGCAGGTGTAAGGGTGCAGGTGTAAGGGTGCAGGTGGAAACATGCAGGTGTAAGGGTGCAGGTGTAAGGGTGCAGGTGGAAACATGCAGGTGTAAGGGTGCAGGTGTTAGTGTGCAGGTGGAAACATGCAGGTGTTAGGGTGCAGGTGGAAACATGCAGGTGGAAACATGCAGGTGGAAACATGCAAGTGTAAGGGTGCAGGTGGAAACATGCAGGTGGAAGGGTGCAATTGTAAGGGTGCAGGTGTAAGGGTGCAGGTGGAAACATGCAGGTGTAAGGGTGCAGGTGGAAACATGGAGGTGTAAGGGTGCAGGTGTAAGTGTGCAGGTGTAAGGGTGCAGGTGGAAACATGCAGGTGGAAGCATGCAGGTGTAAGGGTGCAGGTGTAAGGGTGCAGGTGTAAGGGTGCAGGTGTAAGGGTGCAGGTGTAAGGGTGCAGGTGGAAGCATGCAGGTGTAAGTGTGCAGGTGTAAGGGTGCAGGTGTAAGGGTGCAGGTGGAAACATGCAGGTGGAAACATGCAGGTGTAAGGGTGCAGGTGTAAGGGTGCAGGTTTAGGGTGCAGGTGTAAGGGTGCAGGTGGAAGCATGCAGGTGTAAGGGTGCAAGTGTAAGTGTGCAGGTGTAAGGGTGCAGGTTTAAGGGTGCAGGTGGAAACATGCAGGTGTAAGGGTGCAGGTGGAAACATGCAGGTGGAAGGGTGCAGGTGTAAGGGTGCAGGTGTAAGGGTGCAGGTGTAAGGGTGAAGGTGGAAACATGCAGGTGTGAGGGTGCATGGTGAAACTGCAGGTGTAAGGGTGCAGGTGGAAACATGCAGGTGTAAGGGTGCAGGTGGAAACATGCAGGTGTAAGGGTGCAGGTGGAAACATGCAGGTGTAAGGGTGCAGGTGGAAACATGCAGGTGTAAGGGTGCAGGTGGAAACATGCAGGTGTAAGGGTGCAGGTGGAAACATGCAAGTGTAAGGGTGCAGGTGCAAGGGTGCAGATGCGAATGCATGGGCTCACGACTTTGGGTCCAGCTGTAAGGGTGTAGGTGGAGTTGTAAGGGTATGTGTTAAGGGGTAAGGGTGCAGGTGCAATTATGTAGGTGCAAGTGTAAGGGTGCAGGTGCAAGGGTGCAGATACACATGCATGGGTTTAGGACTTTGGGTCCAGGTGTAAGGGAGCAGATGCAAAGAATAGGGTAGAAAAATTGGGGTCAGGTGTAAGGGTTCAGGTGTACGGGTGTAGGTGCAGGTGTATGGGTGTAGGTGCAGGTGTACAGTGTAGGTGCAGGTGTAAGAGTGCAGGTGTACGGGTGTAGGTGCAGGTGTATGGGTGCAGGTGTATGGGTGTAGGTGCAGGTGTACGGGTGTAGGTGCAGGTGTAAGAGTCCAGGTGTATGGGTGTAGGTGCAGGTGTAACGATGTAGGTGCAGGTGTAATGATGTATGTGCAGGTGTACGGTGTAGGTGCAGGTGTAAGAGCGCAGGTGTACAGGTGTAGGTGCAGGTGTAACGATGTAGGTGCAGGTGTAACGATGTAGGTGCAGGTGTAATGATGTAGGCGTAGGTGTACGGTGTAGGTGCAGGTGTACTGATGAAGGTGCATGTGTAAGATTGCAGGTGTATGGTGTAGGTGCAGGTGTACGGTGTAGGTGCAGGTGTAACGATGTAGGTGCAGGTGTACGGGTGTAGGTGCAGGTGTACGGTGTAGGTGCAGGTGTACGGTGTAGGTGCAGGTGTACGGTGTAGGTGCAGGTGTACGGTGTAGGTGCAGGTGTAACGATGTAGGTGCAGGTGTACGGGTGTAGGTGCAGGTGTACGGTGTAGGTGCAGGTGTACGGTGTAGGTGCAGGTGTACGGTGTAGGTGCAGGTGTACAGTGTAGGTGCAGGTGTGACGATGTAGGTGCAGGTGTACGGGTGTAGGTGCAGGTGTACGGGTGTAGGTGCAGGTGTAAGAGTGCAGGTGTAGGGTGTAGGTGCAGGTGTACGGTGTAGGTGCAGGTGTAACGATGTAGGTGCAGGTGTACGGGTGTAGGTGCAGGTGTACGGTGTAGGTGCAGGTGTAAGAGTGCAGGTGTAGGGTGTAGGTGCAGGTGTACGGTGTAGGTGCAGGTGTAACGATGTAGGTGCAGGTGTACGGGTGTAGGTGCAGGTGTACGGTGTAGGTGCAGGTGTAAGAGTGCAGGTGTAGGGTGTAGGTGCAGGTGTACGGGTGTAGGTGCAGGTGTAACCATATGGGTGCAGGTGTAGGGTGCAGGTGTAGGGTTATGCAGGTGTAAGAGTCCAGGTGTATGGGCTTAGGTGCAGGTGTCATGATGTAGGTGCAGGTGCAGGGTGTAGGTGCAGGTGTAAGAGTCCAGGTGTATGGGCATAGGTGCAGGTGTACAGGTGTAGGTGCAGGTGTGGGGTGTAGGTGCAGGTGTAACCATGTAGGTGCAGGTGTAAGAGTGCAGATACAGAGCACCCTGAACTATGATTTCCCTTTAATGAGTACATGACAAGTTCTTTGCAGCATTGCAAGCGACGCGGAAAATTGGCGGAGTGTGTTGGCAACCTGACCAAAGCGAGTTAGTTACGCGACCGTTGGATGACGTGTCAGGCTTCAAGCAAGAATTGTTTCGGTCGGACGGACAAATGAGTAAACATGGGGGCTCCCGCCCCCTTGAAGAGGGGACTCCCCCAAAAATCTAGCTTTGCGAGGGATCCATATAAGCAGATGCCTAACACTAGTTTGGCCAGACACATGCATTTCCATGCAGCGGCAGGATTGTAATGGAATGGCGACGCATCGCACACAAAAAACAGTGTCCAAATAAGGTGGAACCAGCCTTGGGATACCACCTCTGTATGTGTGTGGGTATGTGTGAGTGGGTGTGTGGGTGTGTGGTGTGTGTGTGTGTGTGTGGGGGGGGGGGGGGGGGGGGGGGGGGGGGGGGGGGGGGGGGGGGGGGGGGGGGGGGGGGGGGGGGGGGGGGGGTATGTGTGTGTGTGTGTGTGTGCATATTAGGATGCCCAAGATGCAAATGTTCCATCTAATATATCAATCCAGACAGCTTAGGAGATCCTGTCTCTGAGTTGTAATATGAGCTCCCTTTGCTTTCAAACCCAATCACTCAATTGGTTGAGATTGTCATCATGCTTGTCCACACCAGCCTGAAAATGTCCCCACAGTGCTAAACATCCACTTACACCAAAATTGAAGTGTGATGTACAGCCGCTGATCTGAAACTGTACCCACCGTGCTAAACATCCACTTACACCAAAATTGAAGTGTGATGTACAGCCGCTGATCTGAAACTGTACCCACCGTGCTAAACATCCACTTACACCAAAATTGAAGTGTGATGTACAGCCGCTGATCTGAAACTGTACCCACCGTGCTAAACATCCAGTTACACCAAAATTGAAGTGTGATATACAGCCGCTGATCTGAAACTGTCCCCACCGTGCTAAACACCCAGTTACACCAAAAAGCGAAGTGTGATGAACCTCAAAAGTGTGATGTTACACCAAAATTGAAGGTACAGCCGCTGATCTGAAACTGTACCCACCGTGCTAAACATCCAGTTACACCAAAATTGAAGTGTAATATACAGCCGCTGATCTGACGAAACAAACAGGAAAGCCACACCAACTGCGATGTCATCAGGTCCCACAATTTGAGCCAACTTGACTCCAGACTCCTGCGGATGTCGACAAAGTGATATGTTGTAGTAGTATGTATGTATGTATGTAGTAGTATGTATGTATGTATGTATTATGGATGTATGTATGAGGTCGTCATGTCGTATTATGTAATGTATGTCTGGATGTATGTCTGTATGTATGTCTGTCTGTATTGGTATGTATTTATGTCTGTATGTATGTATGATTTGTAATCGTCTGTATGTAATGTATGTATGTATGTCTGTCTGTATGTGTGTCTGTCTGTCTGTCTTTCTGGTCTTCTGTTGTCGTCTGTCTGTTCTGTTGTCCGTCTTTCTGTCTGGTCTGCCTCTGTTCTGTCTGTCTGTCCCTGCTTCTGTCTCTCTGTTCTGTTCTTTCTGTCTTGGTTCTGTTGTCTGTCTGTCTGTTGCCTGTCTTTCTGTTTGTCTGCCTGTTCCCTTCCCGGGTAGGCCAAATAGGCTAAAGGGACTTGCCCAACCTTAAAAGAGTAAATGCAGCTGGTGGTAATAGTATATCATGAATCATCAAGACACCTGTCTGAACCACCATGTATTTGCATGCAGGCTTGACAGTCAATATATACATATGATGATATGATTAGACACAGATCTTCCATTCATCTGTCTAGCCCTCCACGCATTTGTATGCAGGCATGACTGCTAATGTCTACATCTGGTTGGTCATGGCTCGTCCTTTCATCCGTCTAACCCTCCAGGCATTTGAATGCAGGCATGACTGCTAATGTATACATCTGGGCGGTTACGGCGCATCTATTCATATGTCAAGCCCTCCATGCATTTGTATGCAGGCATGACTGCTAATGTATACTTATGGTCGGTCATGGCTCATCCTTTCATCCGTCTAACACTCCAGGCATTTGAATGCAGGCAGGACAGCTTATATATAAATCTGGTTGGTCATAACTCATGCATTCATCTATCTAGCCCTCAATGCATTGGCATTCAGGCATGACAGCTAATGCACACATCTGGTTGGCTACGGCTCATCTATTCACCAGTCTAATTTTCAATCATTTTTATGCAGGCACGACAGCTAATAGTTAAATATGGTGAATTACGGCTCATGCATTCATCTGTCTAACCCTCCATGTATTTGGGTGCAGGCATGACAGCTAATACATACATCTGGTTGGTTACGGCTCATCCATTCACCAGTCCAACCCTCCTTGTCATACATCTGTTTGCATTCTGTACTCAGGATTGTGGTGAAGTAGTAGTTTTTATACTGACCATATTTACTTTATCTTCAGACTGTGAGAAGCCTGAAGGTTGATACAACACACATTAAATTGAATTAAATTAAATTAAATTAAATTAAATTCAAAGTGATTAAATGTAATTCGATTCGATTCAATTCAATTCGGTTCAATTACTTTCAAACTTCTTGCTTTACTCTTTGATCTACACAAGTTTAAAGCTGTAGGTTTAACTATTAGTTATATGTCGAGAATCACTCAACCTACCTGGCATGTATCACTCAACCTACCTGGCATGTATCACTCAACCTACCTGGCATGTATCACTCAACCTACCTGGCATGTATCACTCAACCTACCTGGCATGCATCACTCAACCTACCTGGCATGCATCACTCAACCTACCTGGCATGTATCACTCAACCTACCTGGCATGCATCACTCAACCTACCTGGCATGTATCACTCAACCTACCTGCGCCTACTCTTTTTTTAGGAGTGGCAACGCCGTTCGAACTGTATCCTCGGTGTCGCTGGTTTGTGTCGGGAGACCCTTCTCCTGAGGTGAAATACCTTTCACAACTGAAACAAATATGTATCACTCAACCTACCTGGCATGTATCAGACTGGGGGAACCTGGGAACACTAGAGGGAAGATACTTGGTTTCCAATACATCTGGGATGCTGCAGTAGTTTGGATTGGAGTAGAACTGATCAGCAAACTGTTCCCTGCCAAGCTCCTGTTGAAGGGCATGGGTAAAAGGTTCATAAATGTTTATAGAGATGACATATAAGGTAGGCAGTGCAACAAAGAATACCCCCCCCCCCCCCCCTTCCCTCCTCTTCTACCCCCCTTCCCCCCTCCCCACCTTTAAATCCAGGAGGTTCATACAATTTGATAGAGGTGGCCGATAAGGTAAGCAGTGCAACAAAGAATACCCCCCACCCACCCTCTTCTACCCCCTCCCCCCCCTCTCCCCTCCCCCCTCCCCACCTTTGAAACCAGGAGGTTCATACATTTTGATAGAGGTGGCCAATGCAGTGAGCAGCACAGCACAATTTTGATAGACATGGCATGTATTAGATTGGGGCAAACTTGGGACACGAGTATGTATGTTACAGTCCAGAGGTAGGCCCAATAGGCTAAAGGGACTTGTCCAACCGTGATAGGAAGGGCGTAAAAAGAAAAAGCATTGATGAACTGAAACCCAAACACTATAAGGCAGTTACTGGGTATCCATGCTATTCTTCTTATCGCTTTTTCTTCTTCTTTTCTTTTGGGGCATGATGTTCATAAGTCCCCCTTGGCTCCGTCATGCGACTGGCACATTTGGGGTCCAATAGGGCACTAGGGAAATGTAAATAAGCATCAATACATCTGGGAAGCTAAAGGTATTTGGATTGGAGCAGAACTGATAAACAAACTGATAGCTCCCAAGCTCCAGTCAAAGGGCATGGGTAGAAGCTTCATACATTTGTATAGAGATGGCAGATAAGGTAAGATAAGCAGGGCAACAAAAGATGCCCCCCACCCCCCTTATACGCCTCCTCTCCCCTTCCCAACTTTGAATCCCACCCCATTCCACCCCAACCTATGGTCCCCACCCCACCTTTACTACCCCCCTCCCCACTTCCCAACCCATCCCACCCCACCCCATTGTCCCCACCCCACCATTACTAACCCCTCCCTGCTTCCCACCCCATCCCACCCATTCCCTTTGTCCCTACCCCACCATTACTACCCCCTCTCACCCCTCCCCCTCCCATCTCACCCCACCCCATTGTACCCACCATAACTGCCCCCCCTCCCCCCTCCACACCCCATCCCACCCACCATTACTACCCCCTCCCTGCTCCTCACCCCCATCCCTGCTCCCCACCCCATACCCACCCATTCCCTTTGTCCCTACCCCACCACTGCTACCCACCTCCCCGTCCCCCTCCCCCTCCACTCATCACCCCCCCTCATTATCCCCACCATAACTACCCCCCTCCACACCCCATCCCACCCCATCCCATTGTCCCCACCCCACCATTACTACCCCCCCCAACACCCCTCCCCACCCCATCCCACCCCCCCCATTGTCCCCACCATTAATACCCCCCCTCCCCCCTCTCCACCCCATCCCACACCACCCCACTGCCCCCACCCCTTGTCCCCACCCACCATTACTACCCCCCCTCCCCCATCCACAACCCATCCCACCCCACCCCATTGTCCCCACCCCACCATATTACCCCCCCCTCACCCCTCCCCACCCCCCTCTCCCACACCATCCCACCACACCCCATTGTCCCCACCCCACCATTACTTACATCACATGGGTTCCTGGAAATCTAGAGTGGTCCTTGATTGTTCCAGGTTGGTTGTGGTTGGTTGAGTGGATCTTGATTGTTCCAGGTTGGTTGAGGTTGGTTGAGTGGATCTTGATTGTTCCAGGTTGATTGAGGTTGGTTGAGTGGATCTTGATTGTTCCAGGTTGGTTGAGGCTGGTTGAGTGGATCTTGATTGTTCCAGGTTGGTTGAGGTTGGTTGAGTGGATCTTGATTGTTCCAGGTTGGTTGAAGTTGGTTGAGTGGATCTTGGTTGTTCCAGGTTGGTTGAAGTTGGTTGAGTGGATCTTGATTGTTCCAGGTTGGTTGGGGTTGGTTGAGTGGATCTTGATTGTTCCAGGTTGGTTGAGATTGGTTGAGTGGATCTTGATTGTTCCAGGTTGATTGAGGTTGGTTGAGTGGATCTTGATTGTTCCAGGTTGGTTGAGGTTGGTTGAGTGGATCTTGATTGTTCCAGGTTGGTTGAGGTTGGTTGAGTGGACTTTATTGTTCCAGGTTTGTTGAGTTGTGAGTGAATCTTGATTGTTCCAGTTTGTTGAAGTTGGTTGAGTGGTCTTGATGTTCCAGTTGGTTGGTTTGGTTATGGATCTTGAATTTGTTCCGGTTGGTGAGGTTTGTTTGATTGGATTTGATTGTCAGGTTATTGATGGTGGTTGAGTGGATCTTGATTGTTCCAGGTTGGTTGAGGTTGGTTGAGTGGATCTTGATTGTTCCAGGTTGGTTGAGGTTGGTTGAGTGGATCTTGATTGTTCCAGGTTGGTTGAAGTTGGTTGAGTGGATCTTGATTGTTCCAGGTTGGTTGAAGTTGGTTGAGTGGATCTTGATTGTTACAGGTTGGTTGGGGTTGGTTGAGTGGATCTGATTGTTCCGTTTGGTTTGGTTTGGTTGAGTGATCTTGATTGTTCCAGGTTGGTGAGTTTGGTTAGTGGATCGTTGATGTTTTCCAGGTGTGTTGATGTTGGTTGGTGGATCTTGATTGTCCAGTTGGTTTGAGTTGGTTGAGGAGGATCGTGATTGTTCCAGGTTGGTTGAAGTTGGTTGAGTGGATCTTGATTGTTCCAGGTTGGTTGAGGTTGGTTGAGTGGATCTTGATTGTTCCAGGTTGGTTGAGGTTGGTTGAGTGGATCTTGATTGTTCCAGGTTGGTTGAGGTTGGTTGAGTGGATCTTGATTGTTCCAGGTTGGTTTAAGTTGGTTGATAGATCTCTTGATTGTGTCAGGTTGGTTGAGGTTGGTTAAGTGGATCTTGATTGTGTCAGGTTGGTTGAGGTTGGTTAAGTGGATCTTGATTGTGTCAGGTTGGTTGAGGTTGGTTGAGGATCTTGATTGTTCCAGGTTGATTGAGGTTGGTTGAGTGGATCTTGATTGTTCCAGGTTGGATGATGTTGGTTGAGTGATTCTTGACTGATACAGTTTGAGCAAGTCCCCTTAGCCTATTTGGCTACCCCCTAGAATGTAACATGCATAGCAAGACTTGCCTGGTAAACAGAAGAGGCTGGCAAAAGTTAAAAGGAAAAACAGATGAGGCTGGCAAAAGTTAAAAGGGAAAACAGAAGAGGCTAGCAAAAGTTAAAAGGAAAAACAGAAGAGGCTGACAAAAGTTAAAAGGGAAAACAGAAGAGGCTGGCAAAATTTAAAAGGGAAAACAGAGGAGGCTGGCAAAAGTTTATCTATCCCACCCATCTATCTGCCTGCATGCACACACAGTCTCACATCACCAAAATTACCTTCCCAAATGTATCAATATATCTATGTATATCGTACATATATTATATATTATACATTACTATATTATAAATTATTATATTATTATACAGTATTATTACATTATATATTGTACATATATCGTGCTTATATTATATATTCACCTACCCCATCCCACCCCACCCCACCCCACCCAACCCGACCCAACCCAACCCCACAGTCCCAGCCCCACAGTCACGTACATTACATGGGTACCCAGGTACACAGAAGGGGCATGCTAGGACATCAACAGTTCCACCACCACAAGTTTCTATCTGCATGCATGCACACACAGTCTCACATTATCACAGTTCTCTTTCCAAATGCTTTATTATTGATTCACCTATCCACTCCCTCCCGTTGTATACCATCCCTACTGCCCCCGCCCCACTGTCCCCAGCCCCACAGTCACGCACATTACATGGTTTGCCAGGTACGCAGAAGGGACATGCTAGGACATCAAAAGTTCCTCCATCACAAGCTTCTATCTGCATGCATGCACAAACAGTCTCACATTATCACAATTCTCTTTCCAAATGCTCTATTATTGATTCACCTATCCACTCCCTCCCGTTGTATACCATCCCACCCTGCCCCACCCCACTGTCCCAGCCCCACAGTCACGCACATTACATGGGTACCTAGGTACACATAAGGGGCATGCTAGGACATCAACAGTTCCACCATCACATTCTTCTATCGGCATGCAAGCACACACTCACATCACCACAATTACCTTACCCAATGCTCTGCTATATATTCACCTATCCCATCTCTCCCTTTGTATTCCATCCCCCCCCCCCCCACCCCACTATCCCCACCCCACAGTCACGTACATTACATGGGTACCCAGGTACACAGAAGGGGCATGCTAGGACATCAACAGTTCCACCATCACATTCTTCTATTGGCATGCATGGATACACAGTCTCACATCACCACAATTACCTTCCCCAATGCTCTATTATATATTCACCTATCCACTCCCTCCCTTTGTATACCATCCCATCCCACCCTGCCCCACCCCTCCCCACCCCACCCCACTATCCCCACCCCACAGTCACGTACATTACATGGGTACCCAGGTACACAGAAGGGGCATGCTAGGACATCAACAGTTCCACCACCACAAGCTCCTATCTGCATGCATGCACACACAGTCTCACATCACCACAATTACCTTACCCAATGCTCTATTATATATTCACCTATCCACTCCCTCCCTTTGTATACCATCCCACCCTGCTCCACCCCACTGTCCCCACCCCACCCCATCCCACTGTCCCCACCCCACTGTTCCCACCCCACCCCACCCCACTGTCCCCACCCCACCCCACCCCACTGTCCCCACCCCACTGTCCCCACCCCACTGTCACGTATATTACATGGGTTGCCTGGAACACAGAAGGGGCATGCTAGGACATCAACAGTTCCACCATCACAAGCTCCTATCTGCATGCATGCACGCAGTCTCACATCACCACAATTGCCTTAACCAAGGTTCTATTATATATTCAAATCTCTCATTCCTCCCTTTGTATCCCATCCCCCCCCCCCCCCCCCCCCCCCCCCCTCTGTACCCACCGACCCACCTCACCCCACTCCACCCCACCCCACCCCACCACACTGTCCCTGCCCCACAGTTACGCACATTACATGGGTTTCTGGGAACACAGAAGGGGCATGCTAGGACATCAACAATTTAACAATCCTATCCTTATTGGTGCCTGCTTGCACACACAGTCTCACACCATCTAGGAAAAACAAATTACGTAATCCTTGAGTATTAGGCTAGGAGACCCACCCCTGAGGAGAAAAACCTTTTTGTACAAGCAAAATAACCACAATTCCCTTCCCCACTGCTCTATTATATATTCACCTATCCCCTACCTCCCTTTGTATCCCACCCCACCCTGCCCCACCCCACCCTGCCCCATCCCATCCCACTGCCCCTTCCCCACTGCCCCAGCCCCGCAGTCACGTACATTACATGGGTTGCCCGGCACACAAAAGGGGCATTGCATGCCATCCACGGTGTTCTGGCAGTAGTAGTCAGGGGGAGTCTCTGCTGTACTGCAGACCAACAGGACAGCTAGCAGCATGCATCTGAGAAATCTGTCCAGTGCTGTCCTCCTAAAATTAGAGCGTCCCACCATGGGGCACCCGTGGTCCCGAATTAATGGATCTCAGCTCCCAATGCTGGCAGTCGTTTGGGAATAGTGCATTTAGAGGGATTCACAGGAGGTTCTGTCTAGGTCTGTACCCACTGCTCTGTTTGCCTGCCTGTTGCTGTCGCTGCTGCCAGTCCCTGCTGCTGTTACTGAAGTACTGGTTACTGCTGTTACTGAAGTGTTGGTTACTGAAGTTCTGGTTACTGCAATACTGCTGCTGTTACCTGGGTTGGCCAGTCCCTGCTGCCACTGCCTGCCACTGCTGCCTGCTACAACTGCTGTTACTGCTGCCTGTTGCTGCTGCCTGCCACTGCCTGCCACTGCCTGCCACTGCTGCCTGCTACAGCTGCTGTTACTGCTGCCTGTTGCTGCTGCCTGCCACTGCCTGCCACTGCTTTTGCTGCTATTGCTGCCTGTTGCTGCAGCCTGCCACTTCTGTTGCTGCTACTGCTGCCTGCTGCCTTCCACTGCTGCCTGCTGCCTTCCACTGCTACTGTTGCTGCTGCTGTTGCTGCTGCCTGTCTGCTTGCCTGCTGCTATTGATGCCTGCTGCCTTCCACTGCTGCTGTTGCTACTATTGCTGCCTGTCTGCCTGGCCGCTGCTGCCTCCTGCTGATTTCTGCTTTGCTTGTTTCCGTGAATTCCTAAGTTTGCCCTTGTTGGTGCGCAGTTTGTCCTTGCTCTTCACTATGCTTGTCTGTGTTCTTGGCCCTCTGTGTCTCTGTATGGGTGGGGGTGGGTGGGGAGGGGCTGAGGGGGGGGGGGGGGGGGTGCCTGTGTGTGTGCGTGTGAAAGGGTGGTGGTGGAGGTGGTGTGGGGGGGGGGGGGGATGCAGCTGTATGCACACTTATTTCTTGTTTTCTGCACCGAATGGCTGGTGAGTCTCCCCTGATTTCAGATGGATGTTGTACTATGTGAGGAAGCTTTACCTGGGGCATGGCAGTGGGTGTTTGGGTGTTTGGGTGGTTGAGTGGTTGGTTGGGTGGGTGGGTATGGCAGCAGGTGGGTGGGTGAGTGGGCGTAGCAGTGGGTGGGTGGGTGGGTGGGTGGGTGGATATGGCAGCAGGTGGGTGGGTGAGTGGGCGTAGCAGTGGGTGGGTGGGTGGGTGGGTGGGTGGGTGGATATGGCAGCAGGTGGGTGGGTGAGTGGACGTAGCAGTGGGTGGGTGGGTGGGTGGGTGGGTGGATATGGCAACAGGTGGATGGGTGAGTGGGCGTAGCAGTGGGTGGGTGGGTGGGTGGGTGGGTGGATATGGCAGCAGGTGGGTGGGTGAGTGGGTAGTGAGTGGGTGGGTGGGTGGGTATGGCAGCAAGTGGGTGGGTGAGTGGGTATGGCAGTTGGTGGTTGGTCGGGTGGGTGGGTGCGGCAGCAGGTGGGTTAGTGGGTATGGCAGCAGATGGGTGGGTGAGTGGGCAGTGAGTGGGTGGGTGGGTGGGTTGGTATGGCAGCAGGTGGGTGGGTGAGTGGGTATGGCAGTTGGTGGTTGGTCGGGTGGGTGGGTACGGCAGCAGGTGGGTATGGCAGCAGGTGAGTGGATATGGCAGTGGGTGGTTGGTCAGGTGGGTGGGTGGGTGGGTGGGTCTGGCAGCAGGTGGGTGGGTGAGTGGGTATTGCAGTTGGTGGTTGGTCGGGTGGGCGGGTACGGCAGCTGTGGGTGCGTGGTTGGGTACGGCAGCCTCTTTGCAAAGTGCATACATGCCAATGCCTCCATGCCTACGTATAAAGTGCCTGCCTCCCATGCCTGCACCCATGCACCCATGCAGGGACAGTGGTAGGGGTGGGATAGCCTGTTTGCCACCAGGCCTGTTCTAGCTGTCTGGGTGGACAGTTCGCGTGCAGTATTGAGGGCTCGTTTATGGCCGCTTTGTTGTTTGCATGCCTGAGCTGCTGAGTCCGATGTTACGGATACCCTGTCGACAGGCCATGTAACGTTATCGACTCTGCGACCGTATCACGGACCCACACCACGGGTGGTACCAGAGGGCGACACGGACTGCGTCGATTAGAGCGCTTGCAACTCGGTTTGGGACTGATGGGGACGCTGTTGTCATAAGGGTGGGTGGGTGCGGGGGAGGCAATAGCTGGCATGCCAGGCATGAGGTGTGAGTGTGGGACTAGGGTGCAGGCGACAGAGGGGTTGGGCAACCTTGTAGCGGTGGTGCCAGTGGCGGTGGTGGGGGAGCAATTATCAATCGCGTGGTGTTGGTGGTGTGTTGTTGGGGAGGTGGATGGAGCAGGGCAGGCAGGGGGTGGGTGGAGGAGCGGGGAGGGTCGTACTCTGTCTGTTCCTTCGGTTAGCGCCGGAGTTTGCCGTGATGCATGTGCTCGGAGTGGGGTGTGCGAGCCAGGGGCAGTTGATCGGCAACAGATAAACGGATTTGGGTTGGGTTAATCTAAACGGTACGGGTGGAATGGTCGAGGGGAGCGTAGATGCGAAGTTTGGGTGGGAGCTGAGGGGTGGTAGCTTGGGAAGGTGTAGGGAGGGGGTCCCGGGAGGGTGTGGCGGGACTTGGCCCAGCTCCGAGTTGTCACATATGTCAGCGATGTTGAAATCTGGTGCCCCCTTCTTGGCGTCAGGTCACCCCATGCCAGATCTGGCTAGCATCTCCTGTGCGCGCATTCCGCTTTTATTCGTCGTTTATCCGACAGGCGCATTGAGCAGTGTGTGAGACGCTGCCAGGCTGGCTCGGCCCGGCCAGAATGGCATTTTGATTCTGTCGACTTCCATGTGTGACCAGCCAACAAGTAAAGAGTGAGGGCGCACTGCCCAACGACGGAACTTATATCACCCTCCTCCTGATCCCGAATTGCCAGACTCTGAGAGGGCGCTACTGCGACAGCCCCTTTCGCGCCCAGCGCCCCAGCTTCACTCAGAAAGCTCACTTTCGCCCTGCAACTTCCTTTCCCATCTATTATTCCACAAGAACAGGGCAAAGCTTCGCAGTTCCTACCCTCACTGCTTGCATTGTTTTCATTGTGTATTCCCTTATTGTCGCAACTAAACAACCCCGCGTTCTCTCTACACCTTCAGGCCGCGGCCTCGCGAGCGAATACGCGAATACGAGTCTGTGCACAACGCCCAAAGAAGCTCGTTAATCCACAGCACCAGCCCCCCCCCCCCCCCCCCCTTCCAGCCCCCTGCCCCCCCTCTCTAGCCCAGCCCCCCTCCAGACCCCTAAAACACCTCTCAACAGCACAGTATAGCACACAACCCCTGCTAAGGACCAACATGACGGCTGTGGCCGGGAACAGCAGTGCAGACCTAAACCTCAGTGCCTCCCTGGCATCTGACTCGGGCAAGCCTATCTTTTTCAATGATGGCAAGTCAGTAACAGCTGACAACAAAGACGAAGCCAATCCAAGTTCGGGAACACCCACCCCCCGGCCGAGTTCTGCGGCAGGCAGCCAGAATGGAGGTGGGCCGTGGGAGTTGTTATACTTCGCCGGATGCTAGTGTGCTGGTGCTGGTGCTAGTGCTGGTGTGTAGTGATTCTGGTGCTGGGGCAGGAGAGTGGATGGAACTGGTGCTGGAGTGTTGCACTCTAGCTCATGTTGTGTTGGGTGCTGGCGTGATGTGGTGCAGTGCAATAAAGCTGGTGTTGGTGTTGGTGCGGGTGCTGGTGTGTTGTGGTTCTGGTGCGGGGGCGGGAAAGTGGATGAAATTGGTGCTGGAGTGGTGCACTGTGGGTGGTGGTGTGTTGGGTGCTGGCGTGATGTGGTGTGGTGCAATTCAGCCGGTGTTGATGCTGGTGCTGTTGTGTTGTGGATCTAGTGCTGGGGCGGGAAAGTGGATGGAGCTGGCGCTGAAGTGGTGCACTGTGGGTGGTGGTGTGTATGGTGCTAGCGTGATATGGTGTGGTGCAATACAGCTGGTGCTAGTGCTGGTGCTGGTGCTGGTGTGTAGTGATTCTGGTGCTGGGGTTATATGGTGTGGTGCAATACAGCTGGTGTTGGTGCTGGTGTGTTGCGGTTCTAGTGCTGGGGCTGGAAAGTGGATGGAGCTGGTGCTTGAGTGGTGCACCGTGGGTGGTGGTGTGTTGGATGTGGGTGCTAGTTTGTGGAGATGTGCTTTGTCTATAATAGCGTGGCACATGGGTAGGGATGTCAATATCGTACTGGTCCCCAAGATTATCGGGAGATATGTCATGGTATGAACTGATATATCGTACAGTATGTATGTATTGTACAATATATCACATGACATCATCATTATATCATACAGTATATATATATATATATATATATATATATATATATATATATATATATATATATATATATATATATATATATATATATATATATATATCAATAAATATACATATAAATGGGGGGTGGGAAATAATATCCCGTACCATATCATCGCTTTCAATAAGTGCAGGGGGAGCGCAACATGGGTCATTGCAATGGAGATTGCGATTATCGATGTATTGCCCAGGAATTTCTAAAACCTATGTTCTGGGATAAATGGCCACAGGTAGTGGCAGCAATCCTGCTTCGTAACCCGCCTCTCACCAATCCAATTCAATTATGTCAGTGTCACGCTCCCCGCCCCCACCCCCACCACAATACTAAAAAAAAAAAAAAAAACCACCCATCACCTGATGCTATGGCCATGGGGAACATTCACAGTGGCACCATTGCTGGAAATTCACTGACATAATTGAATTGACATAATTAAATTGAAATTCACTGACATATTTGAATTGACATAATTGAATTGACGTACCGGTAATTGAATTAACATAACTGAATTGAAATCCACTGTCATAATTTAAATAAAATTCACTGACAAAATTGAATTTAATCGCCTCTCACCTCCCCCCCCCCCCCCCCCCCCCCCCCTGGCAGCCGGCAGCTCTTCCAGGCCTGGCACTGCCCAGTCGGGTGCCCCAGGCAACGCCTCCAGGCCTGGCACTGCCCAGACGGGTGCCCCAGCCAACGCCTCAAGGCCTGGCACTGCCCATTCGGGTGCTCCACCTGCATCACCCACCAGCTCCAGGCCTGCTTCGCGACAGTCTGAGGCCTCCTTCGGCAATCTCATGAATGCAGGTGCGCCCCCTCTGGTGAACGGTGTTATACTACTTGGTAATGACTGTGTTACACAACTTGGTAATAACGGTGTTACACAACTTGGTAATGACGGTGTTACACAACTTGGTAATAACGGTGCTACACAACTTGGTAATGACGGTGTTACACAACTTGGTAACAACGGTGTTACACAACTTGGTAATGACGGTGTTACACAACTTGGTAATAACGGTGTTACACAACTTGGTAATGACGGTGTTACACAATTTGGTATAGCTGTGCTTTAAACATAAGCATCTTTTTATCCAGAACCAAGAAACAATTAGACAGCCATCCAGAAACCAACTTGTACATATCTAGGGAACGGCAACTAATATTAGTTTTTGAAGAACTAATATTAACTAATATTATTACAGTGTCACAATAATATTAGTTTTTCAAATAAATTCGAAATTCTGGTGAGACGGCTTGTCCGACTCATATTATGTAATATTAGATAATATTCTTTATTCACTAATATCATATAACATAGCCGACCCCTATACATATCAAATACAGGCAGTAATGCAAAACAGGTGCATCCCCTCTCATCCCCTCGAACTCTGTCGACCTAGGGGAAAGTGTCAAGATCTATCATACTCTACGAATGCAACTAAGCAGGTATCTGATATGATGCCCAATTAGGTGCATTGGTAGAGAACGAGCAGACCCTACACGTATCATCCTCACCACATGACCCTGTGCACATTCATCTCAACACAGCGACCAAAGCAGATGCCCGATCAGGTGCATTGGTTGAGAACGAGCAGACCCTATACATGCCATCCTCACCACATGACCCTGTGCACATTCATCTCAACACAGCAACCAAAGCAGATGGACCTTTGATCAGAGGTCCACTTAGGTGCATTGGTAGAGAATGAGCTGGCCCTGACAGGGGGGGAGGGTATTGTTGGAAGCTGCGCACCTGGATGCAGAGTGCGGGGGGGGGGGGGGGGGAGGGGGGGGGGGGGCATTTGAAGGAAGGAAAGCAGTCAAAGAAGGGGGGGAAGAAGTGAAGTTGGGGTCAGGGTCAGATCTGATCAGAGATCCACTTCGGTGCATTGGTAGAGAATGAGGAGGCCCTGACAGGGGGGGGGGGGGGGGGGGGTACTGTTGGATGCTGCGCAGCTGTTGTCAGGATCTTTCATATTCTACCAATGCACCTAAGCACACATCTGATCAGACTTCCACTTACGTGCATTGGTAGAGAATGCGCAGAATCTGACAGGGGGGGAGGGTATTATTGGAAGCTGCGCACCTGGATGCAGAGCGGGGGGAGGGGGGGGGGGGGGGGGGGGGGGGGGGCATTTAAAGGAAGGAAAGTAGTCAAAGAAGGGGGGAAAGAAATGAAGGGGGGTTCAGGGTCAGATCTGATCAGAGGTCCAATCAGGTGCAATGGTAGAGAATGAGCAAACCCTGACAGGGGGGAAGGGTATTGTTGGAAGCTGCGCACCTGCATGCAGAGCGCAGGGGTGGTGGTGGTGTGTGTGTGTGGGGGGGGGGGGGGGGGGGGGGGGCTAGGGGAGGCATTTTAAGGAAGGAAAGCAGTCAAAGAAGGGGGGGGATGTATGTATATATGTATGTTGTTACAGTCCTGGGGTAGGCCGAATAGGCTAAATGGACTTGCCCAACCATGACATTAGGGGCTTAAAACGAAAAAGCACTATTGAACTGAACCTCGTATAATCGTTTACTGATGTGAGCCCTGAGTTCGTGCTACAGTGATCATTTAATGATACAATCTAATTAAATCATCATCTCATCTGGATTGATATTTTAATTGTAATTTAATTGTGTCAACCCTTACCCCTCACCACTGTTTATTTTAAAGACAATAACTATGAAGCGTCGCCTGCGACGCTAAAAATTGGCGGAGAGTGATCGCGACGAAGTGACAGGTGGCAACGAAAGCGAGTTAGGTATGAGACCATCGGCTGACGTGTCAGGCTAAAACAATCAGTGACTTTACATAGCACCGTGGTCCTCCAAGTAGCCCTCAGGGTGCTACTACCATCTACTACCAGCAACTACCAGCTACTAACATCTTCACTAGCTACCTCCAAGTAGCCTTCGAAAAAGAAAAGAAAAGAAAAAAGAAAAATCTGCCCGGAAGACTCTACCGTAGCACTGCCAAAACACCAAGGTGAAGAATGTAGCACTTGTGCTACATGTTACACCTCAAAAACAAACCTGCCCCTAGCCCCTTGCGCAGATGCACCCCTTGCTATGATGTCCTAGCACTTCTGCTACATGTAACACCTCAAATATAACCCTGCCCATCGCCCCTCGCCCCTTGCCCAGATGCCCCCCTTGCTGATCTACCCAAGCACTTGTGCTACGTGTAACACCTCAAAGATAACCCTGCCCATCGCCCTCGCCCCTTGCCCAGATGCCCCCCTTGCTGATCTACCCAAGCACTTGTGCTACGTGTAACACCTCAAATATAACCCTGCCCATCGCCCCTCGCCCCTTGCCCAGATGCCCCCCTTGCTGATCTACCCAAGCACTTGTGCTACGTGTAACACCTCAAATATAACCCTGCCCATCGCCCCTCGCCCCTTGCCCAAATGCCCCCCTTGCTGATATAACCAAGCACTTGTGCTACGTGTAACACCTCAAATATAACCCTGCCCATCGCCCCTCGCCCCTTGCCCAGATGCCCCCCTTGCTGATCTACCCAAGCACTTGTGCTACGTGTAAAACCTCAAATATAACCCTGCCCATCGCCCCTCGTCCCTTGCCCAGATGCCCCCCTTGCTGATATAACCAAGCACTTGTGCTACGTGTAACACCTCAAATATAACCCTGCCCATCACCCCTCGCCCACATGCACCCCTTGCTGTGATGTCCTAGCACGTGTGCTACATGTAACACCTAAAAAACAAACCTTTGCATTATTGTTGAACGATACGGCTTTGAGTGCTCTCTAGACATCTTGCAAGATGTCCAGAAGCACTCACAACCTGTACAGTTCCACAAAAAAGAACGCACCGAGAGGGGCAACGATGGTTAACCAGCAGTCCCATCCTCAGCCACGGCGGGACTTACCAATGGTGGCGACTTAGTACTTGCCATGATTCCACACCCGACCTACCAAACAAACCTTCCCCTCTCCCCTTGCCCAGATGCACCCCTTGCTGAGATGCCAAAGCACTTTTGCTACTTGTAACACCTCAAATAGAACCCTGCCCCTCGCCCGTTGCTCAGATGCCCCCTTGCTGAGATGGTCAAGCACTTCTGCTAAATGTAACACCTCAAAAACAAACCTTCCCCTTTCCCCTTGCCCAGATGCACCCCTTGCTGAGATGCCAAAGCACTTGCAAAACAAGGAGAAGGAGTTAAGAGCCCTCAAGTCGGCGGCACCCACCCCTGTTGCTGGAACTGTGGCCAATGCATATGCATCAGCAGCGGTACGTACTGCTTGCACTGAGTGTTGTGCTGTGATAGACCTGTCTCCTGCACTTGAGCATCGGCAGTAGCAGCGCCACGTTCTGCTAGCCCAGATTTCCCCTTAGTCAAGCTGCGGAGTCATTTGGAGTCCAGTAGGGCACCAGGAGAAATATCAACATCATCATCATCATCATCATCATCATAAGAGTGTTCTGCTGTGGTAGACATGTACCCTGCAGCAGAGCGTGCTGCCAGGCTAGCGTGTCCGACTATGATTGTGTGTACCACTAAAAGATATTAAAAAGTGCAATGAGAATCGCAAAAATAATGGATCACTGCAGCACAAACTCAGGACCTCAGTCGGTAAGGCGATTGTTTGGGGGTCAGTTCGTCAGTGCTTATTCTGTTTAGCCCTTCCTGATATCATGGTTGGGCTTGTCCCTTTAGCCTATTTGACTACCCCTAGACTGTAACAACATACACCAACATATATGCATGCGTACACTAACATACGCCAACATATAAGTATACATACACCAACATACATCAACATGCATGCACGCATACACCCACATACACCAACATACATGCATGCATACACTAAGATATGCCAACATACATGTATACATACACCAACATAAACCAACATACACCAACAAGCATACACTGCTAGCTTGGTGCGTCTTGCAAGGGCATTCTAGTGGTGCGACTATGACCTTTCAACTCATCCAACCTCACCATGAGCATGATTTGAAGTTTCCCCTCTCCCCCCCTCCCCCACCCCACCCCACTCCCCACTCCCCTTTCCCACATCCACACCCATACCCACGCCCACACCCACATCCACCCCTCCTCCATGCATACAGTCTGCAGTTGACAAAGCTCAACTGAGTGCAACCAACAAGCTGAGTGGCTTCACCCACCCCCCTCACCACCACTACCACCACCACCCACCACTATCCCACCACCACCACCCACCACCACCCACCACCATCCCACCACCACCCACCACCATCCCACCACCACCACTACCACCACCACCCACCACCATCCCACCACCACCACCCACCACCATCCCGCCACCACCACTACCACCACCACCCACCACCACCCACCACCATCCCACCACCACCACTACCACCACCACCCACCACGATCCCACCACCACCACCAAACCTCCACCCCTCCTCCAGACATACAGTCTGTTGTAGACAAAGCTATACTGAGGGCAGCCGACAGGCGGAGTGGCTTCACACCCCACCCTCAACCACCCCCCTCACCACCACCACCACCACCACCCACCACCCCACCTCCACACCCCCAACCCCACCCACCACCCACCACCACCACCCCACCCCTCTCTACATACAGTCTGCGGTGGACAAAGCTCAAATGGGCGGAGATGACAAGCGGAGAAGCTCCCCCCCCTCCCTCCCCCCGCACACACACACCACCCCAACTTTCCTCCCTACGTACAGGCTGCTGTAGACAGAGCTCAAATGAGCGCAGCTAACAAGCGGAGTGGCTTCACCCCCTACTCACCCACCCTACCTCCACCCCCCACTCCCCACCCCCCTTCAACACCCTCCCACCCTTACCTCCACCCCCCACTCCCCAACCCCCACCCACCCTCCCACCCTACCTCTACCTATACCCCCCAACCCCCAACCCCACCACGCACCCTCCCACCCAACATCCACCCCACCCACCCCCACCCCCACCCCCACCCTCCTCTCTACATACAGGCTGCAGTGGACAAAGCTCAAATGAGCGCAGCTGACAAGCGGAGTGGCTTCGAGGTGCCCAGCCCCTTACAGCTGTTCCGAACCTACGACAAGGACATGGGTGGTGCAATCAATCGATTCGAGTTTAGTAATATGTTGTTGAGCTCAATGGACTGGATGAGGTGTCAGCCGTGCTGATGATGTTGCCTTCAAGAAGAAGGTGGGAAGACAAAGGGGGAGGGAGAGAGGGGAGTGTGTGTGTGTGGGTGGGTGGGGGGGGATGGAGGCGACTGGAGCGGCGGAGAGGGGAGGGAGGGACGAAGAGAGAGGACCGAGCTGAAAGGGAGAGGGGGGAGGGAGGGGGGAGAGGAGAGGGGAGGGAGAGGGGGAGGGAGTGGTAGGAGAGGAGGGTGAGAGATGAGAGGATGGGCGTTTCGGGGTGAAAGTGGGTGGATTGGGAGGTGAAATTCTTGCGTGATAGAACTGAGTTAGGGTGGGAAGATGGAGGTNGAGCGGAGAGCGAGAGAGAAGGAGAGAGAGAGAGAGGGAGAGCGCGGGGAGAGAGAGAGGAGAGAGAGAGAGAAGAGGCGAGAGAGTGGAGCGGAGAGAGAGGACGAGAGAGCTGAGAGAGAGAGAGAGAGAGAGCGGGGAGAGAGAGAGGGAGGAGAGAGAGAGAGGATAGAGGAGAGGGAGAGAGAGGAGAGAGAGAGGAGGAGAGGTGAGAGAGAGAGGAGAGAGAGAGATGGAGAGAGAGACGCGAGAGAGGAGAGAGAGGAGCGGAGAGAAGAGGAGCGAGAGAGGAAGGAGAGATGAGAGAGGAGAGGAGGAGGGACGAGAGAGAGAAGAGAGAGGAGAGGAGAGCGGGAGCGACGGAGAGAGGAAAATGTGAGGAGAAGAGGAAGAGGAGAGGAGAGAGAGGAGAGATAGGGAGAGAAGGAGAGGGAGAGAGAGAGAGAGAGAGAGAGAAGAGAAGAGAGAGGAGAGGAGAGAGAGAGAATGAGGGAGCGGGAGGATGAGAGGAGAGAGGAGACGCGGAGAGAGAGAGAGGGATAAGCGAGAAGAGAGAGAGAGGAGAGAGCGAGGAGAGGAGGAGAGGCGGAGAGAGGGGAGAGGGGAGATGAGAGGGACGAGCGGAGAGGTAGGAGAGAGAGAGGAGAGGGCGAGGAGCGAGATAGAGAGCGAGAGGAAGAGAGCGAGAGAGAGGAGAGAGGAGGAGAGAGTAGAGAGAGAGAGAGAGAGAGAGAGGAGAGCGATGGAGGCGAGAGAGAGAGAGCTCGGGAGGGAGAGATGAGGCGGAGAGGAGGGAGAGAGAGAGAGAGAGAGGAGAGGAGGAGAGAGAGAAGAGGAGAGAGAAGGCGAAGGAAGAGAAGAGAGGGAGAGAGAGGAGAGTAGGGGAGAGAGAAGAAGAAGAGAGAGCGTTAGATGTGAGAGAGGAGATGAGAAGAGAGGGCGAGAGAGGGAGATGAGAGAGAATGAGAGAGAGCGAGAGCGAGAGCAGAGAGAGAGAGAGGAGAGAGGCTATATTTGATAATTCAAGTTGATGTCAAGATTGGTGTCCAATTGTTTCTCGATTCTGAATGAAGTTGTTTATGTTTACTGTGCGGCTGATCCGCTACTAAGTTGTTTGCTACCGTTCACCAGAGAGGGGGGGGGGGGGGGGGTCTGAGAAGAAGCAGGGGGGGGAGGGGGGGCTGAGAAGGAGCAGGGGGGGCAGAGGGTTTAACTCAAGAGTAAAGCAAAGCAAAACAGAACAGAAAAAAGCAAAAGAATGTAAAACAAAGCCAAGGAAAGCAAAGGGAAGCAAAACAAAACAAAACAGAGCAAAGGGAAGCAAAACTAAGCAATGCAAAGCATAGTAAAACAAAACAAAAAGTAATGATAACGCCTGATGGGGCGTGGTGTTAAGGGAGCCCGTTGTACGCGGGTGGGGAGCGGTCTCCTACCTCAACTGGACAAGCTACCATCGCGGTTGACGACGACCTGCAACGCCAAGAGCGACCGAAGGGGGAGAAAACAAAACAAAACTAAGCAATATAAAACTAAGCAAAAAAAAAAAAAAAAAAAAAAAACTAAGCAATGCAAAGCATAGCAAAACAAAACAAAACTAAGCACACAAAAAAATTAAGCAAAACTAAGCAATGCAAAGCATAGCAAAACAAAAAAAACTAAGCAATATAAAACTAAGCAAAACAAAGAAACAAACAAACAAAACAAACAAACAAACAAACAAAAATTAAGCAAAACTAAGCACTGCAAAGCAAAGTAAAACTAAGCAAAACAGAAAAACAGAAAAACAGAAGAGATAAAAACTAGCGGAAAGGGAAAAAACGAATCAAAAAAAGTGAGCAAATAAACTGAGCAACAACAAAAAAGTTACCCCACATTTCCCTTTGCAGCAAGACAAATATGCACTAGAGCTGTTTGAGAAGTGGGACCTGAACCATGATGACATGATCTCCATCGACGAGTTTGGTCTCTTCTTCTACTCCCAAAACAAACAAATAAAAAAATAGCCATCTCTCATTTCCCTTTGCAGCGAGACAAATATGCGCTGGAGCAGTTTGAGAAGTGGGACCTGAACCATGATGACATGATCTCCATCGACGAGTTCTACCTTTTCTTCTACTCGGACCTTTGCTTCAAGTTCCCTTTGCTCCGTACTGGAGTCAATCCAGGTATGTATGTTACAGTCCTGGGGAGGCCAAATAGGCTAAAGGGACTTGCCCAACCGAGTTGAGGCAGTGAGGCACTGGTTATGTCAGGGATTTGTTTCCCCGCTATATATATAGCGATCGCTAGTTTTGACCCCGTTTCAGCGGAATTATCACTATAAAAAAAGTAAAAAAAATTGCCCTAAAAAGCTACAAAAAGCTACAAAAAGTTATAAAAAGATATAGAAAGCTATAGAAAGCAATAAAACACTGTCCCTGGAGGAGGCCTAAAACCATAAAGCTAGGGAAAACCCACTTTCAGATTTAAAAAACAATCACTGGGTTACGTTACCATGGTATGTTTAAGGGGCACAGGCCAGGTTAGCATTTTGAGTCCTCAATGAACTACTTTTCCAAAAAACAAAACTTGAAGTGCCACTTGACTTAGTCAAGCCGCAAGCACATTCAGAGTCCAGTAGGGAGCTAAAGAAAATGGAATAATCATCATCATCATCATCATCATCACCATAAGCATCATCAGCAGCATTGTCATCAGCATCAGCATCACCATCACCATAAGCATCACCAGAATCACCAGCAGCCCAGTACCGTCAGCAAGACATGCAGCATGATAGCTACCATCATCAGCAGAGCGTCAGCAGCAGCGGCATCAGTACAGCAGCAGAAGCAGCAGAATCAGTATGAACCAGGCATCATCATAAGCATCAGACCACCCCCCCCCCTGTCATTCAATCAGCGCGAGAATCAGCAGCAGGATAATAATCAATTATCAAAAGAAGCATCAGCAGAGCATCGTCAACAAATCATCATCATCATATCAATCATCATCATCATCATCATATCATTATCACCATCACCATCATCACCATCACCATCATCACCATCATCATCATCATCATCATCATCATCATCATCATCATTATCATCATCATTATCGTCATTATCACCATCACCATCATCATCATCATCATCATTATCACCATCAGCATCACCATCATCAGCAGCAGCAGCGACATCATCAGCATCACCATCAGCAGCAGCAGCAGCAGCAGCAACATAATCATCATCAGCAGCAGCAGCAGCACCAACACAAGCATCACCATCATCATCACCATCACCAGCATTGATCTCATGGATGCGCAGTTCCCTCTTATCCTGTCAGCCACTCCAGGATCTGTATTGCAACAGTAGAGGCTTCCCTGGCAATAGCATTGCACTTGTATCCCCCCCCCCCACACACACACACACACACACACCACACACACACACACACACACACACACACCTCTACCAACAATTACCTGCCTTTTTGTTTTTTCACGGCAGGAGTTTCACCCATGACTTGCCCTGCCCTGCCCTGAGCCACCCAGACCCACAAAGACAATAGCAGAGGCTTTCCTCGCAATGGCATTGCGCTTGCCCCCCCCCCCACCCACCCACCCCACCCCCTCTACCTACAATTACCTGAGGAGCTTTCCTTACACCCTACAATTGCCTGATGAGCTCTCCTTTCACTTCCGTCAGCATCCTTCCACTCCTGCAACACAAATGTTAAGCCACCAAATTTGCTTCAGGCAATCATAAATGAACTGGCATGAGAGGATATTTGGACAGAAAAGACTAAAACAACTAAAAAACACCAACCCAATAAACTTTGACAATCCAAGCTCAAAACGTTGTCTCGAGCGCAGATAATATATACATTGCGGCTAGTATGTGACTTTTAATGACCCTTGCTAGTTTTTAAGCTGCTTTGTTTTTGGCTGCCATCCCCCACCCCCCACTGGATGCGTGAATGAATGCGTGAATGAAATCATGAATGCATGCATGAATGAATGAATGGATGAATCACGAATTAACATGGCATGAGCATGCTGACACCAAACCCCAAACTCCAAACCCTAAACCCTAAGCCCTCATGTACCTACAGGTGCTGATCTGTTCAACATCTTTGTGAAGTACTGCTCCTTTGGAAAGGGCTCCCGCCACGAGCAGATGGGAAGCCATCAGTTCTCCAAGCTCTGCCGTGACTGCAAGCTGGTCAACGGCACCACGGTGAGCGGTGCCATAGTGGACATCATATACTGCAGGTCTAGGGCTGAGTTGGAAGGGCTGGAAGACTTCAAGAAGAAGAACAGTGAGTTAGGTGGTGCTGGTGGTGGTGGCAGTGGTGGGGGTGATGGTAGTAGTGGTATTGGTGGTGGTTGCAGTGGTAGTAGTGGTATTGGTGGTTGTATCAACGTTTTTATTGTTGTTAGTGGTGATGCTGGCGGTGGTGGTGGTGGTATGAGTGTTAGTGTGGTCAGGAGGAGGTGGGAAGCCATCAGTTCTCCAAGCTCTGCCATGACTGCAATCTTGGATAACTGATTGGTCAATGGCCCCACTGTGAGCGGCGCCATAGTGGACATCATATACTACAGGTCCAGGGCTGAGTTGGAAGGGCTGGAAGACTTCAAGAAGAAGAACAGTGAGTTAGGTGGTGGTGGTGGTGGTGGCAGTGGTGGTGGTGATGGTATTGGTGGAGGTAGTGCTGGTGGTGGTGGTAGTGGTGGTGGTGATGGTATTGGTGGAGGTAGTGGTGGTGGTGATGGTAGTAGTGGTATTGGTGGTGGTGGCAGTGGTGGTGGTTATGGTATTGGTGGAGGTAGTGGTGGTGGTGATGGTAGTAGTGGTATTGTTGGTGGTATCAACGTTTTTGTTGTTGGGGGTGGTGATGCTGGCGGTGGTGGTGGTGGTATGAGTGTTAGTATGGTCAGGAGAAGATGGAAAGCCATCATTTCTCCAAGCTCTGCCATGACTGTAAGCTTGGATAACTGATTGATCAACGGCAGCACTATGGGCGGTGCCATAGTGGACATCATATACTACAGGTCCAGGGCTGGGTTGGAAGGGCTGGAAGACTTCAAGAAGAAGAACAGTGAGTAAGGTGGTGGTGGTGGTGGTGGTGGTGGTGATGGTATTGGTGGAGGTAGTGGTGGTGGTGGTGGTGGTGGTAGTGGTGATGGTGGTGATGGTATTGGTGGTGGTAGTGGTGGTGGTGGTGGTGGTAGTGGTGGTAGTGGTGGTGGTGATGGTAGTGGTGGAGGAAGTGGTGGTGGTGATGGTAGTAGTGGTATTGGTGGTGGTATCAACGTTTTTGTTGTTGTTGGTGGTGATGCTGGGGGTGGTGGTGGTGGTATGAGTGTTAGTATGGTCAGGAGGAGGTGGAAAGCCATCAGTTCTCCAAGCTCTGCCATGACTGTAAGCTTGGATAACTGATTGGTCAATGGCCCCACTGTGAGCGGTGCCATAGTGGACATCATATACTACAGGTCCAGGGCTGGGTTGGAAGGGCTGGAAGACTTCAAGAAGAAGAACAGTGAGTTAGGTGGTGGTGGTGGTGGTGGTGGTGGTGGTGATGGTATTGGTGGAGGTAGTGGTGGTGGTGGTGGTGGTGGTAGTGGTGGTGGTGGTGATGGTATTGGTGGAGGTAGTGGTGGTGGTGGTGGTGGTAGTGGTGGTAGTGGTGGTGGTGATGGTAGTGGTGGAGGAGGTGGTGGTGGTGATGGTAGTAGTGGTATTGGTGGTGGTATCAACGTTTTTGTTGTTGGGGGTGGTGATGCTGGCGGTGGTGGTGGTGGTATGAGTGTTAGTATGGTCAGGAGGAGGTGGAAAGCCATCAGTTCTCCAAGCTCTGCCATGACTGTAAGCTTGGATAACTGATTGGTCAATGGCCCCACTGTGAGAGGTGCCATAGTGGACATCATATACTACAGGTCCAGGGCTGGGTTGGAAGGGCTGGAAGACTTCAAGAAGAAGAACAGTGAGTTAGGTGGTGGTGGTGGTGGTGGTAGTGGTGGCGGTAGTGGTAGGGTCGATGGTAGTTGTGGTGGTAGTTGGTCGGCCCCCTTAGGGGGACAGACCTTGCGATGCTTGCGCGATATCGTCAAATCTTCACATCTTCAAATCTTCAAATCATCAAATTTCCCCAAAACGCCGGTCAAAATTGCCGGTTAATCTGACTGGCCTGAACTCTTTCCAACTCGTGTTCGATTCCCGTCGGGGGCGGATTACCTCTGAGGGCACTTTTTTGCGTACTTATCTCAGGGTTGCGGACTGTGGACGCGGCGTTTTCATTTGTCGTTTCCCTCCTGTCCTGTGGACTCAGTCTAGGGACCTGGAGCATGTCAACGATTTCCCCTTGAATAATTCGCTTCTTCGTGACTCTCGTAGCTCATTACATCAGCGCATTGTGCTTGACAAGGAAATGTGCTCTTTCGCACTAGTTCCTGCAAGTTGCGAAGTGGCAATTGCAGCCTCGGGAGTTGCTGCACCTGCCTCCATGGAACTTCGGGAAGTCAGTGAGCTAATAAATTCATTAGCCTTACAGGGCACCCAGTTGAATAATAGTGCCATGCCATGCTACATTGATTCTTGACCCCCCCAATATTAAATTGAACGGACAAGTAAGCAACTGCTTGTGCATCCATCACCAAGGAGGCTGCCACTGCTGCTTGACGAACATTACAACACCCCCGGGGCCGACCTCCAGGGAACCCTCCAGGGCCCCCTACTATTTCAGTGGTAGTTTTGGTGGTAGTGGTGGTGGTAGTAGTAGTGGTGATGGTAGTTGTGGTGGTAGTTGTGGTGGTAGTGGTGATGGTAGTGGTGGGGGTGGTGATGCTGATGCTACTGTTGATGATTAGGGTCTTGGTGCTGGTGTTGGCGGTACTGCTATACCGCCATCCCACTCCCACTCCAACCAACTAACCAATCAACCGACCAAGCACACCCCCACACATACACACTCACACATACACAGATACACATACACATGCACATACACATACACCCCCACACATACACACTCACACATACACAGATACCCCCACACTTACACACTCACACATACACAGATACACATACACATGCACAACGGTCCCCCTTGCAGATGAGTACATGACAAACAAGATGCTTTACCCTCAGTTTCTATACGCTCTCCTCTATGTGGCGAACAAGCGCCACACAGGCTTTCAAGAGGTGAGGTGGGGCAGGCAGGGGGTGAGGGGTGGGGGGTCTGGGGGGGGGAGGGGGGTACATGACAAACAAGATGCTTAACCCTCAGTTTCTATACGCTCTCCTCTATGTGGCGAACAAGCGCCACACAGGCTTTCAGGAGGTGAGTTGGGGCAGGCAGGGGGTGGGGGGTGGGGGACTGGGGAGGGAGGGGGGGCTTCCTTTCTTACTACACCATCACCATCCCATGCCAAGTCATGCCACCTGCTTTTCAGGAGGTGAGTTGGGGCAGGATGGTGTGTGTGTGTGTGGGGGGGGGGGGGGGCTTCCTCTCTTACTACACCACCACATCCCATGCCAAGTCATTCCACCTGATTTTCAGGAGATGAATTGGGGGGGGGGGGGGGGGGGGGGGGGGGGGGGGGGGGGGGGGGGGGGGCTTCCTCTCTTACTACACCACCACCACCACCACCCTCACTCCACCCCAAACAGTATGAACCTGAACGTGTATCTTAAATGTGAATTCCGAACATGTCTGAATGTGAATCCAGAATGCCCAACCCTGGTACTGTATGTGTGTTACAGTCCAGGGGTAGGCCAAATAGGCTACAGGGACTTGCCCAAACGTGACAGGAGGGGCTGAAAAGAAAAATCGTTGATGAATTGAACCCCAAATAATCGTTTTCCATGCACCATGGATGGTGTGTGGGAAATGTATGTCTACCCATATTGTCATACCGGTTGGCCTTCTCAATGATGTATGTATAGGGAAGCAAAATGATATCATATGATGCGGGCAGTCTGACTAGGCTAAAGTTACCAGTTATATACAATATCATATGATGCGGGCAGGCTGGCTAGGCTAAAGTTACCAGTTATATACTATATCATATGATGCGGGCAGTCTGACTAGGCTAAAGTTACCAGTTATATACAATATCATATGATGCGGGCAGTCTGACTAGGCTAAAGTTACCAGTCATATACAATATCATATGATGCGGGCAGTCTGACTAGGCTAAAGTTACCAGTTATATACGAGTTATCATTTGAAGCACTTTGTATTGATGAACTGAAAGGAAACAAAGATACCACCTGGAGGGGCGTGGTGTAAATGAACTGAAAGGTACACTCCCATGTGCAGGTGGTGTCACACATTTTGGAGAACGTTAGTGCGTTGCCCAACATGTAGGACAACCAGCACCACCAACACCACCAACACCAACACCAACATTGAGTCTCAATTGCTTGAGTAGCACAAGTAGGCACACTAACACCACCACCACCACCACCATCCCATGTGCAGGTGGTGTCTCACATTTTAGAGAACGTGAGTGCGTTGCCCAACCCATCAATGGCGGATCTGGTCATCTTCAGATCGAAAGGCACTGAGGAAGAGGTAGGCACTCCCGGGGCACTCATCCCCTGATCTCCTCTCCACTGCAGGCCATAAACCACCATGGGCGGTAGTGCAATTTTTTGTTTTGACCTACACTGACTTACCACAAAAACAGAGACCACTCCCCCCCCCCTCTTCTCGACACTGGCGATGAGGTCATGAGGAAGAGGTAGGCACTCCTTGTTTCTTATTCTAAGCGTCACAAATTGAGTGACTCGGTGCAACCTCTCTACAGCAAACTCGCATGTGCCTAGCCACCCACCACCCTAGCCACCCACCACCCACCACCACCCAGAGAACGTTAGTGCGTTGCCCGGCCCATCAATGGCCTATCTGGTCATCTTTAGATACAAAGACACAGAGGAAGAGGTAGGCACTCCTTGTTTCTTCTTCTTAGCGTCACAAATTGACTGACTCGGTGCAAAACCTTTACAGTGAACTCGCATGTACCTAGCCACCCACCACCCAGTACGAACTCAACCCACCAACACCCACCTCACTCCACCCCAACAGAACATCCCAGCACACACACACCCCACTCCACCCCAACAGAAAGAGAAGTACCTACAGGGCCCACAATCCCACACACCCAACCCACCCGACCCAACCCAACCCAACCCAACCCAACCCAACCCAACCCAACCCAACCCAACCCCACCCAACCCAACCCCACCCAACCCAACCCACTCCACCCCACTCCGCCCCAACAGAAAGAGGAGTACCTAGAACGTCCACGAGGCCTACCTCGCCCGGAAAGGGACGTGAGTGGTCTGACAGATCGGATGCGGAAGGAGGCCCAGCTGGCCATAGACTATGGTCTGCCTGTGAGCACAAACATGAACAAGAGTTTGCATTGTACATTGTGTTCAGTTGCCCAACTTGCTATTGGTGACACCATGACGAGTGTGCCTGCTGGGGAGGAGGCAGAGACACCCAAGTTGGTGGTGGGGGGTGGAGCAACGGGCACTGCAAGGGTGGACAAGGTAGGTGGGGGTGGAGGTGGGTTTTGTGTGGGGTTGGGGATGAGGCTAGGCTCAAAGGTCTGTCCAAGTTGGTGGTGGGAGGTGGAGCAACGGGCACTGCGAGGGTGGACAAGGTAGGTGGGGGTGGAGGTGGGGTGTGTGTGGGGTTGGGGATGAGGCTAGGCACGGGGGTCTGTCCAAGTTGGTGGTGGGAGGTGGAGCAACAGGCACTGCAAGGGTGGACACGGTAGGTGGGGTTGGGGGTGAAGCTAGGCACGGGGGTCTCTTCAAGCTGGGGGTGGGAGGTGGAGCAACAGGCACTGCAAGGGTGGACAGGGTAGGTGGGGTTGGACAAGATAGGTGGGGTTGGGGGTGAGGCTGGGCACGGGGGTCTCTCCAAGCTGGTGGTGGGAGGTGGAGCAACAGGCACTGTAAGGGTGGACAAGGTAGGTGGGGTTGGAGGCATGGCGCAGTAGGCCTCGTGGACGCTCTAGGTACTCCTCTTCCTGTTGGGGTGGAGTGGGGTGGAGTGGGGCGGAGTGGTTTGGGTGAGGTTGGGGGTGAGTCTAGGCATGGGGGTCTGTCCAAGTTGCCCCTTAGGACAGGGCACAACTAGGTTTGAGACGATGGATGGTGAGGTCGGGTGGGGCACGAGGTGCATTCAGAGATGAGGTGTTAAAGAATATTTCTTTGATATTATTCAAGATAATCAGACTTCACTGAGCAAGATTGACTTAGGAAACATTGATGAAGGCATCTCTAAAATAATTGACATTGACTGGCTATCCCTGAGCACCGTGATCTCCAGGAATCTTGATGATAACCAAGGAATCGGTATTACAACTATTACGCATGCAAATTGGATGATGTCAGAGGATGGAAGCCATAGTACAATTGTTCAGCATACACGAACTTATTAAATAATAGGGACGATAATAAGTGCAGAGCAAAACTACGTCTTCAAGCTCACAACTAAAATGCTTAATCAGAAAGGAATACCTCTCGTTCTAGCAGAATTTGCAGGTGCTGTGATATGGTGGTTGACCATATAAGAGTGGTCGAAGGTGAAATCCATTTCACATTAGAATGCCCGTTATACGCTGAGGATAGAAAAAATAATTTTGAGAAAATGGAAATTGAACCTGAATTGGTGGATAAAAACTACAGCATGAAGCTGGTCATGAATCTTCTGTACCAAGGATAGGTGAATGCAATAAAGGTGCATTGCATTCACCTGTAGCACTAACTCAGGGCCCCTGTCAGTAAAACGATGAAGCTGGTCATGATCCCTGCTTCCCTTGAAGGATGAACATACTTAATACAATTTTGTTTGAATGCAAAATAATCGCACAATTAAATTATCATCCCAGATGAGATGATGATTGAATTATATTGTATAATTGACTGATCAATGTAATACGAACTTAGGGCCCCCGTTGGTAAAACGATTGTTTGGGGTTCAGTTCTTCGGTGCTTTTTCTTTTTAAGACCTTCCTAACAGTTGGGAAAATTGGACCTACCCCTGGACTGTAACATACATACATACACAAGGTGGTGAGGTGAGGTGGGGCAAGGATTAGGGTGGCTTAGGGTAGTGGGGTGGTAGTTTAGACCGCTAACTATGTATGCATATGTTACATATATATGTTACAGTATATTATAGTATAGTATATATATTAGTATGTAAATATAGGTTACATATATATGCTACAGTCCAGGGTAGGCCAAAGAGGCTAAAGGGACCTGCCTACAGTGACAAGGAGACAAACAAGTTCGTAGCAGCGTCGCCTGCGACGCTAAAAATTGGCGGAGGGTGATCGCGAGGGAGCGGCAGGTGGCAACGGAAGCGAGTTAGTTACGAGGCCGTTGGCTGACGAGTCGGGCTTCATCACGGTTAGACGGATGGATGGTTGGATGGATGGATGGTCGGACGGACAAATGGGTAGCCCTGGGGGCTCCCGCCTCCCAGAAGGGGGGGCTCCGCCAAAAAAATATATATATATGAGCCCCAAACAATCGTTTTATTGTCTGGGGCCCTGAGTTCGTGCTACAGTGATAATTTAATTATCCAATTATAATTAAATCGTCATCCCACATATTAAATCGTCATACTTTAACAGCATCCAACTCCATACCAAACCCAGATATTTTTGTTTTTGGCGGAGCCCCCTCTTCAGGGGGGCGGGGGAGCCCCCAGGATTACCCATTTGTCTGTCTGTACGACCGTCTGACCGAGACGAAGCCTGATACGTTAGCCAACGGCCTCGTAACTAACTTGCTTCCGATGCCACCTGTTGCTCCGTCGCGAACAATCTCCGCCAATTTTAGCCAACGTCGCTTGCGAGGCTGCATATAACTTGTCCTCTACCTATCCTGATTGCTACCTCAAACCCCATTACGGCCAAAAATTCCGCTACCTGAGACCCGAATCATGATCCCAGTACTCAAATCGCTAAACCCTAAACACAAGATGAAACCCTGAACCCTAAACCTGCAGGACTTTCAAGATGAAACCCTAAACCCTAAACCTGACATGGCTTTCAAGACAAAGCCCTAAACCCTTAACCCTAAACCTGACAGGACTTTCAAGATGAAACTGAGTCCCTCCCGGATTACGAACAAGTGGCGGATGCCAGCAAACTCCATAAGTGGGGCCTCAAAGGTGCAGGTCAGGTGGAGATTCCTAAAACAGGTTCAGCCAACGTTGAAGCGCCTGTGTCCATCATTGCGGTGAGTGCAGCCCTAAACCCTAAACCCTAAACCCACCAATGTTGAAGCGCATGTGCCCATCATTGCGGTGAGTGCAGCCCTAAACCCTAAACCCTAAGCCCTAAACCCTAAACCCACCAATGTTGAAGCGCCTGTGCCCATCATTGCGGTGAGTGCAGCCCTAAACCCTTAACCCTAAACCCACCAACGTTGAAGCGCGTGTCCATCAATGGGGTGAGTGCAGCCCTAGACCCTAAACCCTAAATCCACCAACGTTGAAGCGCCTGTGTCCATCATTGTGGTGAGTGCAGCCCTAGACCCTAAACCCTAAGCCCTAAACCCTAAGTCCTAAACCCTAAACCCACCAATGTTGAAGCGCCTGTGCCCATCATTGCGGTGAGTGCAGCCCTAAACCCTTAACCCGAAACCCACCAACGTTGAAGCGCCTGTGTCCATCAATGGGGTGAGTGCAGCCCTAGACCCTAAACCCTAAATCCACCAACGTTGAAGCGCCTGTGTCCATCATTGTGGTGAGTGCAGCCCTAAACCCTAAACCCTAAACCCAGCAATGTTCAAGTGCCTGTGCCCATCACTGCGGTGAGTGCAGCCCTAGACCCTAAACCCTAAACCCCTCAATGTTGAAGCGCTTGTGTCCGAAATTGCGGTGAGTGCAACTCAGCACACCAACATAGCACCAGCAAAGCACCAACACAGCACCAACAAAGCACAACATCACACCAACACAGCACAGCAACACAGCACAACAACACAGCATCAACACAGCACAGCAACACCAACACCAACAACAACAACAAAGCCAAAGCTGAAATCTCCACCAACTCCAGCGCCATCCACAACACTAAAGCCAAAACCAACACCCAACAAGAGTCACACCTCCAAAACCGATACACAACAAGGGTCACACCTCCAAAACCAACACACAACGACAGTCACACCTCCAAAACCAACACCCAACAAGAGTCACACCTCCAAAACCGATACACAACAAGGGTCACACCTCCAAAACCGATACACAACAAGGGTCACACCTCCAAAACCAACACACAACGACAGTCACACCTCCAAAACCAACACCCAACAAGAGTCACACCTCCAAAACTGACACCCAACAAGGGTCACACCTCCAGAACCGGCAGCCAACAAGAGTCACACCTCCAGAACCGGCAGCCAACAAGAGTCACACCTCCAAAACTGACACCCAACAAGGGTCACACCTCCAGAACCGGCAGCCAACAAGAGTCACACCTCCAGAACCGGCAGCCAACAAGAGTCACACCTCCAGAACCGGCAGCCAACAAGAGTCACACCTCCAAAACTGACACCCAACAAGGGTCACACCTCCAGAACCGGCAGCCAACAAGAGTCACACCTCCAAAACTGACACCCAACAAGATTCACACCTCCAAAACCATCACGAATGCATCGTGAACGCCATCACATTTCACAGACACAAACGTAAACATGAACACAAATACTATCAAAAACAAGATTACAAACACAAAACGACAATCCCTACACCTATACCTACACCTGCACCTACACCTACACCTACACCTACATCATCAACTCCAACAACACCAACAACAGAACCAACACCAACATCACCAACACCATCAACAGCAACAACAGCAACAACAACTCCAACTCTAACAACACCGTCACCACCAACAACAACCTGCAGGCACGCAACTTGACTCCTGACAATCTGCTTATGGCGCTGAAAACTGTCTTTGAGCGCTACAACCTGTATGAGGGGGGAGTCAACAAAGGACAGATGGATAGGGTGAGTCTGTGTGTTGGGTTAAATGTGTGGTGATGTGTGTGTTAATGTGTGTGTGTTGTTATGTGGGTGGGTGTGTGTGTTGTGGTGTGTGTGTGTAATGTGTGTGTGTGTAGTGTGTGTGTGTTAATGGTGGTGTGTGTTAATGTGGGTGTGTGTTTAAGTTGTGTGTGTTAAATGTGTGGTGTTGGTTTTGTGTCGTTTGTTAATGTGTGTGTAGTCGTGTGTGTGGTGTAGGGAGGTGTGTGTTAAGTGTGTGTGTGTTAGTGGGTGTGTGGTGTGTGTAGGTAGTGTGTGTGTGTTAATGTGTGGTGTGATGGTGTTTTTTAATGTGAGTGTTGTGTGTGTTAGTTGTTGGTTGTGTTATTAGGTGTGTGTTATTAGTGTGTGTGTGTGTGTTAGTGGTGTGGGGGTTGTGTTGTGTGTGGTTAGTGTGGGTTGTGTTAATTGTGGTGTGTGTGTGTGTGATGTGTGTGTGTGATGTGTGTGTGTGGTGTTATGTGAGGTGCGTGTAGGGTGTGGGTTTGTGTTAATGTGAGTGTGTGTGTATGTGTGTGTGTGTGTGTTTATGTGTGTGTGTGTTAATGTGAGTGTGTGTGTGTTAATGTGTGTGTGTTAATGTGAGTGTGTGTGTATGTGTGTGTGTGTGTTAATGTGAGTGTGTGTGTGCATGGATTTTGGAGGGTCCAGTACGTTGCACACGTATAATTACTTGTTTTATATATATAGGCTCATTAGTCGTAGATTTTGAAAGTACTCACGTCTAAATATGTACCTCGAAATTGAAATTTTTGCCTGAGAATTCATCTTAGCATCTTGGCCTTAGAATCAAGAGTTCTTGCAACCCAAGGTGTGAGTCCACCCTAGGAGGTGGTACCCCTTACACCAGCCAGCACCAATGAGTATTCAGAAAGAAAGGCGGATAAATTCCAACATAAGTAGGCACCCATTGGAAAGGTGGGGCAGTGGCGACGCAGCGTCACAAATCACACAAAAAACTGATCATGTCACCATATTTTGCTTCAATTAAATAAACAAACAAATAATACATGAGTCATAAACTTCAATAATTAATCAAGAAGTCATAAACTTAAATGAATAATAAATAATAAATAAGTCATAAACTTAAATAAATAATAAATAAGTCATAAACTTCAATAAATAATAAATAAGTCATAAACTCAAATAAATCACCTAGAATCATGGAAAATAATAATCATAAGAACGTTACCAGCTGGAGTGGACTCAGGTTCGAGCATAGAAAGGTTTGGCAAAGGGTCGTTTCATTGTTTGCCAAACCATTTGCCAAAACTTCAGGCGCCTACGTTATTCATGTCACCATGTTTTGATTCGCGTTGCCTTTGCTTCCCATGATTGCAGTCCAGGGGCAGGCCAAATAGGCTAAAGGAACTCGCCCAACCGTGATAGGAAGGGCTTAACAAGAAAAGGCACTGATTAACTGAACCCCAAACAATTATTTTATCAACGAGGGCCCTGAGTTCTTGCTACAGCGATCATTTAATTATACAATATAATTAAGGTTGCTGTTGCTTCCCATGATAACAGATGCACTTCAGCAACGTTACCTTTGCTTCCCATGATAACAGATGCACTTCAGCAAGGTCATGAGAGATGTCCGGCTAGTCTCTGAGCACCCTAACGGACTGGGCACCACAAAACTGGACAGAATGTTTACCAAGGTGAGAGCCTCTTTCATTGATATACATTGGTCTAGTGGTAGACTAAGTCACAATAAGAATGAAGAGTCGGGGGTTCGACTCCCCCTTCGGTCGCTCTTGGCGTTGCAGGTCGTCGTCAACCGCGATAGTAGCTTGTCCATTTGAGGTAGGAGACCGCTCCCCACCCGCGTACGGCGGGCTCCCTTAACACCACGCCCCATCAGGCGTTATCATTACTTTTTCATTACCAAGGTAAGGACCAGGGTCGTTCAATTATTGGGATTCATTTTTTGGGGCGGAGCCCCCCCTTCTGGGGGGCGGGAGCCCCCAGTGTTACCCATTTGTCCGGTCGACCGTCTGACCAAGTGACCATGATGAAGCCAGACACGTCAGCCAACGGTCTCGTTACTAACTCGCTTCCCTTGCCACGTGTTGCTCCATCGCGATCACTCTCCGCCAATTTTTAGCGTCGCAGGCGACGCTGCATCGAACTTGTTCCACCCCAGGAAGAGGTATCCCGCACAAAAAACAGCGCCCACCAAGGACTCAGATAATGTTACGTTTCACATTAAAAAAAAAAAAAACGGTTTTTGAGGGTCCTCCAGGGTCCTCTAATGAAAATGTTACGCTTAACATCCCAAATGCAGATATTGGAGGGTCCATTGCATTGCAAACGTATTTATTTATTTATTTATTTATTTATTTATTTATTTATTTATTTATTTATTTATTTATTTATTTATTTATTTATAGAGTCATTGCAACAGATATTGGAGGGTCCATTGCGTTGCAAACGTAGATCTTGGCTCATGGGACGTAGATTTAGGCGCATGAAACATGGGTTTTGAAAATACTTAAGTCAAAATATGGTTTTAAAACACTAACATCAAAATATGTTTTGAAAATACGTACGTCTAAACATTGTTTTGAAAATACGTACGTCAAAACATGGTAACGAAAATGCTTATGTCAAAATATAAGTCAAGTACTCTTGAACAACCCTGGGGATGAGCTATAGGCCAGGGTACTACAAAGCGCACGCGGCAGCGTGATTTTGCGAACGCTTTTTGAGCCCCACTGCACGTTCCGCGCAGTTTTTGCGTTTTTTGCGCTACAAAGTGCAGACCAATTTGACGTTTGTGCGCTTTAAGCGCTGGCCAATTTGACAAAATGTAGTACCCTGCACAACACGGAGGATATGATGATTTTATCATATTGTATAATTAAATGCTCACTGTAGCACGAACTCAGGGGCCCTGTCGGTAAAACGATTTTGGGGGGGTCAGTTCATGAATGCTTTTTCTTTTTAAGCCCTTTCAATCACGGTTGGGTAAGTCCCTTCAACATATTTGGCCTACCCCTGGACTGTAATGTACATAACACGGGTTGTTCCCTTGGAGAGTTTTTCTTTCGTTGCAGGTCATGTTTTGCCTTGCCTTGCCTTACCTTTTCTTTCCTTGCCTTGCCTTGCTTTTTCTTGCCTTGCCTTGCCTTGCCTTGCCTTGCCTTGCCTTGCCTTGCCTTGCCTTGCCTTGCCTTGCCTTGCCTTTTCTTGCCTTGCCTTGCCTTGCCTTGCCTTGCCTTGCCTTGCCTCGCTTGCCTTACCTTTTCTTGCCTTGCCTTGCCTTGCCTTGCCTTGCCTTGCCTTGCCTTGCCTTGCCTCGCTTGCCTTACCTTTTCTTGCATTGCCCTGCCTTACCTCGCCTCGCTTGCCTTACCTTTTCTTGCCTTGCCTTGCATTGCCTTTTCTTGCCTTGCCTTGCCTTGCTTGCTTGCTTGCTTGCTTGCTTGCTTGCTTGCTTGCTTGCCCTGCCTTACTTGCTTACTTGTTTTTCCCACCTCAACTCCACCTAATTGCCACAATCCCCCCTTCTCGCAACAGGTGCTACCCCCCATGAAGAACACTCTGAACTTTGTACAGTTTGTGGAAACTCTGAGGCACATAGCCACCTTCCTGCGGGTCACTCTGAATGAGATTATGGAGCGAATCGTGATTATGCAGAGACCGGCCTAGTGTGCTATCAATATGTACTTATATTTATATTTATATATGTATTTATATTTATGTATGCATTTATATCTATATGAATTGTCTATATGTGAGTGCGTGTGTGCTTGTTTGTGTGTGTGTGAGTGTGTGTGTGAGTTTCTATTTTGGTCTTGGTTTTCATTTTTCTTGGGAAGGGTCCGAGATGGGAGGGAGGGCCTAGGGGTGGGGGGGGGCAGGGAGTTTGGGTGCCCTTGACAGCCTCGCTCAGATGTACATATGGTACAGGAAGTTTGGGTGCCCTTGACAGCCTCGCTCAGATGTACATATGGTACAGGAAGTTTGGGTGCCCTTGACAGCCTCGCTCAGATGTACATATGGTACAGGGAGTTTGGGTGCCCTTGACAGCCTCGCTCAGATGTACATACGGTACAGGGAGTTTGGGTGCCCTGGACAGCCTCGCTCAGATGTACATATGGTACAGGGAGTTTGGGTGCCCTTGACAGCCTCGCTCAGATGTACCTACGGTACAGGGAGTTTGGGTGCCCTGGACAGCCTCGCTCAGATGTACCTACGGTACAGGGAGTTTGGGTGCCCTGGACAGCCTCGCTCAGATGTACCTACGGTACAGGGAGTTTGGGTGCCCTGGACAGCCTCGCTCAGATGTACCTACGGTACACTTCAATATGCTCATGATGGTACAAAAAATGAGCAGTTTGTTGATAAATTTTGGTTTCACAAGACCTTCCACGACCCCTCTTTGTTTGTGTGTGTCACATTTCAGAGGTAGCCGAATAGGTTTGAGCAAGGTTCTTGCTTTAAGCGATGGTTTGAACAATACAGCCATCTGATCAGATGGCTGTATGGTTCAAACCATCGCTTTCAACATAACGTGACTTAAATGATCATGGGCGACCTTAACCTTAACCTTTGGGTGATGCCATGTTATGTTGTAAGTGATGCTTTGAACCATGCAATCATCTGATCAGATGGCTGTATGGTTCAAGCCATCGCTTACAACATAACGTGATTGCCAATTATATGTATTACAGCTGTATGGGAGAGGGACAAGTGTATTATATTTGAACCCCGAAATGGCGAGCGCGGCAAACCGGTGGTGGTCACTGACCTAGGCATCTTGATCAGTACTCAATTTAACCCCATGCGTGGTAAACTGTGGATCATGTCATTATATTCCCTGCCGGACTTCGAGTAATGAAGATTCTTTCTACATGACCAGGATTTTATTGGGTATTTAATTGTGCTGATTCGTTACCCCCTGGGCTGTGACATTCATACACAGGCTTACAAGAGGGCTGTTGACTGTTCGGCTGATTAGACACTCTCAGTTAATTGGTCCTCAAATCATTTATTCATCGGACTGGCTACGGTACTACGGTAGGTAGTGGCTACCGAATGCAGTACTACGGTAGGTAGTGGCTACCGATTGCAGTACTACGGTAGGTAGTGGCTACCAATTGCAGTACTACGGTAGGTAGTGGCTACCGATTGCAGTACTACGGTAGGTAGTGGCTACCGATTGCAGTACTACGGTAGGTAGTGGCTACCGATTGCAGTACTACGGTAGGTAGTGGCTTCTTATTGCAGTACTACGGTAGGTAGTGGCTACCGATTGCAGCACTACAGTAGGTAGTGGCTACCGATTACAGTACTACGGTAGGTAGTGGCTACCAATTGCAGTACTACGGTAGGTAGTGGCTACCGATTGCAGTACTACGGTAGGTAGTGGCTACCGATTGCAGTACTACGGTAGGTAGTGGCCACCGATTGCAGTACTACGGTAGGTAGTGGCTACCGATTGCAGTACTACAGTAGGTAGTGGCTACCGATTGCAGTACTTGTTTACCGGTACTAAATAATGACGAATTATGTGATGCATGTATACGAGACAATCAGACAAAGGAGGGTGGCTCTTGTTTTCCAGGGTCTCTGTCCAGATGCTTCTTAGTGCACGCTGACAGTCCAACAAGTTTAACTGGTTTGGACGCAGGGCCCCAAGGGTCCCAAAATGATCACTGTAGCACGAACGCAGGCCCCCCGTCGGTAAAACGATTGTGTGGGGATCAGTTCATCAATGTTTTTTCTTTTTAGAACTTCCTATCACGTTGGGCAAGTCCCTTTAGCCTATTTGGCCTAACCCTGGACTGTAACATACATACAGGGGCGATTCAGCCCCGGGCTACCTGGAACTGGACATGTCCATAAACTGTCTAAACTTAGGCAACTGTTTTGTGGTGCAGAGATCCGCAACATAGATCTAGAACCTCATCACATCATTTGCAAGCGGAAATGGATAGATGGAAGCGCCCTATGGTCCCACGGAAAGACCGTGTGCCTTTGTGAGATCTTGATCAAGTTCAAGATTATGAACATCGTGATTTGTCATGTACCGATGTAGTCCTTGTAAGTGCGAGACGCAATTATCAGTGGTAAAGTTATATTATTATATGCACCATGGACACCTGAAAGACACACATACAATTTCCAAACTTTTCCTCCATCGTCAAGTACTAGTCAAAAGAGAGGATATTGTTACATACTCAACAAAAAACAATGCCGATACCGAAACATTTCTCTTGGTAAGGCTTGTTGCACTTGTCTTCAGATCATATATTCTCTTACGAATCCCAGTTCAATTTCAATTTCTATTCTCTGACTAATCCCGGTTTGGCGAATGGTTCAATGGTTGGCCATTTCGCTGTACTGAAAAGGTTCGAAAGACATTTCCTGGTAAATGTTTATTTACTGCCAAAGACGGCGAGCAGCCAAATTGCTGGCTGACGCTATTAAACAAGTTCAAGTTATATCAACAAATATGGCTATAACATCATACTCAAGTGGATTTTATGTATTTATTCTTATTACTTCAACAAATAGGTATACCGTATAACATCTTACACACGTGCATTTTGCGGCGACTCCATGAACGAAGCCCCCAAATTGTCCAGCTCGTGACCCGGGTAGGTTACAGGTGTTCCCTCCGCAGATGTGTTAATTTTTGTCGTCTGGCCCTTTTTCAGTTTCAGATGTTTCAGCATTCATTGTTTTATTCTATAGAAGACCAGGGTTGTTCAAAACGCCATTCCCTTTTGTCCACATGGCAACGCCATTCGAACCGAATCCTCGGAGCCGCTGGTTTGTTTAGGGAGACCCACCTCCTGGGGTGAAGTCCTTTCACAACTAAACACAAATTGGAGGTTGGCCCCTGTGCAAGCAAACGGGCTGGCCCCCTCAACCTCACGCCTAGGTGTACTATTTATTGATTCAAAACGTGACGTTTTACTTTTGAAACGCAGGTTATAAAGAGTCCATTACGTGGATAACGTAGATTTGGGCTCCTGAAACGTAGATGATAAAATACGGTACCTTGAAACAACCCTGCCACATAGGTTGATGTCAAGTTACGGTGACTACTGCTAGCTCCGGCTTGGCCGCAGTGGTGTCCTTAATTTCACGTCCTGTGAGTAACTGCATTACACGGATGTAACAATTTCAATTGATGTCAAGTTCATCACCATGCAGCGATTCTTCTTACTACTCTTCTTTTTCTTCCTCGTACTCTTCTTCTTCTTCTTCTTCTTCTTCATCTTCTTCTCCTTTACGTTCAACGCCTGTCAGCCAGCTCAACCAGGATGCCCAAGGTGAGCTCCCAGAAGGGCTTTACAGTGCTGATGAGCACACGCTCGTCAGGGCTGTGGGCTTCACGGATGGTCGGACCAAAGCTGACCTAAGTGGGAACATAGGGACGTGGTTACGTGGATCAACATACATATTTCAATATTTGTCTTCAGTCCTCGCCAGGGCTGTGGGCTCCACGGATGGTTGGACCGAAGCTGACCTAAGTGGGAACATAGGAACGTGGTCATGTGGATCGACATAAATATTTATCTATAGTCCTCGCCAGGGCTGTGGGCTCCACGGATGGTTGGACCGAAGCTGACCTAAATGGGAACATAGGAACGTGGTTACGTGGATCAACAAACATACTTGTCTACAGTCCTCGCCAGGGCCGTGGGCTCCACGGATGCTTGGAGCAAAGCTGACTTACATGGGAACATGGTTACGTGGATCATGTTTGTCTGCAGTCCCGGAGTCGTTCAAAATTGAAGGGATCAGCACGCAGAAAGGAAGGATCCTGGCAGTCTTCCCTTCAGATATCTTAATTCTTTCATATCCTTCTCATGTCCTTTGGCCTAATTGGCTACCCCCTGGACGGGAACATACATTTGAATATGCAGGACAAAACACTGAGAGCAGTGCAAGGGAGGAGGAGTGCAAAACAGGAGCAATGCAAAACACCGAGAGTAGTGCCAAGGAAGGTGCAGTGCAAGGGAGGAGGAGTGCAAAACAGGAGCAGTGCGAAGGAAGGTGCAGTGCAAGGGAGGAGGAGTGCAAAACAGGAGCAATGCAAAACACCGAGAGTAGTGCCAAGGAAGGTGCAGTGCAAGGGAGGAGGAGTGCAAAACAGGAGCAGTGCGAAGGAAGGTGCAGTGCAAGGGAGGAGGAGTGCAAAACAGGAGCAATGCAAAACACTGAGAGTAGTGCCAAGGAAGGTGCAGTGCAAGGGAGGAGGAGTGCAAAACAGGAGCAGTGCGAAGGAAGGTGCAGTGCAAGGGAGGAGGAGTGCAAAACAGGAGCAATGCAAAACACCGAGAGAAGTGCCAAGGAAGGTGCAGTGCAAGGGAGGAGGAGTGCAAAACAGGAGCAGTGCGAAGGAAGGTGCAGTGCAAGGGAGGAGGAGTGCAAAACAGGAGCAGTGCGAAGGAAGGTGCAGTGCAAGGGAGGAGGAGTGCAAAACAGGAGCAACGCAAAACACCGAGAGTAGTGCAAAGGAAGGTGCAGTGCAAAACACTGAGAGCAGTGCAAAACAGGAGCAGTGCGAAGGAAGGTGCAGCGCAAGGAAGGAGCAGTGCAAGGATGAACCCTGACAGTCATCCCTCCTAATGTCTTACTTGGAGCAATCCCCGTTTCGATGAATGGTACAATGGTTGATCATTTCGCTGGACTGAAGAAGGTGCTGGGTTCGAATCCCTATGGGTGCGCTTTAGTGTTCGCAGTCGCTGTCAACCGCCATGGTAGCTTTGTCCAGGTAAAGTAGCAGCCCGTTCTCTAACGCCGTAAGACGGGGCTCCCTTAATACCACGCCCCACCAGGCGTTCTCATTACTTGGAGCAGCAGCATCAGTAGCAACAAGAAGCAGGAACGTCAAGAAGCATCAGGAACAACAAGCATCATCAGGCATGACAAGGAGCACCAGGAACAACAAGAAGCATCAGGAACAACAAGCAGCCAAGCGATATTGGGCCTTGACTGTTTGAGGCTAGGCAAGTCTGTTGAGCCCCCCAAAATGTTACAGACCCTGGACTGTAACACAAACACATTTAAAAGCGCATCATGTCCATGCAAAGAATCCCCTACTGAAAATCTGGGGAAAATCTTGATTTCTTGAGGCAGTTTTTTTGTCTGCAACGCGTCGCAAATTGAGCGACTCGGTGCGACTCCAGTGCAACCCCAGTCCAATGCGCTGCCCTCCAAACCTCGCGGCGCACAAAGCGCGGAGCCCAGGGGGTTCGGGGGCCCATTTCTAACTAGTTTAGCAAGACCCATGTGTTGCCATGCAGCGACGGAATGGCATCGGAATGGTGAGGCAGCGTAAAAAAAAGTGGTTTCAGGTTGGGCAAGTCTCTTGAGCCAACTTGTCTACACCTGGACTGTGACATACATACATAAAATACCGCACCATGTCCATGCCAGGGAACTTCTCCCCAATAATACCCTCCTGAAAATCTAGGGCAAATCTAGATTGCTTAAGGCAGTTTTTTTAAACCGTACCATGTCCTTGTCAGGGAACTCCCAACTTGGCCATTCCTGGACTGTAACATATATACAGATACTGTACCATTAGACGAGGCTCCTTTAATACCACGCCCTACCAGGCGTTAACATTACTCATTACCATACCATGACCTTGCCAGAGAACTTCTCCTTAAGGATCCCCACCTGAAAATCTAGGGCAAATCTTGATTGCTTGAGGCAGTTTTTTTGTTGTTGTTTAAAAAGCGTACCACGTCCATGCATACATTAAATACCGTACCATAATATACCAGGCGTTATCATGACTCAATACCATACCATGTCCATGCCAGGGAACTACACCCAAAGAATACCCACGTGAAAATTTAGGCAAAATCTTGATTACTTGAGGCAGTTTTGTTGTTGTTGTTGTTGTTGTTGTTAAAAAACCGTACTATGTCTTTGCCCGGGAACTTCTCCACAAGAATCCCCTCCTGAAAATCTAGGGCAAATCTTGATTGCATGAGGCACATTTTAAAATTAAATTACATTCAAAATTTTAGGGCAAATCTTGATTGCTGGAGGAACAATTTAAAATTAAATTAAATTAAATTAAATTATTTTTCTAGTTCTAGGGCAAATTTTGATTCCTGGAGGCACATTTATTTATTTATTTTTGAAATCCATATCATATCCATGCATACATTAAGTACGTACTACAAGACGGGGCTCCATTAACACCACGCCCTACCAGGTGTTATCATTACTCATTGACGTACCATGTCCATGCCAGGGAACTTCTCCCCAAGGATGCCGCACTCGAGTCCTGCATGCAGTGCTCCAACAGTGGCGTCCTTGCCCAGATACTTTTTGTACACCTTCTTGGTCACCTGCATATATAGGCAGTGTGAGTAAGTATGTACCGCTTTATCCTGGCAGTACCGTTTTTGTGGCAGGTACTGGTTGTACACCTTCTTGGTCACCTGCATATATAGGCAGTGTGAGTAAGTATGTACCGCTTTATCCTGGCAGTACCGTTTTTGTGGCAGGTACTGGTTGTACACCTTCTTGGTCACCTGCATATATAGGCAGAGTGAGTAAGTATGTACCGCTTTATCCTGGCAGTACCGTTTTTGTGGCAGGTACTGGTTGTACACCTTCTTGGTCACCTGCATATATTGGCAGTGTGAGTAAGTATGTACCGCTTCATCCTGGCAGTACCGTTTTTGTGGCAGGTACTGGTTGTACACCTTCTTGGTCACCTGCATATTTAAGCAGTGTGAGTTAGCATGTACAGCTTTATCCTGGCAGTACCGTTTTTGTGGCAGGTACTGGTTGTACACCTTCTTGGTCACCTGCATATATTGGCAGTGTGAGTAAGTATGTACCGCTTTATCCTGGCAGTACCGTTTTTGTGGCAGGTACTGGTTGTACACCTTCTTGGTCACCTGCATATATAAGCAGTGTGAGTAAGTATGTACCGCTTTATCCTGGCAGTACCGTTTTTGTGGCAGGTACACGTTGTACACCTTCTTGGTCACCTGCATTAATAGGTAGTGTGAGATAGTATGTACCGTGTTTCCTGGCAGTACCGTTTTTGTGGCAGGTACTGGTTGTACACCTTCTTGGTCATCTGGGCATATAGGCAGTGTGAGAAAGTATGTACCGCTTTTCCTGGCAGTACAGTTTGTGTGGCAGGCAGTGGTTGTACACCTACTTGGTCACCTGCATTTGTAGGCAGCATGAGTTAGTATGTACCGTTTTTTACATGCAGTACGTTTTTGTTGCAGGTACTGGTTGTACACCTTCTATGTCACCTGCATATATAAGCAGTGTGAATTAGTATGTACCGCTTTTAAAGGGCAGTATGGTCTTTGTTGCAGGTACTTGTTGCACACCTCATTGGTCACCTGGCTATATAGACAGTGTGAATTAGTTTGTACCGCTTTTTACATGCAGTACAGTTTCTGTGGCAGGTACTGTTTTTACACCTTATTGGTCACCTGGGTGTACGGGCATTGTGATTTACTTGCTTCATACAGGGCACCACCACCACCACCACCACCACCACGCACACACCCTGCCTAAGACACATCGCACACATTCCTTACTCAACACGCACCACACACATAGCTAATATACCATGCACCAAACATGTCCCCTACCACCATGCACCACACACACACACTACTCAACACACACCATCCCTCCCCTCTCCCCCTTCCTGCCACCTCACTTGTCCCTACCTGCATACACTTCTCAACCCCCACCACCCACATACTAATCACAACACACATCACGCACTTAGCCTAATCAACACACACTATCCCTTCCCTCTCCCCCTTCCATCCATCTCACTAGGCCCTACCTGCATACACTTCCTAACCACCACCCACATACCAATCTCAACACTGATCACGCACAAAACCACATCAACATACACCATCCCTCCCCTCTCCCCCTTCCTTCCATCTCACGAAGCCCAAGAAGATTTCAAGTACACATTTCTTGAATATTTTGTCAATTAATTCTTTTTTGTCCGGTCGGTGTTCTGTAGCAAAGAATAGTCGACTTGTCAGCCATTTCCCGAATTGTTTGGGAATCGAGATCTGTAAACCCTACCTGCAGCAATGCCGAATCAGGGTTTGGCTGCCAGCCTGGATAGGCAGGTCCTCTGCCCACCCTCGCCCCGCACAGGGAGGCAATGGTACCAATGCGGTCTCGGACCGCTTCCAGGGCACTACCAATAGAGGAGCGTGTGGAGGTAACAACCAAGTACGTGGTATCGGTGTCGGCCAGTGGCTGGACGGACGCCACGTTGTTGCTTGTCTCAACCAAACCTGGATGACAATGACAGAGAGAGAGAGAGAGAGAGAGAGAGAGAGAGAGAGAGAGAGTGTTCAGGTTACGACCAAGTGCGTGGTACGTGTGTCGGCCAGTAGCTGGACAGATGGCACGTTGTTGTTTGTGTCAACCAACCCTGGATGACAATGGCAGTGTGTGTTGAGGTGACGACCAAGTGCGTGGTATGTGTGTTGGACAGTTGCCAGAAAGATGGCATAGTGTTGCTTCCCTTAACCAACACTGAATGACAATGACAGAGAGTGTTGAGGTGACGACCAAGTGCGTGGTATGGGTGTTGGCTTGTGGTTGGTTAGATGCCACGTTGTTGCTTGTCTCAACCAACACTGAATGACAATGGCAGCGTGTGTTGAGGTGACGACCAAGTGCGTGGTATGTGTGTTGAACTAGGCTAGGATTACCCGTATTTCTATTTAATTTTGTACATCCTATGTGAAGAAGGATATATCCCCTTGGATATGGTTTGCAGTTAGGACCTTTTACAAGTAATTTAATGTCGTGTTGCATGTCCACCCTTTTGTAAGCTGAGCCTTCTCTCCCCATGCCCCAAATGGAATGTAAATAGGCTATTGACATTGCACACACGCCACTAGACTATAGCTTAAAAAAATGAAAGTGAACGGACCAAGTTGCAAGCTTTGTTTGGATAGCCACATGGCATGTTTGGGGCATGCATGGAGTACACATACATGATAGGTAGAGCTGCCAGATGTGTGCCCTGGGCCACACACTTGCTAGTATGTGCCAGATTACCCTACCTAAGCAGCCCTATTTGGGCATACCAAGATTATAATCACACATGGTGTCCATGAGGCATATCCAGACCTCCCCGCCCACATTTATGTGTACTCAATGCACCCTCCAAGTATACCATATGGCTACCCAAACCAACCTTTCAACTTGGTCCGATGACTTCACCATTTAAACGTCGCATCCCGGTTATAGATCACCAAGCGGGGCCGGCCCGAGTGCCGATCTCGCGCGACCACCGTGCCTGGCCTTAGACATGAAGAAAACTGAGAGGGTAGAGGACACGCTCAGCCTAGGTTGTGCAGAAATGGTGCGGTATGGAAGATGAAATTCGCCAGAAACGTTGATGGGGTTGGTTACAAGCGTAACCATACGGGTCATCCTGGTACGCCCTAGACAGTTACCAGAAAGATGGCATGATGTTGCTTCCCTTAACCAACACTGAATGACAATGACAGAGAGTGTTGAGGTGATGACCAAGTGCGTGGTATGGGTGTTGGCTAGTGGTTGGTTAGATGCCACGTTGTTGCTTGTCTCAACTAACACTGAATGACAATGACAGAGAGTGTTGAGGTGATGACCAAGTGCGAGGTATGTGTGTCAGACAGTGGCTGGATAGATGCCACGTTGTTGCTTGTCTCAACCAAACCTGAATGGCAGTGACAGAGAGTGTACTGGTGACGACCAAGTGCGTGGTATGTTTGTCGGACAGTGGCTGGATAGATGGCACGTTGTTGCTTGCTTCAACCAACCCTGACTGACAATGCGCAGTGTGAGCTCGATGAACTATGTCTGTATATACAGTTGGGAGGCAGGCCCTCCTCCACTCCATTCATCTCCACCCCCCCATGCTACCTCCCCCACCGCACTCCACCCTCCCATGCTACCTCCCCACCCACCCTCCACACACACCCATGCTACCTCCCCCATCCCCCCACCCCCCTATGCCACCTCCCCCACCACCCCCCCATGCTACCTCCCCCACCATACTCCACCCCATCCCCACCCACCCATGCTACCTCCCCCCACCCCCCCCCATCCCCCGCACCTTCGATGGCATGAGACTTCTTTAAAGCACCATGTGGCAGGGCCTCCAGCAGTGAAAGCAAACGAGATGTATCAGACGCCACCATGCACATTGGATGCAGGCCCTCCTGCACTCCGCTCATGACCATATTCAGCCCCTTCTCAAAAGCGCCGTACTCAGATTTGAACTCACGGAACTTGGCATCCAGCACCTTCTGGGCAGCTGCCTCTTCCCCAGCAGGGACCTGAGCCAGTAGCAGAGTGGGATTTCGGCGGACAGATCAGTCAGATTGCCTTGTAATTGCATTCAATTTGAATTTGAAAAAGATGTTTCCTTCTCAAGGACAACACAGATACGTCTCCATCCGTCGTCCGAAGTTCCATCTGAAACTGAACCCAAATTGAATTTGAATACAAAAAAGAGTTTTCCTTCTCAAGGATACCACAGATACGTCTCTATCCGTCGTCCGAAGTTCCATCTGAAACTGAACTCAAATTGAATTTGAATTAAAAAAGAGTTTTCCTTCTCAAGGATACCACAGATACGTCTCTATCCGTCATCCGGAGTTCCATCTGAAACAGAACTAAAGCAGTTTGTGGAATTTTCATACACAGATGAGTCAGATCATGTAGTACTTGGATTTGAATATGAAAGAGATGTTTCCTTCTTTAGGACAACACAGTTACACCCCTATCCGTCATTTAAAGCTCCATTTGATACTGAACTTAAGCAGTTTGTGGGATTTTTACACACAGATCAGCCAGATCATTTAGTATTTGGATTTGAAAAATATGCTTCCTTCTCAAGGAAAAAACAGAATTGTCTCTATCCGTCTTCTGAAAGTTCCCTCTGAAACTGAACTGAAGCAGTTCCGTTTCAACAGCACGCTTGGCAGCTGCCACCTCCCCAGCAGGGACCTGAGCAAGCAGCAGAGTGGGATTTCCGAGGACAGATCAGTCAGACTGCCTTGTAATTGCATTCAAATTTGAATTTGAAACAGACGTCTCCTTCTCAAGGACAACAAAGTTACGTCTCTATCTGTCGTCCGAAGTTCCATCTGAAACTGAACTCAATTTGAAAAAGAGTTTTCCTTCTCAAGGTTACCACAGATACGTCTCCAAATTCCATCTGGACCTGAACTTAGTATTTGAATTTGGATTTGAGGAATAAATAAATCAGTTCGATTTCAACCACCTTCTTGGCAGCTACCTCCTTTCCACTAGGGACTTCGGTAAGTAGCAGCGTGGGATTTCCACACAGATCAGTCAGATCATGTAGCATTTGAATTTGAATTTGAAAAATAACTCAAGGAGCTTGGATTCAACCACCTTCTTGGCAGCTAGGAACGTAGGTAAGTGGCATTCTCACTTTTGTATTCTATTGAATGGATTTTCACCCCAGGAAGTGGAACCTGTACACAAAACAGCGACCCAGGCCTGGCCAGTTTGGTGCCAAGCCAACTGCCCTTGCTCTTCACCCCAGGAAGTGGAACCCGTACATAAAACAGCACCCACTGAGGCCTCAGAAAGAAAGGCGGGGAAAGTCCTCCAGAAGTAGGAGGTTCACGTTGGAAAGACGGGGGGGATGCCAGAGCACTGGGCATCTGTAAACTTGGTCATGCCACTGGGCATCCCAGCTGGCACTGGGCATGCCACTGGGTATGCCACTTGGCATGCCACTGGGTATGCCACTGGGCATCGCAGCTGTCACTGGGCATGCCACTGGGTATGCCACTGGGCATCGCAGCTTGCACTGGGCATTGCAGCTGGGTATGCCACTGGGCATCCCAGCTGGCACTGGGCATGCCACTGGGTATGCCACTGGGCATCGCAGCTGTCACTGGGCATGCCACTGGGTATGCCACTGGGTATGCCATTGGGCATCGCAGCTGTCTCTGGGCATTGCAGCTGGATATGCCACTGGGCATCCCAGCTGGCACTGGGCATGCCACTGGGCATCCCAGCTGGCACTGGGCATGCCACTGGGCATCGCAGCTGGCACTGGGCATGCCACTGGGCATTGCAGCTGGCACTGGGCATTGCAGCTGGGTATGCCACTGGGCATCCCAGCTGGCACTGGGCATGCCACTGGGCATCGCAGCTGTCACTGGGCATGCCACTGGGTATGCCATTGGGCATCGCAGCTGTCTCTGGGCATTGCAGCTGGATATGCCACTGGGCATCCCAGCTGGCACTGGGCATGCCACTGGGCATTGCAGCTGGCACTGGGCATGCCACTGGGCATTGCAGCTGGCACTGGGCATGCCACTGGGCATTGCAGCTGGCACTGGGCATGCCACTGGGCATCCCAGCTGGCACTGGGCATGCCACTGGGCATCCCAGCTGGCACTGGGCATGCCACTGGGCATCGCAGCTGGCACTGGGCATGCCACTGGGCATTGCAGCTGGCACTGGGCATGCCACTAGTCATGGCACTAGTCATGGCAGCGCACTTGTTGCCTCCTTGCACCTACTACGACCTGCCATTGTTTTGATGGCATGAGTTTCACCCATGACCTGCCCTGAGCCTCCCGGCCCCCCCAAGGCTAAAGCAGAGGCTTTCCTTGTAATGGACTTGTGCTTTTTCCCCCCCTCCACCTACAATGACCGGCTGTTTGGGTTTCTTCATGGCAGGATTTCACCCATGACCTGCCGTGAGCCACCCAGACCCACCAAGACAAGATCACAGGCTTTCCTTGCAATTGCATTGACTTATCCCCCCCCCCCCCCCCCCCCCCCCCCCCCCCTCTACCTACGCTGACCGGTTGTCTTGGTTTCTTCATGGCAGGATTTCACCCATGACCTGCCGTGAGCCACCCAGACCCACCAAGACAAGATCACAGGCTTTCCTTGCAATTGCATTGCACTTATCCCCCCCCCCTCTACCTGCACTGACCGGTTGTCTTGGTTTCTTCATGGCAGGATTTCACCCATGACCTGCCCTGAGCCACCGAGACCCACCAAGACAAGATCACAGGCTTTCCTTGAAATTGCATTGCACTTATCCCCCCCCCCTCTACCTACACTGACCGGTTGTCTTGGTTTCTTCATGGCAGGATTTCACCCATGACCTGCCCTGAGCCACCCAGACCCACCAAGACAAGATCACAGGCTTTCCTTGCAATTGCATTGCACTTATCCCCCCCCCCCCCCCCCCCCCCCCCCCCCCTCTACCTACACTGACCGGTTGTCTTGGTTTCTTGATGGCAGGAGTTTCACGCATGACCTGCCTGAGCAACCCAGACCCACCAAGACAAGATCACAGGCTTTCCTTGCAATGGCATTGCACTTATCCCCCCCCTCCTCTACCTACACTAACCGGCTGTCTTGGTTTCTTGATGGCAGGATTTCACCCATGACCTGCCGTGAGCCACCCAGACCCACCAAGACAAGATCACAGGCTTTCCTTGCAATTGCATTGCACTTATCCCCCCCCCCCCCCCCCCCCCCTTTACCTACACTAACTGGCTGTCTTGGTTTCTTGATGGCAGGAGTTTCTGCCATGACCTGCCTGAGCCACCTAGACCCATTAAGACCACAGCACAGGCTTCCCTAGTAATCGCATTACGCTTGTACCCCCCCCCCCCCCCCCCCCCCCCCCCCCTACCCCCACCCTGACCCTCCTCTACCTAAAGTTACCTGCTTTTTTGTTTTTCACGGCTGGAGTTTCACCCATGACATGCCCTTCCCTTCCCTGAGCCACCCAGACCCATGAAGAAAACTACAGAGGCTTCCCTGGCAATGGTATCGCGCTTGTACATACATATTACTACAATTACCTGCCTTTTCGTTTTTTGACGCCTGTTGACGACAGGATTTCTTTCCCATGACTTGCCATGAGCCACCCAGACCCACCAAGACAATAGCAGAGACTTCCCTGGCAAAGGCATTGCGCTCATGCCCCCCCCCCCCCCCCCCCCCCCCCCCCCCCTCTACCTACAATTACCTGCCTTTTTGTTTTTCGCGGCTGGAGTTTCACCCATGACTTGCCCTGCCCTGCCCTGAGCCACCCAGACCCACCAAGGCAATAGCAGAGGCTTCCCTGGCAATGGCATTGCGCTTGTACTTACATATACCTACAATTACCTGCCTTTTCGTTTTTCACGGCTGGAGTTTCACCCATGACTTGCCATGCCCTGCCCTGACGCACTCAGACCCACCAAGATAATAGCAGAGGCTTCCCTGGCAACGGCAGTGCGCTCATGCCCCCCCCCACCCCCCCCCCACCCCTCTACCTACAATTACCTGCTTTTTTGTTTTTCACGGCTGGAGTTTCACCCATGACTTGCCATGCCCTGCCCTGAGGCACCCAGACCCACCAAGATAATAGCAGAGGCTTCCCTGGCAATGGCATTGCGCTTGTCCCCTCCTTTGACCTCGACCAGCTTAGCATGAGGTCCCAGGCTACTCAGCATGGCGCGTACTGCCCTTGCCATCAGCTGTACTGCATTTCCACGGTCCTCGTGGATGTTGATGCCGCTGTGGCCGCCCATCAGTCCGTCCACAACTATCTGGAAGGAGGAAGGGGTAGGGTGTGTGTGTGTGTGTGTGTGTGTGTGTGTGTGTGGGGGGGGGGGGGGGGGGGGTAGGAATGAGCGGGAGGGATGGAACAGCAACCCAACTCTTACCCCCCCTCCGCCTCCATGCTGACTTACCTTGAAGGCCACAGCACCCTCTGGTGCAGCCTCCTTGGCAACATCCACCTCAATCCTGCTGTCGCCAACCCAACCCACCCCCGCAATGCACACACACACACCAGCCCGCCCCACCCCACACCCCAAACCCACCCCACACCCTTGTATGCTGGCTTACCTTGAAGGCTTCAGCACCCTTTGGTGAAGCCTTCTTGACAACGTCCACCCCAGTCCTGATATCTCCAACCCACCCCACCCCCACACCCTTGTATGCTGACTCACCTTGAAGGCCACGGCACCCTTTGGTGAAGCCTCCTTGGCATCATCCACCTCAATCCTGATGTCTTCACCCCAGCCCCCCCCCCACAACCCACCCACCCCCCATCACACCCTTGTATCCTGGCTCACCTTGAAGGCCACGGTACTCTTTGGTGAAGCCTCCTTGGCAACATCCAGCTCAATCATGCTGTCTCCACCACCAGCACATCCTACACAAATAGTTGGTAAACATGTGAGGCAGTAGTTGGGACAGGTGAAGTAACTGAAGTTTGTGCAACACTAGTTTGAGACAGCTCAAGTCACTGTAGTTTATGCAACAGTAGTTTTAGTTCCTACGTGTGGGGCAGTAGTTGGGACAGGTTAAGTAGCTGAAGTTTGTGCAACATTAGTTCGAGAGAGCTCGTGTAACTGTAGTTTATGCAACAGTAGTTGTAGTTTTTACATGTGGCACAGTAGTTGGGCCAGCTCAAGTGACTGCACTTTGTGCAACAGTAGTTTGAGACAGCTCAAGTTACTGTACTATGTGCAACAGTAGTTTGAGACAGCTAAAGTAACTGTACTATGTGCATCAGTAGTTTGAGACAGCTCAAGTAACTTTACTTTATGCAACAGTAGTTTGAGACAGCTCAAGTTACTGTACTATGTGCAACAGTAGTTTGAGACAGCTCAAGTAACTTTACTTTATGCAACAGTAGTTTGAGACAGCTCAAGTTACTGTACTATGTGCAACAGTAGTTTGAGACAGCTCAAGTTACTGTACTATGTGCAACAGTAGTTTGAGACAGCTCAAGTAACTTTACTTTATGCAACAGTAGTTTGAGACAGCTCAAGTTACTGTACTATGTGCAACAGTAGTTTGAGACAGCTCAAGTTACTGTACTATGTGCAACAGTAGTTTGAGACAGCTCAAGTAACTTTACTTTATGCAAGAGTAGTTTTAGTTTCTACATGTGGGACAGGAGTTGGGACAGCATAACTAACTGTAAAGTGTGCAACATTAGTTTTAGCTTCTATGTGTGGCACAGTAGTTGGGACAGCTCAAGGAACTGAATTTATGCAGCAGTGGTTCGAGACAGCTCAAGTAACTGAAGTTTTAGTTCCTACATGTGGCACAGTAGTTGGGACAGCTCAAGTTACTGCACTTTGTGCAACAGTATTTTGAGACAGCTCAAGTAAATGTCGCTTGTGCAAGAGTAGTTTTAGTTTCTACATGAGGGTCAGTAGTTGGGACAGCTCAAGTAACTGAAGTTTGTGAAACAGTAGTTCTAGATTCTACATGTGGCACAGTAGTTGGGACAGCCCAAGTTACTGTAGTTTGTGCAACAGCAGTTTGAGAAAGCTCAAGTAACTGCAGTTTACGCAACAGTAATTTGAGAAAGCTCAAGAAACTGTCGTTTGTGCAACTGTAGTTTTAGTTTCTACACATGGGACAGTAGTTGGGACAGCTCAAGTAACTGTAGTTTGTGCAACAGTAGATTGAGAAAGCTCAAGTAACTGAATTTCTGCAACATTAGTTTGAGACAGCTCAAGTAACTGTAGTTTATGCAACCATAGTTTTAGTTTCTACATGAGGGTTACAAGTTGGCACAGCTCAGGTAACTGTAGTTTATGTAACAGTAGTTTTAGTTTCTACATGTGGGACAGTAGTTGGGACAGCACAAGTAACTGTACTATGTGCAACAGTAGTTTGAGACAGCTAAAGTAACTGTAGTTTATGCAACAGTAGCTTTAATTTCTACATGACAGTAGTTGGGACAGCACAAGTAACTGTTGGGATCCTTTGGATGGAATCTTGAGCAACATGGAACTGCAACAACCATACATTTGATTAGGCAGAACAATACACGGCGAGCAGTGCAATGTGAGACCAACCAAGATGCACACACATAGGGACACCTATATATATATATATATATAAATATATATATATATATACATAGATTGGGGCAGCAGAAGACAGCCTTATCAACACAGCACCACGGGACCTCAGGTTAAAAGCACAGTGGGTAAATACAATGCCAAAGCAGCGCTGATACAAGCTCCAGGGATGTGTGGCTATCGGAGAGGGATCAATAAAATACACACATACAAACGCACATAGGGACACACATATATATATAGATAGCTTTAGATAGATTAGGGAAACCTCCACACATCCACACACATGTATATAGATTGGGGCTGCAGACAACAGCCTTATCAACACTTCACCATGAGAACCCAGGTTGAAAACACAGTGAGCAAATAATATGCAAAAGCAGCGCAGACACAGCAGGGTACTCCCATTGACCAAATTGGCCAGCGCTTAAGCGGGGGGGAAAACTGTGCTTTGTAGTGCAAAAAGCGCAAAAATTGCTTGCTGCGCACACAAGCCGTGAAGGGGGTTGCAAAAAACTGCGTGGGGCTCAAAAAGTGGGGCTCAAAAAGGCAGCACGCCAGCGCGCAAAAGCGCTCGCTTGGAAGTAACCTGAGATACAGTAGTTATAGTTGTATAATTATTTTTTCACTGTAGCATAAACTCAGGGCTCCCGTCAGTAAAACGATTGTTTGGGGTTCAGTTCATCAGAGCTTTTTCGTTTAAGCCCCTCCTGTCACGGTTGGGCAAATACTTTCAGCCTAGTTGGCCTTCCCCTGGACTGTAACAACATACATACACTGCGTCGCCACTCCCCCACCTTTGCAATGGGTGACTACTTATGTAGAATTTTTTCCGCTGTTCTTTCTAAAAACTGAGCGGCGCTTGTTGGTGTAAAGGGTGGACTCACTTTTTATAGCGATAATTTCGCTTAAACGGGGTCAAAACTAGCGATCGCTATATATAGCGGAAATAAAAATCCCTACTCACACCTTGTGTTGCAGGTTAGGTGCAGGTTAGGTGCAGATTGGTTGAAGGGTGGTTGCGGGTAGGTTGAAGTTGGGAAAATACCTTCAGCCTAGTTGGCCTACCCCTAGACTGTAACAGCACACAGGGTAAATAAAGCACCAAAGACTCCCGGCTCCAGACTGAGACAGCAATAAAGAATAACTGTACAATGAGAAATAAACAAATAAACCACCAAAGACTCCAGGAGCCCAGGCTCCACAGAGGCCGCAATACTAAATAGCTATTCAACGATAAATAAATAAATATATAAGTACAAATATAAAATACAAATACATAAATATATAAATAGAAATATATAAATATGTAAATAACTATTCAATGATAAATAAATAAATAAATCTTATTAAAAACTAACTAACTAACTAAATAAATAAATAAAGCACCTAAGACTCCGGGCTCCACATTCAGCCATAACGAATAAGTATACACCAATAAATAAACAAATAAATAAATACACAAATAAATAAAGCACCTAAGACTCCGGGCTCCACATTCAGCCATAACGAATAAGTATAACCAATAAATAAACAAATAAATAAATACACAAATAAATACACAAATAAATAAACAACCAAAGACTCCAGGCTCCAGAGACAAACCAAATAAAAAAAAAAAAAAAAAAAAAAAAAAAAAGGCTCCACAGACAGCCATAACCAATACCTATACAACAATCGATAAACAAATAAATAAATACACAAATAAATCAACGACTAAAGACCCCCAGCTCCAGACAGAGACAACACACATAAATAACTATACATACATGCATTTTTGATGCGTTACAAGCTCTATCAATGCATACTGGCATCAGCAACGGACATTGTCTCGCAAGAACTTGACACAAATCTAGCTGCACAATTGTTTGATGCGGTACAAGCTCTATCAACGCATACTGACATCAGCAACGTACAATGTCTTGCAAGAACTTGACACAATCTAGCTGCACAAACTTGCATTGGCAAGGTTCGAGGTATTGAAAGCTGACCATTGCTGAATTATATGGGCAAAACACACATACAAATACATGCATATATATATATATATATATATGTGTACTACATATTAAAATGGACATGATATGATCTCACCAATGCAGATCTCGGTCCATTCCTCAGTGTCAAGGTTCAGCATGGTCTTTCCCTTCACCAGATCACCACTGATTCCATATGCACCTGTGATACGGCAATGGGTTGATGAGGTAGGTAGGGGCGGGGCGGGACGGGGGACGGGGGGGGGGGGGGTTGAAGGGATACTGGTGGTGGTGGTGGTGGTGGTGATGAGTATGAGAAGGATGGTGGCGGTGATAAGTATACGGAGGATGGTAGTGGTGGTAGTGATGGCCGTGGCGGAGCTCCTTCACCAGGCTACTACTGATTCCATATGCACCAGTGACACACCAACTGGTTGATGAGGATGAGGAGGATGGTGGTGATCATGATGGCCGTGGTGGTTCCCCTTCACCAAGCCACTACTGCTTCGATATGCGCCTGGGTCAGGGCAACGGGTTGATGAAGTAGGGAGGGAGGGGGTGAAGGAGGGATACTGGTGGTGGTGGTGGTAGTGGGAATAAGTATGAGGACGATGGTGGTGGTGATGAGTATGGGGAGGATGGTGGTGGTGATGAGTATGAGGAGGATGGTGGTGATAATGATGGCCGTGGTCTTTCCCTTCACCAGATCACTACTGATTCCATATGCAACTGGGACACGGCAACTGGTTGATGAGGTAGGGAGGGGCGGGGGGGGGCGGGGGGGGGGGGGGGGGGGGGGGGGGGGGGGGGGGGGATACTGGTGGTGGTGGTGGTGATGAGTATGAGGAGGATTGGGGTGATATGATGGCCGTGGCGGAGCCTCTTCACCAGGACACTACTGATTCCATATGCAACTGGGACACGGCAATGGGTTGATGAGGTAGGTAGGGAAGGGAGGAAGGAGGGATACTAGTGGTGGTGGTGGTGGTGGTGATGAGGAGGAGGATGGTCGTGATAATGATGGCCGTGGCGAATCCCCTTCACCAGGCCACTACCAATTCCATTTGCACCTTCGACATGGCAACAGGTGGCAAGGAGTGGTTGCGGGGTAGGTTTCAGTCAGTGATTCTCCTCGGAGAAGCGCTTTGTTGCATTTATGCGTTTGCTGAAGCTTGGGACATGGCACCAGGGATGTGGCAGCAGATGGCAGGGAGTGGTTGCGGTGTAGGTTTTAATCAGTGATTCACCACGGCGTTAGCGCTTTGTTGCATTCATGAGTTTATGGTGACAGTGGCCACTACTGATTCCATATGCACATGGGACATGGCAGCAGGTAGCAGGGAGTGGTTGCGGTGTAGGTTTTAATCAGTGTTTCACCACGGCATTAGCGCTTTGTTGCATTCATGAGTTTATGGTGACGGTGGTCACTACTGATTCCATATGCACATGGGACATGGCAGCAGGTAGCAGGGAGTGGTTGCAGTGTAGGTTTTAATCAGTGATTCACCACGGCGTTAGCGCTTTGTTGCATTCATGAGTTTATGGTGACGGTGGCCACTACTGATTCCATATGCACGTGGGACATGGCAGCAGATGGCAGGGAGTGGTTGCGGTGTAGGTGTTAGTCAGTGATTACCCATGGAGTTAGTGCTTTGTTACATTCATGAGTTTTGCTTAAGCTTGGGACATGGCAACAGATTGAGGCGTTGGTGCCTGTTTTGCATTACATGGCGGGGTGGGGTGTGGGGTATGGTGAGTGTGTGGTGGGCGTGGGGGGTGGACGGGTGGGGGAGTGGGAGAGGTTGGGTAGGGTGATGGGGTGGGGTGTGTGCGGGGTGTGTGGGGGTGTGTGTGTGGGGTGTGTGTGTGTGTGTGTAGAATTTGCCTCATCCTCGGCTTACCTGTTCACTCTGTCTACTCATCCCCTGCAGACCCACACGCTTACCTCATATTTGCATTCCTTGCATTGTGGTGGCTTGTGTTTCACACACCACAAAAGCCAAGTTACATGCAAGCATCAATATAATGGTACCCAGCTGTATAACCACCCGTCAGCCTCAACCCCAGCTTACCTGAGCCCTGTCTTTTCATCCTATGTAGATCCACAAGCTTACCTCATATTTGCATTTCTAGCAGTGTGGTGGCTTGTGTTTCACACACCACAACAGCCAAGCTACATGCAAGCATCAATATAATGGTACCCAGCTGTATAACCACCCGTCAGCCTCAACCCCAGCTTACCTGAGCCCTGTCTTTTCATCCCATGTAGATCCACAAGCTTACCTCATATTTGCATTTCTTGCGGTGTAGTGGGTTGTGCTTCACACACCACAACAGCCAAGTTACATGCAAGCATCAACATAACGGTACCCAGCTGTATAACCGCCTGTCAGCCTCAACCCCAGCTTACCTGAGCCCTGTCTTTTCATCCTATGTAGATCCACAAGCTTACCTCATATTTGCATTTCTAGCAGTGTAGTGGGTTGTGTTTCACACACCACAACAGCCAAGTTACATGCAAGCAGTCCAAGTTACATGCAAGCGTGCAGGCAGGTCTACACCAGCCAAGTTACAAGCATCAATATACCCAGCTGTACAACCACCCGATTTTCTCAACCCCAGCTCACCTGTTCGCCTCGTCTCCCCATCCCATGCAGACCCACACGCTTACCTCATATTTGCATTACTTGCAGTGTAGTGGGTTGTATTTCACACACCACAACAGCCAAGTAACATGCAAGCATGCAAGCGTGCAGGCAGGTCTACACCAGCCAAGTTACAAGCATCAATATACCCAGCCCTACAACCACCCCCTTTTCTCAACCCCAGCTTACCTGTAAGCCCTGTCTCCTCATCTACTGTGAACAGGCACTCCAGGGGGGGAAGCTTCACTTCAATACCCCAGCTTACCTGTAAGCCCTGTCTCCTCATCTACTGTGAACAGGCACTCCAGGGGGGGCAGCTTCACTTCAATACCCCAGCTTACCTGTAAGCCCTGTCTCCTCATCTACTGTGAACAGGCACTCCAGGGGGGGAAGCTTTACTTCAATACCACTGTCTAGCAGAGCTAAGGCAGTGGCCACACCTGTGTTTGGGATAGGGTGAGAGGAAGGGTACGTGAATGGGTAGGGTTGGGAAGCAAACGTATATTTCCATTCAGAATGTGTGTGTTCCTTGTAGCTTTTAACCACTATATCGGCATCACAGTCTAGCAGTGCCAAGGCAGTGGCCACACCTGGGTGTGGCATTGGGCCAGAGGGAGTGTACGTGAATGTGTGTTCCTCTTAGCTATTAACCACTTCAATACCACAGTCTAGCAGAGCTAAGGCAGTGGCCACACCCGGGTTTAAGATGAGGTGAGAGGGAGGGTGTGTGAATGTGTGTGTTCCTTGTAGCTATTAACCACTACATTGGCACCACAGTCTAACAGTGCAAAGGCAGTGGCCACACCTGGGTGTAGCATTGGGTGAGAGGGAGGGGGTGTGAATGTGTGTTCCTCTTAGCTATTAACCACTTCAATACCACAGTCTAGCAGAGCTAAGGCAGTGGCCACACCCGGGTTTAAGATGAGGTGAGAGGGAGGGTGTGTGAATGTGTGTGTTCCTTGTAGCTAGTAACCACTACATCGGCACCACAGTCTAGCAGTGCAAAGGCAGTGGCCACACCTGGGTGTAGCATTGGGTGAGAGGGAGGGGGTGTGAATGTGTGTGTTCCTTGTAGCTATTAACCACTACATCGGCACCACAGTCTAACAGTGCAAAGGCAGTGGCCACACCTGGGTGAAGCATTGGGAGAGAGGGAGGGGGTGTGAATGTGTGTGTTCCTTGTAGCTATTAACCACTACATTGGCACCACAGTCTAGCAGTGCTAAGGCAGTGGCCTAATATGGGTGTGGCATTGGGTGAGAGGGAGGGTACGTGAATGTGCGTTTGTTCCTTTTAGATTTTAACCACTACATCGGTACCACAGTCTAGCAGTGCTAAGGCAGTGGCCACATCTGGGTGTGGGATAGGGTGAGGGAGAGGGTGTGTGAATGTGTGTTCCTTATAGCGATTGACCACTACATCGGCACCACAGTCTAGCAGTGCCAAGGCAGTGGCCACACCTGGGTGGGGCATTGGATGAGAGGGAGGGGGTGTGAATGTGTGTGTTCTGTTTAGCTACACACCACTACATGGGCACCACAGTCTAGCAGTGCTAAGGCAGTGGCCAACACCTGGGAGGGGCATTGGATGAGGGGGGGGGGGGGGGGGGTGTGGGGGGTGTGGGGTGGGGGGGGGTTTGTGGGGGGGGTGGGGGGGGGGGGGGGGGGTGGTGAGGTGGGGGGTGTTGGTTCGTTTTTGGGGGTGTTCGGGTCGGGGTGGTGGTGGTGGTCTCTCTGTCTCGGGTGGGGGTGGGCTGTCGGGTTTTTGCTGGTGGCGCGCGTGTGTTGGGAGGGGGGCGGGGGGGCGGGGGGGTGGGGGGGGGGCGGGGGGGGGGGGCGGGGGGGGCGGGAGGTGGGCGGGCGGGGGGGACCGACCGGGGGGTCCGCTGGGTGGTGTGGGGGGGGGGTGGTGGGGGGTCGGGTGGCGGGGGCTGGTGGGGGGGGGGGGGGCGGGTTCCTGGCGGGGAACAGGTCGGCGTGGGTGTTGGTGGCGGGGGGGGGTGTGGTGGAGTGAGCGGGCGGGGCGTTGTCGGTGGAGTGGGCTTGGGGGGTGGGGGGGGGGGGGGGGGGTTCTTGGGGGCTGGGTGCCGGATTGTGTCGGCGGTGTTGGGTCGGGGTGGGGTGTTTGATGCTTGGTGTGTTAGGTTGTCAACAGGGCGCGGGGCGGTGGGGGGTGACTTTGTGGGTGTGGGGTTGTTTTGTTTGCTTGGTCTGTGTAGCTACACACACTCCATGGGCACCACAGTTCTAGCAATGGCTAGAGTGGGCAGTGCCCCCTAGTGTGGCTTGGTCGGTGGAGGGAGGGCGGGTGAATGTGTGTGTTGCTTTTAGCTATTAACCTCCACAGGATAGGGGGATTTGTGAAGGTGCTACTTATCGCACTTGTTCTACACAAATGATTTGGGTGTTTGGTGTGGGCCTGGGTCACTCTACGACACAACCCTTCTGGCTACCTTCATATCCGCCTATAGCACTCATTGCTGCAGTTAATGACCAGCTCTCACCCCCTAGATCTACTACGTATACGGGACCAGCGAGCACATGTCCTTGCACGACTCTTGATGAACGCATACCATCCTGCTATTGCCTCCATTATCACCACCATCACCCCCACTGCCGCCGTTGCCACCTTCACCCCCCCAGCTCACCGAGCGATCCCCGCTACAATTACCCCCCTTTCAAGAGCTCCCTTTGGGGGGGCTTGGTGGGCGGGTGGAATTGATGGGCGGATGGATGGATGTAGTGGTTCGTAATTCGGCTCACCACCAGAGCGATGTGGCCCTAAGGTAGGGGGGGAGGGGCTATGGTGGATGGGGGGGAGGGGTGGACGTGGATGTGGGTGGGTGGAATTGCGTGATGGAGGGAGGGGTGAGTGGGGATGGATGACGGATGGATGTGTGTGGTAGGTGGGTTCAGTATGCTTCTCAGGCACTGTGGACGTTGGCGAGGTTGGATGGGGCGGGACTAGGGGGTAGGTTGGGTGTCTCCTCTCCACCGCCCCCCCCCCCCCCCCCCCCCCCCCCCCCCCCCCCCCCCCGGCCCCAACGCCTCCCTCCCTCCCCACTACACCAATCACCCCACAGAACCTGGAACCTCAACTAATCCCCCCCGCCCCCGTCCCACCCTTTCTCCCGCCCCATACCCCCATACCCCCAGACGAACCCGCAGGCCCTGGAAACCCCTCAACCCTCCCCCCCCCCCCCCCCCCCCCCCCCCCCCCCTCCCTCCCTCCCTCCCTCCCCATACAACCCAGACCAACCCACAAGACCTGAACCCTCAACTATATCCCCCCTCCCGCTCCCTCCCTCCCTCCCTCCCCATACACCCAGACCAACCCACAGAACCTGGAACCCTCAACTCTATCCCCCTCCCCTCCCTCCCTCCCCATACACCCATACCAACCCACAGGACCTGGAACCCTCAACTCTACCCCCCCCCCCCCCTCCCCTTCTCCCCACCCACCCTCTCGCGCCATCCCTCAACTATTCCTCCTGTACAGTGACCATCTCACATAAAGTCACTGAGACAAGACACGCACCTGGACTACCACCCATGGGGCCTCCTCCCCACCGCCACTTCCAGGCCGAATGATCTGCGTTGACGTATAGCATTGAGAAAGATAAGATCAGTTGAATTTCAAACAACAGATCCCTCTACTGCTGTGCTTATATCAATGCATTCAAGGCAAACCAAGGCAAACCAAGGCAAACCAAGTTAAGTCAAGTCAAGCCAAGCCAAACCAAGCCAAACCAAGGCAAACCATGTTAAGTCAAGTCAAGTCAAGTCAAGTCAAGCCAAGCCAAGCCAAGCCAAGCCAAGCCAAGTAAATTCAAACCAAGTTAAGTCAAGTCAAGCCAAGTCAAGTCAAACCATGGGTCCCACTACTACTGTGCTTATATCAATGCGTTCAAGCCAAGGCAAGTCAAACCAAGTAAATTCAAACAATAGATCCCAATACTACTGTGCTTATATCAAAGCATTCAAGCCAAGCCAACCCAAGTACAGTCAAGCCAAGTAAAGTAAAGTAAAACAATAGATCCCTCTACTCCTGTACTTATATCAATGCATTCAAGCCAAGCCAAACCAAGTAAAGTCAAGCCAAGCAAATCCATACGAATCCATATGAATCTAACAAAACAAAATATTCAGAACTTGATGAAAACAAGTAGACCCTACAAATCCAATTTCATCTATCACACCAGCCCCCACAACACTTCCTCCCACCCACTAAAAGACATACATAGAAAGACACGTACAATCCACCCACCACCAAGTTCCCCATGTCTTCTTGTTTCCACTTATCATATGATGCCGGCAGTCTGACTAGGCTAAAGTTGCCATTTATAATACAAAGTTGCCATTAATAATACCACTAAAACACATGCACACAAAGACGCGTACAATCCACCGACCACCAAGTTTCCCATGTCATCTTACTTCCACTCTAGATGTCGCTCCTCAGCAAAACTCTTCAGCCAGCGCCCACAACACTTCCACCCACCCACTAAAACATAAACACACACAAAGACGTGTACAATCCACCCACCACAAGTTCCCCAAGTCATCTTGCTTCCACTCGTCATGTGATGCCGGCAGTCTGACTGGGCCAAAGTTGCCATTTATAATATAAAGTTGCAATTTACATTATAGAGTTGCCATTAATAATACCACTAAAACACATGCACACAGAGACGCGTACAATCCACTGACCACCAAGTTTCCCATGTCATCTTACTTCCACTCTAGATGCCGCTCCTCAGCAAATCTCTTCAGCCAGCGCCCACAACACTTCCACCCACCCACTAAAACACATACACACAAAGACGGGTACAATCCACCCACCACCAAGTTCCCCATGTCATCTTGCTTCCACTCTAGGTGTCGCTCCTCAGCAAAGCTCTTCAGCCATGCCAAAAGTCTGAGCATGGGATGAATGGAGGGGCAGTGTAGGGTGATTTGGGATTATTTGGGGCGAGTTGGAGTGATTTGAAGTGATTTGGGGTGATAAGGGGTGATTGGAGGATTATTGGGGCGAGTTGGAGTGATTTGGAGTGACTTGGGTGATTTGGGTGATTGGAGGATTATTTGGGGCGAATGGAGTGATGAGGAGTGATATCACTGATATGGGGCGAGTTGGAGCGATTTGGGGTGATTGGAGGATTGTTGGGGCGAGTTGGAGTGATTTGGGGTGATTGGAGGATTGTTGGGGCGAGTTAAAGTGATTTGGGGTTATTGGAGGACTGCTGGGGCGAGTTGGAGTGATTTGGGGTGATTGGAGGATTATTAGGGACAAGTTGGAGTGATTTTGAGTGATTCAGGGTGACTTTAGAGAATTGTGTCCAGGTGTCTATCTCATACTGCAAGTCAGTTACTCATCATCCAAAGGCAAGCTGTTGTACGCATCAGCATGTTTCTCACATGCCAAGAGTCAGAGCATGGGATGATTGGAGGATCAGTGATAATTGAAAGCCATGAGTTCACGGATGTATGATTCCTATCCGAGGCACGCCTCGCCCAAGGTGATGACTCCACCACATGTCACGCCACATACACAAACATGCATTCACATGCTTAGGTAGCTACACAGTGCAACCTGCCACCGCTTTGGCGCCTCCAATCTACTTCCAACATCCCCTCATGCATACCTCTGAATATCTCCCTCTCTCTCTCTCTCTCTCTCTCTCTCTCTCTCTCTCTCTCTCTCTCTCTCTCTCTCTCTCTCTTTCTCTCTCTCTTTCACACACACACACACACACACAAATACACACTTGTGTAACTGGCCCATGCTCCCCATCACTACCCATCCCATGCACCACGTACTGCTGCTCCCCCTTGCTAGGCCTAGGAATCGCGCTGATATCAGCAAAGAAGCTCCAAAGAGGCACGGGCTCCAATCCTGCCACTGCGGCGGAGTTGTCCACAGTCATGCTGGTGGCTTGGGCCGGGGCTGGGCCTGACCTAGGGTTAGGAGAAAAACTTCTAGAAGAAATCGGGGGAGCGAGGGCCTGGGAAGAGGAGCTAGATCTAGGGAAGCTGCACGAGGCAAGCGGTAAATGGGCGCGCTTGGTGGCTTTGGGAGAGGTTTAGCAGCCTGCGGCACAGAAGACCGGCCATGCAAGTGGGAGAGAGAGAAGGGTTTGACGGGAAGGGCGAGAGTGAGGAATGCAACGACCCTGAGGCGGGAGTCAGCGGCCAATGGCAACTTGCGCGATTGGGCTATTCTTGATACAGGTAACGTGCAGTCGATGCAGGAAGCCTTCGAAACGACTTGACTCGACTTGACTCGGCTTGTCTCGGATCTTGGGCAAAAGCGGACCCGCAAACGGTACTTACGGGTAGGACGGGTAGGACGGGCGAGGACGGGTAGGACCGGGTAGGACAGTACCAGGACCACCAGGACGGTAGTACGGTACGGTAGTACCAGTTCGTTGTTTCAGGGTGATCGTCACCGATTTGGTGGGCCCAGTCTCATTCGCTTGCCGCTCCTATCGCTCTCCAGATTCCTAGCTTAGCATACAGTTTCCGAATGCTCCTGTTGCGGTCTCTCCTTTCCTTCGGGCCTCAGCCCCGTTCCCCACCACCCCCAATCATTTGCGTAACAAGTATCATACGATGTAGAGGTCCGCAATCGAAGAAGTGCCAGCAGCATCGCAGTTTTGCACCCCCCAACTTCGTAACCCACGCTCAACGCTAAATAAGCCACACGTCGTAAGACACGCTCAATACAGAGCTCTACACCTCGGAAGACACGTTCAATACAGAGGTCTGCTGCCAAAGCCCTGTATCAGCCCTTGCAGCTCCTGCGACCCTTCGACATAGTGTCTGCGGCGGAGAACGCAGCGTCCTGAACAACCCTGATCCCTACCTTCATTTAAAAAGTGACCTTCAGTGTGCAACTCTTTATATGATTGCTTTTACAGCCAGGCACGGAAAGAACACTAATTGCTCCTTGAAACCATGTTACCAAGCCCCAATTCTTCTAGTCTACCACACACATGCAATTGTTATGTTATATACCCCTAAACACGTGTAACAATGATTACAGTTATGGCCAATGACTGAATAAGGCATAGAAATGGAGGCAATACACCTGACATCCTTACGCTAGTCTCCCGCAGCCACGTATGACCTGAATATAAATTAATTGTTCGAGTAATCCAGGTCAGAACATTCAATTTCCTCCTCATCCATTCATATTTTTCGTGATCTGCAGATTGTCAGTCTGACATTAGTATTCGGATGTCCAGTTTATGATACATGAACAATTATAATGGTACAAATCAAAGAAATAATAGGATGGAAAATGATTTGTTCGCGCAGCTTCGCGTTACCATTTTACTGGTCTACCGTTTTTACTGCCAAAGACGGCGAGCAAGCAAATTTCTGTCCGAAGCTATGTAACCAGTTTCAAGTTCAAGTTCAAGTAACGGTACAGACAGACCCGCTTGGGTGGGCAGGTGTTACATCTTTCGGGCATTGACCATCCTAATCCAATTGCTGGCCTGCCTATGAAAACACCCAGGTCAACACTGCCCAACATTTTTTTAATGTTTGTAATGTATGTAATATATGCGATATATGTGATGTACGTAATGTATTATAATTTTTAATGCATGCAATATACCGGTTTGCAATATATGTAATGCACCGGTATGTTATGTGTGTAATGTTTGTAGTGGCCTCGGAGTTTTGAGAGGACCAATATATCCACGCAAGGAATCCCCATTCCCCAAGCAAATTATCAGAGACTAACTCCGACTTGACGTGTCCCAATATCATTAACCTTAATGCTGGGGAATGGTCCCAGCAATAATGGCCGACTTCCCGGTACTAGACTGAGTAGTACAGGCAACAAATTACTTCTTTCAATAAATAAAAAAATCATCTCCGAGTTTCCAGTTTGCTGCCAGGTAGATTCCCGGGCTTGGGGGGGGGGGGGGGGGGGGGGGGGGGGGAAGTCGACGGTAAAACTGGTAACGTGCTTCACGCAAGCAAGCAAGGAGCTCGCTACGCACTCAGCAAGAGTATGGGCTTGTTTCTAGCTGACTGAACAGTTCAACTGTGACTACTAACCGGCGTAGCAGTTGGGGTTCCAGAGGAGTCCATTCAACGGCAATCAGTCCGACGATAAACAGTTCGACGTCAAACATTTCGATTTTGATGACGCATCCATTACACAGGCCGTGAGGCGAGGCGCCGGACAGTGTGGTGCACAGCTGGACCTCTATCGCCCAACCAACCGAACGATGACACAGGGCCATCGGCAGGGGGTTAGGGTTCTGCACCTCACCTAGGTTCCCACTGACAACCAACCCACCCACCAAGGTACTAATTATTTCCGCCCCCTTTTACCCCCTCCGCTTCTTCGCATTGCATTGCACCATGTCTAGCTTTGAAACGGCGTCCTCGGTGACGCCAGTTCGCGAAGCGCACGCGCTGGATGGCTCCAGGCTGCTAAACTTCCTGCGCACTGCTTTGCCACACATTGTCTCGCCCAGCTCGTCGCTCGAGATATTGCAGTTCTCGCATGGGCAGTCGAATCCAACCTACTTGCTGCAGCTGTCTCCCGCAGCGAGTGGTGGGGATGTGAAGCTGGTTTTGAGGAAGAAGCCAGGTGGCAAGATTTTGGCCTCTGCCCATGCTGTGTGAGTGTGCACTACTGAGATAGGTATAATGGTTTAGTGCATGGGATGGGGTGGGTTGGGGTGGATAAATGGTTGTGCAAAGATGTGGTGCATGTCTGGATGTGGTGTTTGCTTGTGTGGGGGTGGAGTGAACGTTGGTGCGGGGTGAATGCTCGTGCGGGCATGTTACATGTATGGATGCACTGCTTGCATATGCGGGGAGGTGAAGCTGTTTTGGAGGAATATGTCCATAGGCTAGGTTTCTGTGGATTTGAGGTTCTAAGGAAGAATTCTCGAGGCAAAATGTTATGGTTTCAAAGTTCCGATGAAAAAGCACATAGGCAAGAATTTGAGGTTTCAAGGGAACCCTTAAGGTTTTGAGGTTCTATGAAGAAGCCTAGAGGCAATTTTTCAGGTTTTAAGGCTCCGATAAAAAGATGTCTAAAGGCAAGACTTCAAGGTTTTAAGGCAAGATGTAAATTGAAATTGAAATTGTTACATCCAAGTAATGCGCCACGCTCAGGACGTGAGGTTAAGGACACCACTGCGCAAGCCAGAGCTAGCAGTAGTCACCATAAAAGAGTCTCCTTGTCAGGAGAACCATGGAAATTGCTAATCCCCTGGTATTGAGCCCTGTTAGGTCTCCATAAAACGTCTGCACTGTAAAATACTCTGAAAGCTAGTGACGGTGTGGGAGTGGACTTTGTCCGCCAGTTTAAGGGCACACGGTCTCTTAAGTCCAAGTGTGGTCATAGAGGTCAAAAAAGAGGTTGGAATAGTACCAGTTGTTCCAACGGTGATAACTTCGTAGTGAACGAGGTATCCAGCCGATCTAAGGCCATTTACTAATTTGACATGCTGGGCGTGTTTTGTGATAAACTTAGTAGCATGGTTGGTATCAGAGCAGTATCCAAGCTCAAGAACCCAGAGTTCTTTATCAGCCATACAGGTAGGAGAGTCTATGTCAGGTAGGACGGCGAGGTCAGGTCTCATTCTCTTCCAGTCCTCTACAGTAATAGTGGAGGGGCGTAGCCAGTCAGGGAGACGTTTGCCCAGGACCCCCCTGGGGAGGTCCTCTTCCTTGCCAGCGTCCATGATCATTCTGCGGGATCCCAGGGCTCCGGTGCAAATGGCCTTGTGGATGAGTCGCACTGCGGCGTCATGTCTCTTGATATAGAGCCCCTTGAAAGTCCGGTGTGTGCAGCCCGCCAGGATTTGGCCTGCTCTGTCCTCACAAGTGTGGCAGATGGGGCATAGGGAGTTCGTGGGTGGGTGAGTGCTGGTAATATAAGGGAGTTTCCAGCGGAATGCAAGTTTACGGTTCCACAGTCTACCCCAGCGGGCTTTAAGGATGTGGAATTTAGTTTTATGTTGGATAAGGGTCGAGGTCCAAAATTTGTTACTTGCATGAGGAAGTTGGTGGGGGGTGTTATCAGCCCAGGTGGTTGCATGAATCCCTTTAAGAGGGTGTTGGCCAAGGTGGCAGCTAGTGGGCAGGTTAGAGGTGATACCTTGTGTAAGGTTAGGTGCTAGGATGCGTGGGGGAATATCTCCCATGGGTGTGCGAGGAGGTTGAACTGTGGGCCAGTAGACATTGTGGCGGGGGATTTCCCCAGTGTTGTCAGTAAAATTGGTGGAGGCAGGGTGCTCAGCTGCCTTACGTGCCAGAATGTCTGCCCTGTCATTTCCAAGGATACCTGTGTGGGAACGGACTTTACAAAGAGTGGTGTGGGAGCCATGCAGGATGCGTTGAATGAGATGTTTTTGAATTGATTGCAGTAGTTCAGTATGAATAGAACGGGTTGTTGTGGCAGGGTCATGAATCATTATTTTAATAAGTTGAAGAGAGCAGAGGCTGTCTGTATGGAGTGTAAGAGATTTGTCATAGTCTATGTTGAGAAAGGCTTGGTGGATGGCTACCAATTCTGCCCTGTTGTTAGTTTTGGTGGCCCCTATTCCCCCAGGGTTGATGGTGTAGCTTTGTCCTGCAGCCGGGACATATACTGCAGCACCTATTTTGCTAGGGTGCCCTGGTTTACCTTTTATTAGGCTACCATCTGTGTAGACCTGGAGGCCTGAGGAGGGGGTAGCTAGGTGGAGACATGGGTGAGTAGTGGTAAGAAGAGAGGGAGGAGGGTGGTGGTGGAGTATAGTTTGCCGTTTTTTTTTGACAAGAGATTTGAGTTTCCGTGGGTAGGTAATTACAATGTCAGAGGAGGTAAGAGTGGGAGGTGGTGTGATAGTAGAGGGCTCCCAAGATGAGGAGAGGCTTTGCATGGAGTATGTCCATTGGTTAATAAAATCTTGGAGTTTAGGAAAGTAGGTATCTTGGCTGTGGGGGTTGCATATAAGAATGAGGTGCAGTTTTGGGGTGGAGGGTGGAGTGTGAGATTTGCTGCCAAGCCAGGTTTCAGAGATAGTATAAAATTCTGACTGTGTTCTATATTTAGTGAATCCATGAGTGGTGGAGGAGAGTTTTGTAGGGGGCAGCAAGGTCGTCAGGAAGGAGCATCAGGGTGCAGGTAGGGCTGAGAGTATTTTCAGCATGGTCAGCACTGGCTAGGGCCCACCTTTGAGCCTGGTGTGCTTGTGTAGTGGAGTTAGGAATGTCCACCAGGGCAAGATGTAAGGTTTTGAGGTTCCGATGAAAAGAAGTCTCAAGGCAAGAATCAGAGGTTTTGAGGCAAGATGTAAGGTTTAGAAGTTTCAAGAGGAAGACTTGAGGCAAGATTTTGAGGTTCTAAGAAAAAGAACTGGTGTAGAGGAAATATTTGAGGTTTTGAGGGAGAAGCCTAGAGGCAAATTTTTGAGGTTGTAAGAAAAAGTCTAGCTGAAACGTTTGAAGGTTTCTAAATTCTGACGAATAGACGTCTGATGGCAATATTTTTAGGTTTTCAGGTTAGATTTGAGGTTTTCAGGAAGCAGTCTAGAGGCAAGATTTTGAACTTTGTCCATATCTGAGTAACCAGTCTAGCTCCAGTCCACCATACATCTACAGAGTGGAAGTACAGTGTAGCGCATAGGTACTGGTCGGCTGGATTAAAGCAAGATGTAGAGATGTTTGCTTTTACCCTATAATGCTTGCAACCTGTCTCACTCGTGCACGACTGCACTGCACAGTGATGTACGACTGCGTTGTACAGGGCGATGAAGCTGTTTGTTACATGTGCGTTTTTCCCCCTTGTGCAGAGTTATTTGCATGTACAGTTTTTTTTTGCATCTATGTTTTTTGCATGTAGGTTTTTCCGTTTGTCTGGGTTATTTGCGTGTGTAGGTTTTTGTTGCATCTATGTTTTTGTTCAGCATGTACGGGGTAATGAAGCTGTTTTTGAAGAATGAGAGAGGAAACTGTGACATTCCCAGTGTTTTAACTGTCAGATTTCTGTAGGGCAGGCTTAGTAGCTACTTGGGATACTCAAGTTTGATGTCAGGATTTTTGCGTAGCCATTGCATGGCGAAGCGCGAAGCGTGGAGCCTGGGGGGTCCTGCGGCTTCATGCGTCGCCATGCAACAACAGAATGGCAACGCAGTGGCGACGCGTTGTCAAAAAAAAACTGGTAACAATTTTATTCATCACAGGCTCCTAGCTTGTTTTAGGTTAAGCCCAAGGACGGGGAAGAGGAGCTGCCTAGCAGCTGCTCCGTGCAGCTCCAAAAGCAAACAATGTTCGTCACAGGCTCCTTAAAACTGGTGCCAAGCCAAGCCCAGTATCTCAGGCTCCTAAGTTGAAAACCTGAACGATGACTTTTTGCTCGTTTTGCAGGCCTATACATGTCCAAGCAAATCTGATCAACTTAGCATATGTATGAAAATTTGCGGAAGACATTTGCCAAAGGCGGCGAGCAGCCTTAAAGGCTGGAGCCATATAATAAAGTTGAAGTTTTAAACATGCGTACAGTCTTGTTTGGTGGATGGCCCCAGTGCAAGCAAACAGGCTGGCCTCCTCAACCTCACGCCTCATAATAAGGCAAACTATTGATTTCTTTCTTTCTTTCTTTCTTTCAGTCTTGTGTGGGCCATTTTGATTGTTTTTTGTTCAAGAACTAGACACCCAATCTCATATGATAATGGCAGAACAGGCCAGGATGCCATGCAACTGCTCAAGCCGCTTGATGCACATTTGGAGTCCAGTAGGGCACCAGGAACTATGTCATCATCATCATCAGCAGCAGCAGCAGCAGCACATTCGAATTGTAAGTGCTACTGCCAAAGATGGCAAGCAGCCAAATTGTTGGCTGGAGCCATGCAACCGATTTCGATCTCAAGTCAACTAAATACATTTCCTATATTCCCATCCCTAATATCAAAAAGCAAGCCAGGCCGCCATGCAAAGAGTATGTAGTATGTATGTTACCATCCAGGGGTAACCGGTTTGGCTAACAGGACTTTCCCAACCTCGAACAATCAAGATCAACTCTAGAGATTGAAATTGAAATTGTTACATCCGAGTCATGTGCCACTCTCAGGACGTGAAGTTAAGGACACCACTGCGTAAGCCGGAACTAGCAGTAGTCACCAACTCTAGATACAACAAATACATATCCCACATTTCCATCCCTAATTCCTACTAATCCACATCCCACATTTCCATCCCCAATTCCAGCGAACGGGAGCACCAAGTCCTGAGCGCCTTGTCACATGGGACCAAGGTTCCTGTACCTCAGCCTGTATTGCTGTGTGAAGATAGCTCTGTGCTGGGCACGCCTTTCTATGTCATGGAGTTCGCAAACGGACATGTATTCCTGGTAGGTATCATTAGTTTAGTACCAATATTCCTGACGCCCGGCTTGTGCTGCTGTTTGAATAGAGCTCAGTGCCAGGTACGCCCTTCTGTGTCATGGAGTTCGCAAACGGACATGTACTCCTTGTTTGAAGCGTTAGTTAAGTGCCAATATTCCTGACACGCTGCTCGTGCTGCTGTGTAAAGAGAGCTCAGTGCCAGATACGTCCTTCTGTGTCATGGAGTTAGCAAACAGACATGTGTTCTTGATAGGTACCATTAGTTCAGTACTGATATTTCTGAAACGCTGCTTGTGCTGCTGTATGAATAGAGCTCAGTGCTGGGCATGCCCATCTGTGTCAAGGAGTTCGCACACAGGCATGTATTCCTGGTAGGTACCATTAATAAGTACCAATTTTCCTGAAAGCTGCTCGTTTCCCCACCCCACTCATCTTAAAACTGATCCTTAAAATTTGAATTCAATAACTTCAAAGTCGATTTATTCTGAATTGACCACATGGACCTTTAATTTTATTGCTTTAATTGTATTGCATGTATCATGTATGGAAGGGGAGCTCAAAAGCTTTGACCTGATTTATCTAAATCATTTAAAACCAAATCCTCCTAATACCTTTTCCATCTAGGACCCCAACCTCCCCCAGTGTGATGCCAGCACCAGGCGCCAGCTATTCTCTCGCATGGTGTCCACCCTGGCATCACTGCACTCCGTGGATGCCAGCTCACTCAACCTACCCAACAACTTCGGTCGCCACACTAACTACTGCCAGAGACAGCTCACCCGATGGTCCAGGCAGTACTATGCATCTGTACCGCAGGCGATGCCGCAGATGGTAAAGGTGAGTGGTGGGACGATGGACTAGGCAGTACTACGCATCTGTACTGCAGGCAATGCCACAAATGGTGAAGGTGAGTGGTAAGAAGCAACTTCAGGGTACTGCGACCAACTTATGGTTACCATCGCCATCACCAGCACCTACCAGCAACAGCAACAGCAACAGCATCTACCGGCACCAGTGCCAGTACCAACACCTTCAGGGTACTATGGCCAACTTCTGGTTATCAGCACCAGCACCAGCACCTACCAGCACCAGCACCAACACCTTCAGAGTACTCTGGCTAACTTCTGGTTACCATCACTAGCACCAGCAACAACACCTTCAGGGTACTGTGGCCAACTTCTGGTTACAATCACTAGCACCAGTACTAGCACCAGCACCTTGCGGCACCAGCACCAGCGCCTTCCGGCACCAGCACCAGCACCAACACTTTCAGGGTACTGTGGCCAACATGTGGTTACCATCACCATCACCAGCACCTTCAGGGTACTGAGGCTAACTTCTGGTTACTAGCACCCTCACCCTCACCATCACCGTCATCATCACCATCACCATCGCCATCACCAGCACCAGCACCTTCAGGTTCTCTAGGCAGCTTCTGGTCGGATACAAATCATGGCTGTGATCAGTACTAAGTATATTGTTGCACATTTTTCTTTTTCTTTAGTAGACTGTATTAGGACTTTCACTTCTTGTCTATTCACGTCTAGAGCACAACGTTGCTGGTACCACACGTTTAAAGCAAGACATGTTAATTTGCCCTAGCTCTGCTCTCGATACTGCTCCCTGAACCTGCAACCTTATTCAACATGCCCATGATACAGTCCTACTCCCAGTGATTTCTTTTCAGCTAAAATCAGCACCTTCTAGGCATCTCCCCTGACTGGCTATTCAGCCTAAGCTAATGAAACTTAGTGTGTCTGGAAGCTGACAGAATCCGCTGTCCAGAACTGTTGAAATCTTGGGGCTTGGCCCTGTGGCTTGCTCAGGTAGCTGCTTAGAAGCTGCTGCTCGTAGCTGAAAACAAAACTGTGCTTGTGCCCAAACCCCTCGCCATATCCTATACACGCCAAGTCTAGAATCGTACACTCCATTTGAACAATATTTAAACTTAATACCTGGCCTAAATTCTTTACCCAAAATCTACACCCAAATTCTACACCCCAACCCCAACCCCAACCCCAACCTAACCAACCCCAACCCAACCAACCCCAACCCAACCAACCCCAACCTAACCCACCCCAAACCCAAACTCTACACCCCACCCTACACCCTCTCCCCTCGCTGTCATCCAACACAGCTCATCTCCTGGCTAGAGGGCCACATTCCAGCTGAGGACGCACAGCCAAGCCACCCCACAGTGTGCCATGGTGATTACAGGCTGGACAACCTTGTGTTTGACCAAAATACAGATGGATCTGGTTTTCAGGTGAGGCCAGAGATTTGTTTGTCCGTTTTATATAGCTTTCACTACTTATAACCCCGTTTTTGCCCCAATTGTCGCTTTATAGAACCCAAATAAATGGCCCTGTATGGCTATAAATGGCCCTATAGCTGTAAAAGCTACAAGGACGCTGCCCCTGGAGGAGGCCTAAATCCACACAGATCTAAAAAAAAACACTTTCTGAACTGAAAAAAAACTGGGTGAGGCCCATGGATCTAGAGTTTCTCTGGTTGTCGTTATTCAGGCTGTCGCTTTTGTTTACGTGCGACGCCTCGCAAATTGAGTAACTCTGTGCGACCCCAGTGCAATGCGCTGCCCCCCAAACGCCTTGTAGTGTGAAGCGTAGAGCTCGGGGGGTCCAGGGGGGCAAGTCTGACTAGTTCAGCCAGATCCATGCGTCGACATGCAGCGACGGAATGGCGACGCGTCGCACAACAAAAAGATGCTCTAGGCTGCATTTAGTTTTTTGGATATGAGGAATGGGTATGGCCATTGAACTGCCAACCACCCATTCGCTCACCCACCCACCCACCCACCCATCCACTCACTCATCCACCCACCCACCTACCCACCCACCCACCCACTCCCTCACTCACCAATCTTCCCACCTACTCACTAGCTCACCCAGCAGTATTCCCACCCACCACTCACTCAGACACTCACCCACTCATCCACCCACCCACCTACCCACCCACCCACTCACTCCCTCACTCACCAATTTCCCCACCTACTCACTAGCTCACCCAGCAGTCCACCCACCCACCACTCACTCAGACACCCACCACTCATCCATCCACCCTCCCACCTACCCATCCACCCCCTCACTCCCTCTCTCACCAATTTTCCCACCTACTCACTAGTCCACCCAGCAGTGTACCCACCCAGCAGTCACTCAGAGACCCACCCACTCGCCCCCCCCACCCCCCCACTGTCTCACTCATCAAATAGTCTTCCCACCTACTCACTAGCCCACCCAGCAGTCTACCCACCCACCCACCCACCCACTCAGGTGCGCCCTGTGCTGGACTGGGAGCTGTGCACTCTGGGTAACCCATTGGCCGGCCACACCCACCCCACCCACTTACTCACTCACAATTTCTCCCACCTACTCACTAGTCCACGCAGCAGTGCACCCACCCACCCACCCACCCACCCACTCAGGTGCGCCCTGTGCTGGACTGGGAGCTGTGTACTCTGGGCAACCCATTGGCCGGCCACACCCACCCACCCACTTACTCACTCACAATTTCTCCCATGTACTCACTAGCCCACGCAGCAGTGCACCCACCCACCCACCCACTCAGGTGCGCGCTGTGCTGGACTGGGAGCTGTGCACTCTGGGCAACCCATCGGCGGACCTTGCCTACAATTGCATGATGTACCACCTCCCTGCTGGCTTTGACGCCCTGGCTCACCTCAACAACAAGAACAGCTCCCTCCCTGACCAATCTGCCCACCTACACACTAGCTCACCCAGGAGTCTACCCACCCACCATTCACACATCCACCCACCCACCCACTTACTCCCTCACTCACCAATCTTCCCACCTACACACTAGCTCACCCAGCAGTCTACCCCCCCACGCACCCACCCACCCACTCAGGTGCGCGCTGTGCTGGACTGGGAGCTGTGCACTCTAGGCAACCCATTAGCGGACCTTGCCTACAATTGCATGATGTACCACCTCCCTGCTGGCTTTGACGCCCTGGCTCACCTAAACAAGAACAGCTCTCTCCCAGAGGGGGTCCCAACGGAGAAGGAGTACCTTCAAATGTGCGTCCTTGTTCGTCCTACTTTTTTTTCTTTTCCTTCCTCCATGTTGGGACACATCTGAGCAGCACCCTACCAGAGGGTGTACCAACGGAGAAGGAGTACCTTGAAATGTGTGTCCTGCTTCTTACTTTTTGATTGCTTCTTTCTTTCTTCCTGCTTCCTGCTTCCTGCTTCCTGCTTCACACCTAAGCAGCACCCCCTAAGAGGGGGTCCTAATGGAGGAGTACCTTGAAATGTGTGCCCTTGTTCTTTCTTCCTGATTGTTCCTTTCTTTCTGCTTCTTTCTTCCTTCCTCCTTCCTGCTTCACACCTGAGCAGCTCCCCCCCAGACGGTGTCTCAACAGAGAAGGAGTACCTTGAAATGTGCGTCCTGCTTCTTACTTTTTGATTGCTTCTTTCTTTCTTCCTGCTTCCTGCTTCACACCTAAGCAGCACCCCCTAAGAGGGGGTCCTAATGGAGGAGTACCTTGAAAGGTGCGCCCTTGTTTTTCCTTCTCTTTTTTTACTTCCAAACCTAAGCAGCACCCTACCAGAAATTGTCCCAACAGAGAAGGAGAACCTTGAAATGTGTGCCCTTCTTCTTCCTCCTTGATTGCTTCTTCCTTCCTTCCTTCCTTCCTTTCTCCTTCCTGCTTCACACCTTAGCAGCACCCCCCCATAGGGGGTCCCAACAGAGAGGGAATACCTTGAAATGTGCGTCCTTCTCGTTCCTTCTCTTTCGCTTCTTTCTTTCTATCTTTCTTTCTTTCTGCTTCTTCCTTTCTTTCTGCTTCTTTCTTCCTTTCTGCTTCACACCTGAGCAGCTCCCTCCCAGAGGGTGTCCCAACGGAGGATGAGTACCTTGGAATGTGCTCCCTTCTTCTTACTTCTCTTTTGCCTCTTTCTTTCTGCTCTGTCCTTTCCTTTTGCTTCTTTCTCCCTTCCTGCTTCCTGCTTCACGCCTTAGCAGCTCTCTCCCAGAGGGGGTCCCAACAGAGAAGGAGTACCTTGAAATGTGCGTCGGCATTGAAGGAAGGCATTGAATGAGGTATTCAAGTACCTTTCTTTATGGCCTATTCCCCTGTATCTGTCTAAGGGTAAGCTAGTACTGCCCCAAGTGGGCCCCAATGGGGGACGGCTTGCCAACTTCTACCTTCTATTTTGCTTCTCTTTCTTTCTGCTTCTTTCTTGGCCTTCAACCTCGATCTTCCCCTCTTCAGCCTCTCGTATGAAGCAAGCCCCCGCCCCCCCCCCCCCCCCCCACCCACCCACACACACACACACACACACACGCCACACACACACACCACATACTCCCCCAACCTCCAACTCCCAACCTCCAACTGTTGTGTCAGGTACTGCAAGATGAGGGGCATCCAAGCACCATCACCAGAGGATTGGGCCTTCTACCTCGCCCTTTCCCTCTTCCGACTCTCGGCCATCGTGGCAGGTACAGTCAGCTTGTATTGCTATTCTACTATTTGTATTGCTACTCTCGGCCATCGTGGCAGGAACAGGCAGCTTGTACTAATTAGTTAAATACAGAAATAAATAATACGCCTTATTACGAGGCGTGAGGTTGAGAGGGCCAGCCTGTGTGAACAAAATTAGGGACTCCTAAAACAGCCCAAATCGTGCAAGTGATCAGTGATTTGAGGCTCTGTACTGCCTTTGCCTTTGCAGTACCTTCCATAACCTGCTTTGACAATGACTTGCAAAGGGAGACGTGGAAAACGGGCCTACCTAATTATTTCCAGAAGACGATTTTTGGCTCCTTTCCACCCACTCTCACACACCCCCAACCCCCAGCCTTCAACCCTCAACCCCCAACCCCCAACCTACAGGGGTACTGGCTTGCATGATGCAAGGCAATGCATTCTCAGCACACGCCGCCATGCACCCTTTCCACCCTCACACTCCCAGCCCCAAGCCCCCAAGCCCCAACCCCCAACCTATAGGGTGCAGGCTTGCATGAAGCAAGCCCACTCATCCTCAGCACACGCTGCCACTCACCCTTCCCACCCAACCTCACACACCCAAACTACAGGGGTGCAGGCTTCCATGAAATAAAGAACGCATCCTCAACACCCGCCGTTGCGCTCCTTTCCCACCCACTCTCACACACCTCCAACCTCCAGTCCCCAAACCCCAACGCCCGGCCCTCAACCCCCAGCCCCAAGTACCCAACCCCCTACCCCCAACATACAGGGGTGCAGGCTCGCAACAAGCAAGGCAATGCATCATCAGCACACGCCGACGTGCTCAGCTCCGATGCCGTTGTGCAAGCCCTAGCTGAAACCGCCCTAGGCATCATCTCCCGTGCCAGCGTCAGCTACGGGGCAGCTTCCCCATCCGCCAGGTCAGCCGCCGCGCCAGCTATGGGGGTGGTCACCCCCGCCCCCTTGTCCGGGGCCATTGGGGCAGCAGAGATCCTGGGGGGGCTTAGCCCAAAGGTACTGGACCTGCGAGAGAGGCTGTTGTACTTCATGGAGGAGTACGTGTATCCTACAGAGGAGGTGCTGGAAGCCCATGCTCTGTCAGACAAGCGATGGGAGATCCATCCCATGGTCGAAGAGCTGAAGGAAAAGGTGGGAGGGAGTGGGAGAAATGAGATGAGGGGGGTGGGGGTGTGGGGGATTCAGGGTGAATCGGGGCTAGGGTTGGTGGGATTGGGGTTGGGGTGTGATGGGGGAGATCCATCCCATGGTCGAAGAGCTGAAGGAAAAGGTGGGAGGGAGTGGGAGAAATGAGATGAGGGGGTTGGGGGTGTGGGGGGGTTCAGGGTGAATCGGGGCTAGGGTTGGTGGGATTGGGGTTGGGGTGTGATGGGGGAGATCCATCCCATGGTCGAAGAGCTGAAGGAAAAGGTGGGAGGGAGTGGGAGAAATGAGATGAGGGGGTTGGGGGTGTGGGGGGTTCAGGGTGAATCGGGGCTAGGGTTGGTGGGATTGGGGTTGGGGTGTGATGGGGGAGATCCATCCCATGGTCGAAGAGCTGAAGGAAAAGGTGGGAGGGAGTGGGAGAAATGAGATGAGGGGGTTGGGGGTTGTGGAAGGTTCAGGGTGAATCGGGGCTAGGGTTGGTGGGATTGGGGTTGGGGTGTGATGGGGGAGATCCATCCCATGGTCGAAGAGCTGAAGGAAAAGGTGGGAGGGAGTGGGAGAAATGAGATGAGGGGGTTGGGGGTGTGGGGGGTTCAGGGTAAATTGGGGCTGGGGTTGATTTGGTTGGTTGCGTGGTGCGTGTGGGGGAGATCCATCCCATGGTCGAAGAGCTGAAGGAAAAGGTGGGAGGGTTGGGGGGAGATGGGATGATGGGGTTGGGGGGTGTGGAGGTACAGGGTGAATTGGGGCTAGGGTTGGTGGGGTTTTGTGTGTGGTGTGTGTGGGGGAGATCAATCCCATGGTTAAAGAGCTGAAGGAAAAGGTGGGAGGGTTGGGGGGAGATGGGGAGGGAGTGGGGGTGTGGATGGGTTGGGGATGTGGGGGTTGTCAGGGTGAATTGGGGCTAGGGTTGGTGTGGGTGTGGGTGGGGGTGGGGGGAGGGTAGGGGGAAGGGGGGGGAGGGTGTAGGGGGGGGGAGAGCAGGCGCCTGGTTGAAGAGCTGAAGGAAAAGGTGGGAGGTTTGGGGGGAAGTGCAGAGGGAGAGGGAGAGGGGGTTATGAGATTGGTGTTGTGGGGGTGGGTGGGGGTGGGTGTAGGATAGGGACTGGGGGTTTGCCTCTTAATCTCTTATCCTCACAACCCCTAAATTGCCGCAATGTACGCTGCAATAATTCCAAACCCATCTAGATTCAATGCCCCTGAACCCAACCATACCAAACCAAACCATACTAAACCATACCGTACCAAACCAAGCCAACTATCTAGATTCAATGCCCCCGAACCAAACCCAACCGAACCAAACCATACCTAACCAAACCATACAAAACCATACCGTACCAAACCAAGCCAACCATCCAGATTCAATGCCCCCAAACCGAGCCATACCAAACCAAACCAACCATTTAGATCCAATGCTCCCGAACCCAACCCGACCCAACCATACCAAACCATACCAAAACAAACCATACCATACTAAAACATACCAAATTATACCAGACCAAACCATACTAAAACAAAACAAACCATACCGAACCAAAGCACCCATCTGGATTCACTGCACCTGAACCCAAACCAAACATGTAGATCCAATGGCCCCGAACCCAACAAAACAAAACCATACCATACCAAACCATACCAAACCAAACCATACCAAACCAAATCACCCATCTAGGTTCACTGCCTCTGAACCCAACCCAACCATGTAGATCTAATTGCCCCGAACACAACAAAACCATACCAAACCATGCCAAACCATCCCAAACCAAAGCAAACCAAAGCAAACCAAAGCAAATCAAACCACCCATCTAGATTCACTGCCCCTGAACCCACCCCCACCATGTAGATCCAATGCCCCCTAACCCAACCCAACCAAACCATACCAAACCATACCAAAACCAACAAAATCAAACCCAACCTCCCCAACCTCCCCACACTCCCTAGGCCAAGGTGATGGGACTATGGAATTTGTGGCTGCCTGCCTATCTTGGCCAAAAGTTGACGCATCTTCTCCCGCTGTCTGCTGGCAATGCTGTGGACCAGAAGGTGGGGCAGCCACTATGTGCATCCATAGTTTGCCTCCTATCCTCCCAACCCAACCCAAATCAAACCAAACCAAACCAAAAGTTAACGCATCTTCTCCCACTGTCTGCTGCCAATGCTGTGGACCAGAAGGTGAGGCCGCCACTCCGTGCATCCATAGTTAGCCTCTTATCCTCCCAACCCAACCCAACCCAAACAAAACAAAAGGTTGACGCATCTTTTCCCACTGCGTGACGCCAAAAGTGTGGACCAGAAGGTGAGGCAGCCACTCCGTGCATCCATAGTTTGCCTCTTATCCTCCCAATCAAACCGAACCAAAAGCTGACGCATCTTCTCCCTCTGTCTGCTGCCAATGCTGTGGATCAGAAGGTGAGGCAGCCACTCCGTGCATCCATAGTTTGCCTCTTATCCTCCCAAACCAAACCAAACCAAAAGCTGACGCATCTTCTCCCTCTGTCTGCTGCCAATGCTGTGGACCAGAAGGTGAGGCAGCCTCTCCATGCATCCATAGTTTGCCTCCTATCCTCCCAACCCAACCAAAATCAAACCAAACCAAAAGCTGACGCATCTTCTCCCTCTGTCTGCTGCCAATGCTGTGGATCAGAAGGTGAGGCAGCCACTCTGTGCATCCATAGTTTGCCTCCCATCCACCCAACCCAAACCAAACCAAACCAACCCCAAAGTTGACGCATCTTCTCCCACTGTCTGCTGCCAATGCTGTGGACCAGAAGGTGAGGCCGCCACTCCGTGCATCCATAGTTTGCCTCTTATCCTCCCAACCCAACCAAGACCAGACCAGACCAGCTCAACCCAACCTAACCCAAACCAACCCGGCCCAGCCCAGCCCAAGCCAACCCAACCCAAAAGCTGACGCATCTTCTCCCACTCTCTTCTAGCAATGTTTGGTGATGTTCTTAAGTCCTCCTTGCCTCTGTCAAGAGGCGGGCACATTTAGAGTCCAATAGGGCACCAGGAAAATGGCACCATCATCATCCTCATCAATGCTGTGGATCAAGAGTTGAGGCTGGCACTCCATTCATCACCAGGTTGCCCACTATTTTTCCTTTCGGCTACAAGGAGCTACTTCTAGGCAGCTCCCCGAGCTATCCACTTGGCTAAGCCAAAATATTTCAGCATTGCTAGAAAGCTGATTGTGCCATCTTCAAGGTGCACTAGGTTGCTTCAGGATTGGCTGAATAGCCAGCCAAGGACGCTGCCTAGAATCATATCAACAACGACTTGCCTGCGGCCTGTTATTTACATGCATTTATGTATTGGGACCGGCAATCTGTCGTGTTGATATATATATATATATATATATATATATATATATATATATATATATATATAGATATAGAGAGAGAGATAGAGAGAGAGAGAGAGAGAGAGAGCGAGAATCGTACTTTTTTTAGACAACCACTAACCCATCTGTTTTCCCTTGCTTTAGTCCTCCTGGTCGCTGGTTTGGAGTAAACCTATTCGTACGCTCATTTTGTTTGAGATCATTGTAAATTTCTGTTCTTGGCTCCTTCGCTGTGCCACTTACTGCGGCGGCGCCCCTGACACCATTCCATCTTGAGGTCCTGCGCCAAATAATTGAACCCCGCATTCCCAACATGCTCCAGTTGGCTCCCCCTCCTGCTTCACGGCCCCTGTCGCAGTTTCTTTGGCCTTCCCTGCAAATGCTGCTGTGGCTTTTGTCAGCCGCTACTAACATCGCGGTGGGTGTTTGGAATGCCAGCCAGTCAGTGGCCTGTTGGGAAATGACTGAAAAGCATTGGCAGGGCCGACAAGGCCAGTGAAAGAAGTCCTTCGCCGTCCCCAAACGCAGTTGACTTTTTTCTTCCTGCACCTGCGTTGGCTTGGCTTCATCAGACGCTACTAACATCGAGGTGGGTTTTGAAGGACAGAAAAGGCAGTGGCTTTGGAATGACTGAAAAAGCAGTGGAATGGCAGAAAAGGCAGTGAAAAGGCATTCGCAGTACCGCAGTTGCTTTAGGATGACTGAAAAGGCGGTGGCTTCGTCAGACGCTACTAACATCGAGGTGGGTTTTGTATGACAGAAAAGGCAGTGGCTTTGGAATGGCAGAAAAGGCGGTGGAATGACAGAAAAGGCGGTGGAATGACAGAAAAGTTAGTGAAAAGGCATTCGCAGTTGGAATGACAGAAAAGGCAGTGGAATGACAGAAAAGACAGTGAAAAGGCATTCGCAGTTGGAATGACAGAAAAGGCATTAATAAGGCATTCGCAGTTGCTTTAGAATGACAGAAAAAGCAGTGGCTTCGTCAGATGCCACTAACATCGAGGTGGGTTGTGTAAAACATCGGGGTTGAGCTGTACCAAGGATTGGTGAATGCAATGAAGGTGCATTGCATTCACCTGTAGCATGAACTCAGGGCCTTCATCGGTAAAACGATTGTTTGGGGTTCAGTTCATCAGTGCTTTATCTTTTTATGCCCTTCCTATCACGGTTGGACAAGTCCCTTTACTCTATTTGGCCTACCCCTGGACTGTGACATACGTACATACATATGTACACGAACACCCGTAAAATACCTTATTCACTAGATCTCCAAACTCGACGCATGCTGCTGCCCCTGCAGTCATCACCCGCCAGCTAGGCGGCTCCTACATCTTGTCGTGGGTGATGGGGATGGGTGTGTGGGGATAAAGAAGGAGGTAGGGGTGGGGGGAGAGATGAACCTTAGATGTCCAAACTCGCAAACCCCTTTCCCCCGCCCCTACCCCCACCCCCGCTCCTGCAGTCATCCATCACCCGCAAGCCAGACGGCTGCTATATCCTGTCGGAGGTGAAGTGGTGGTGTGTGTGTGTGTGGGGGGGGGGGGATAGCGGGGATGAACCCTAGATCTCCATACTCACCTCTTGCCCCTAGTGGGGGGTGAGGGGGGAGAGATGAACCTTAGATGTCCAAACTCGCTGCTTGCTCCCACCCTTGCAGTCTTCCATCACCCGCCAACCAGACGGCACCTACATTTTGTCAGGGGTGAAGTGGTGGACCAGCGGAGCTTGCGACCCCCGGTGTGCTATTTGCATCTTCATGGGGAAAACAGACACATCAGCTTTGCCACACCTGCAGCAGTCCATGGTGGGTACCCAAGAACCTGTAGTACTTCAGCCCCTGAACCCTGAACCCATAAACCCCTAATCCCTGAAGCCTGAAGTTGGCTATCTTAATGAATACATGACTTGCTACTTGCTAGTTACCTCGATACATATATCATGTAAGGCTATATATGTATGCGTTCACATTAGATGTACATACATATAACATGCTAGGCTATATATCAATATATGTATGCGTTCACATTAGATGTACATACATATAACATGCTAGGCTATATATCAATATATGTATGCGTTCACATTAGATGTACATACATATAACATGCTAGGCTATATATCAATATATGTATGCGTTCACATTAGATGTACATACATATAACATGCTAGGCTATATATCAATATATGTATGCGTTCACATTAGATGTACACACATATATCATGCTAGGGGTTATATATTTATGTGTTCAGATTATATGTATATACATATATGTATGGCCGTCAAGTACGATATCGTGTGATATAGGTATTGAACGATACATCGTACTTGACAACCCTATTATCGTTATCGGATGGTATACATGGTATGGTATATTGCTATAATATGCTATAACGCTATGGTATCATTGTTATGTTACGTTACAATTATGGTGAAAGTTCTAAGGACCAGTACGGTATTGACAGCCCAACATATGTGATTGCTGTCACGTTGGATGGTGTAACAATGTGTCTGCTGACTACTACTGAATATCAATGACAACCCAACATACGTGATTGCTGTCACGTTAGATGGTGTAAAAATGTGTCTATACAATTGCTTTCCCTTTGTATTTGCAGATACTGGTGCACATGGGTGCATCTAGTGTGAAAATGATCCAAATTAATTTGTGACCAGATTAAATGTATGCATATGTTCGATCGTCCATACGGTCAGATGTAACATCTCTTCCAAGAATTAAAAACAATTGTGGTATGACAATATAATTAATTAATTAATTTCCCTGTGCATTTGTAGATACTGGTGCCCATGGCTGCATGTGGTGTGAAAATGATCCGACTGAATGAATGATCAGATTTAATGTATGATGGGACAGGAGGTAGCATCCTCTACGAAATGTTGATGGATGCCGATCGATTTATTATAAGTATAGGATGTATATGACATAATTATTTGTGATTTATTGAGCACTTTTCAGATTTTTCTGGGCACTTTTTATAGGGGGGGGGGGGGGGGGGGGGGGGGGGGAAGCCCTCATTTGTTTTTTTGCTAACGTTTTACTCAGACCTCCAAATGACATTCTGAGACCTCCTATAAGTAGGCCTTGGTAAGGGTAGTCTACTGGCACTACTTTGGACCTCGTGCAATAATATATTTACCCCCCCCCCCCCCCCCCCCCCTCCAGCCCAGCCCCCACACACACCCTCCCACTTCCCCCAAGCCCAGCCCAGTATCCCCTCACCTCCCCCCACCCACCCACCCCACAAACACACAGCCCACACACACAGAGCCCCCCAGGCCGCCCGAACCCCCCAACCGAATCAAAACCGCCGTCCTTCAGTTCCGCGTTCCTTTCCTTTTACGCGCCTCCCGGCATTCCCCTTAGATTAGCTTGAGCTAGTTCCCTTCCCCCACTGGAAGGAGAAGCATGGTTGAGAGGCGGCGCCAACTGGTCTGTGGGAGCTACAGGCCAAGGAGTTAGAGTTCATGGGGAAGCTTGTCAAGCAATTGAAGACAGCCATATAGACCTAGAGTGGCAGTGACTAGACAGGCCGCAAGGGGCAGTGTAACCGAACTTTTGCTGAATCGTGATGACAAACAGACTTTGAGTACCGTTTAGTTTTTTAATTGCGTATTGAAGTGTCTGTGCTGGCTATGATTTTTATATATTTTTCTGGCCGCCTCCAGGGACGGCAAAGGGTGACTTAGGTACTTGGACAACCCGGGGGGGGGGGGGGGGGGGGGGGGGGGGGGGGGGGGGGGGGGGGGGGGGGGGGGGGGGGGGGGGGGGGGGGGGCAGAACTGCTTTTTGAAGATCACACAATCCTGGCACTGCAAATCAGAGGACGCCATTATGTGCGCCATAATGTAAACCCCCCACATCCATATCTAACTTTTTCAAAAAATTGTATTTCAATTTAATGGGGGGGGGGGGGGGGGGGGGGGGGGGGGGGGGGGGGGGGTCAGCCCTCATCAGGTTTTTGGGGCATCTTGTTTAGAGCTTTTTTTTTACTCCTGGATGGGATTGAATGTGTGATCAGATTGAATGTATGATCAGATTGAATCTTTGATCAGATTAAAGTGTGATCAGATCAAATGTATGATCAGATTAAATGTATGATCAGATTAATGTATGATCAGATTAACGTGTGATCAGATTAAATGTATGATCAGATTAAATGTATGAACATATTTGATCATCTACATGGTCGAATATATCATTCCTTCATACCCAAGAATAAACAGAATGGTGTGGGGTGGCAATATGAAACAATTATTTTCCCTGCTTACTTCCAGAGACTAGTGCTCATGGTTGCGGCTAGTGTGAAAATGATCCAAATCAATTTGTGACCCAATTAAATGAATTCGGATGTTTGGTCATCTAGTTGGTCGGATATATTATTCCTTGCTAACCAAGAATAAACAGAATGGTGTGGGGTGGCAATATAAAACAATTATTTCCCGTGCTTACTAGCAGAGACTAGTGCCCATGGTTGCGTCTGGTGTGAAAATGTTCAAAATCAATTTTTGACCAGATTAAATGTATGCATATGTTTGATCGTCCATACGGGAAAATATATCATTCCTTCCAAGAATTAAAAATTGTGTGGTATGACAATATAATTAATTAATGAATGAATGAATTCATTAATTTCCCTGTGCATTTGTAGATACTGGTGCCCATGACTGCGTGTGGTGTGAAAATGATCCAAATCAATTTGTGACCAGATTAATGTATGCATATCTTTGATCGTCCATGCGGTCAGATAAATCATCCCTCCCAAGAATACAAAATGGTGTGGTATGACAATATAATTAATGAATGAATGAATTAATGAATTTCCCTGTGCATTTGTAGATACTGGTGCCCATGACTGCGTGTGGCGTGAAAATGATCCAAATCAATTTGTGACCAGATTAAATGTATGCATATCTTTGATCGTCCATGCGGTCAGATATATCATCCCTCCCAAGAATACAAAATGGTGTGGTATGACAATATAATTAATGAATGAATGAATGAATGAATTTCCCTGTGCATTTGTAGATACTGGTGCCCATGGCTGCATGTGGTGTGAAAATGATCCGACCCATGATGGTGTTTGGATACGACGACGCCCCACATGGTCACGCAGAGGTGCACTTCAATGACGTGCGGGTGGCAGGATCCAACATGCTTTTGGTGAGTAGATGGTAGTGATGATACTGGTGTTGGTGTTCAGGAGGATGGAGATGATCATGATGTTGCTGTGGCGTTGACGTTGTTGATGATGATGTTGAGTAGATGCAAGTATGGATGGATGGATGGATGGATGTAACAGTCCAGGGGATGGACAATTACTGCCTTATCTTGCTTGCAACCTGCCACCTAAATGTATGTTGCAGTCCAGGGAGTAGACAATTAGGCTATAGGGACGTACCCAACCTCAAATGATCCACGTCGAAACTGGCTGTTGGTTTGAGTTTATGTAGGGGTATCTAGGGGTAAATGTATGTAGGTTGCAGTTCAGGGTTAGCTAATTAGACTAAAGGGACCTGCCCAACCTTAAATGGTCAATGTACTTCAGGACTACTATAAAAAGCACAATATGACCTAGCCCAACCTCAAATGGTCAATGTACTTCAGGACTATTGTTATAAAAAGCACAATGACCAAACCCAACCTCAAATGGTCAATATGTACTTCAGGACTACTATCAAAAAGCAAAATATGACCAAACCCAACTTCAAATGGTCAATGCACTTCAGGACTACTATCGAAAAGCAAAATATGACCAATCCTAATTGCATCAATGCATTGCTGCTTTTAAATGACATCCCATTGGTAGCATCATGCTGAATAGGCTTTGCCCCTCAGTTTTTGAAACGAAACCCTCACCGTCATAAGACCAAACCCTAGTGCTGACTGTCAGACTGTGAACTGTGTACCCCATCCCAGGGAGAGGGCCGAGGCTTTGAAATCGCTCAAGGTCGGCTTGGCCCCGGTCGCTTGCACCACTGTGAGCGCTTGGTGGGAGCGTCAGAGCGAGCTATTGAGATCATGGCGAAGCGAGCTTTGCAGCGCGTTGTCTTTGGCGAGTAAGTGCCGTTGGGGGTGGGGGGGTGGGATGGGGTTGGGGGGGGGGAGGAAGGACTTTGGTGCATCAGAGTGGGCTGTTGAGCTGATGGCGAAGCGATCCTTGCGGCGCATTGTCTTTGGCAAGGAAGTGCCGTTGGAGGGGTGGGGAAATGGGGTTTGGGGGGGCGGGGGGGGGGGGGGGGGGGGAGGTGTGTTGGCCCTTCAGAGCGAGCTATCGAGATCATGGCGAAGCGAGCCTTTGAAGAGCGTTGTCTTTGGCGAGTTTGTGCCGTTGGGGGGGGGGGGGGGGGGGGGGTGGGGGTTCGGAGGTTGGAAGGGGGGGGGGGGTGGGGGGGGATGGGTGGGGGATTGGGGAGAGGGAGGATTCCTTGAACCAGGGGGGCATGGAAGAAGAAGTAAAAATTAAATGAATAATAATAATAATAATAATAATAATAATAAATCAATCTCCTCCATTTTTGTGACCACCAGAGATAAATGAAAAATTAATGTAAACACAAAATATGGGTAGATGGGTAGATAGATAGATAGATAGATAGATAGATAGATAGATAGATAGGTACCGTAGATACATGAGAATCAGGTTCTTGACTTTTCTGGTTTGAATTGCAGCGGAATTGGTTCTTGACTTTTCTGATTTGAATTGCAGGCCGCTAGCAAAGAAGGGTGGCTTCCAAGCTGCTCTAGGGGCCGCCCGGATCGACGTGGACTCCTCTCGCCTGTTGGTGCTAGCTGCAGCCGCCGCCCTGGACAAGATGGGCAACAAGGGAGCTCGCGGAGCGTTAGCTATTGCAAAGATAGCAGCGCCCAACGCTGCCCTAAGAGTCATCGATGCGTCCATTCAGGCACACGGAGGTGCTGGGGTCAGCCAGGTATGTTTGCATGTATGTATGATCCGAGCATCTTGGGCGCATACCTGCTTTGTGCATTCTGTTGCACTGCCTGATCTTGTCTGCAACTTCAATGGATGGATGGACGGATGGATGGATGGATGGATGGATGGATGAATGGATGGATGGATGGATGTTACTTGACTTGAACTTGAACTGTACGTCTATATTTCAGTCCATGGACAGAGGACTAGGACAGGTCTTATCAATGGGAGCATTGATAATTCAGGTCATTTACAGTTAGGTCTCTTATCAGTCTCTACTTAGTTAGTGCCATTGAGGCGTATGAAGGTTCCGGTGTCAGCCAGGTAAAAGGCGTGGACATTTTGTATGACTCACCATTGTTTATGGTTTTAGCCATGGGTGTTGGTACAGAAGAATATTTCTTATTTAATGAGCCAAGTTTCGATTTTTCTGCCAAGGTTGGAATCGAGCCCCCCTTAAACAATTTGTTCTGGGACCCCTTGAACAATTTGCTCTGGGACCCCCTTGAACTATTTTTTCTGCCAAGGTTGAAATCGAGACTCCCTTGAACTAGGTTACATATATTCAGCCAGCAATTTGGCTGCTCTCTGTCTTAAGCAGTAAAAAATACATTTACCAGGATAATGTAGACGTGAACAGCAACAGCAAAAAATCCATTTCATTTCTAAACAATCACGCACACACACACACACACACACACAAAAACTATGAACATGACTTGTAGGACTTCCCACTGGCTCGTCTTTACGCTGCTGCACGTAACCCTGAACCCTAAACCCTAAAACATATGAACATGACTTGTAGGACTTCCCACTGGCTCGTCTTTACGCTGCTGCACGTACCCTAAGGATTGCTGACGGGCCTGATGAGGTGCATATGGGCACCATTGCCAAGCTGGAGCTTGCACGGTGGAAGGATGTCAAACCCAGGGTCTCAAAGCTATGAACAATGTACTTCGTTATATATACTCGGTTTGATGTAGTACACCTGTCTTTAAGCTGCTGTACGTACCCTAAGGATTGCCGACGGGCCTAATGAGGTGCATATGGGCACCATTGCCAAGCTGGAGCTTGCACGGTGGAAGGATGTCAAACCCAGGGTCTCCAATCTTTGAACGATTTACCTCAGTAGATAGACTCGGTCTGATGTAGTACACATGTCTTTACGCTGCTGCACGTACGGTACCCTAAGGATTGCTGACAGGCATGGTGAGGTGCATGTTGGCACCATCGCCAAGCTGGAGCTTGCACAGTCGAAGGATGCCAAACCCAGGGTCTCCAAGCTTAAAATGAATAAATAAATAAACATTACGCCTTATGACAAGGTGTGAGGTTGAGGGGGCTAGCCCGTTCGCTTGCTCTTGGGCCAACCACCAAAGCTTTGAATGTTGTACTTCAGTAGATTGACGCGGTTTGATGTTATTGACGCGGTTTGATGTTGTACACCTGTGACCAATGGGTGACATGATATTGGGCTGTATATGCATGCCGACCTAAGGACGTGTACTCCCTCGTTCCGAGTAGGAAAGGCCCCGCCGCATCACAGATAATTAGGGAACGGCAACATGGTATCATATGATGCCGGCAGTCTGACTAGGCCCAAGTTATCATGTATACACACTATCATATGTTGCAATTTGTATGATATCATACGATATCATTCTCGCATTTGGTCAACATCATATGATATGCCGATCCCTACATATAATCCTTGCAGGCTAGGGCTAGCGTAGGGAGACCCTCTGAGATGAGAATCTTGTAAAATATGTACCGCAGAAGTCCACTGAGCGATAGTACGAGGGTTATTCAATACGTCACGTTGCATTTCTCCAGGGGCCCTGTCGGGATTGTTCGGGGTTCAGTTCATCAATGCCTTTTATTTTTAGCCCTTCCTGTCAAGGTTGGGCAAGTATATTTAGCCTACTTGGCCTGCCCCTGGACCAGGGTAATTCAAAGCGCGCGCTTTTGAGCGCTGACTTTTTGACCCCCTCTGCGCTTTAAGCGCAGTTTTTTGCAACCCCCTGTGGGCGCAGCAAGCAATTTTGCGCTTTTTGCACTACAAAGCGCAGTTTTTTGTTTTCACGTGCGCTAAAGCGCTGGCCAATTTGGCCATTTGAAGTACCCTGGTTGGGCAAGTATATTTAGCCTACTTGGCCTGCCCCTGGACTGTAACTTACATGAAGAGTCATTGTCGTGCGGTCTTCTCATCTTCCAGCCCAACTACCTGCACCTGACAAAATCAAACTACTTCGATTTTGTCAGGTGCGCTCTACTTGAACCGTTTAGCCTATTTGGCTCACCCCTGGACTGTAACATACGTAGTTCTGTACATGTCCCAGACGTAGATTTTGTCTCATAAGTCATGCATTGTAGACCCTGGCTCTTTGACCGTAGTCGTTGGCTCATGAAATGTAGATTCTGAAGTTTGCCTTGGACAACCCTGAGCGGCACCTGCAGGGCTGCGGAATGTCCCACGCACGGCTGTCAACCTGGCCTTGGGTGAAGGATGGAAACTTGAACTTGGACTTGTCTCCAGCCAGTAATTGTGCATGGAGGATGGTGGCCCCGTGCTTATGGACCTCTTGTGGAGTGACCCCACCAGCCCTCCACCCCCACCTCCACACCTTACTTCACCCAACAAACAGCCCCTCCCACCAGCTCGCATTCTTCGGCAGTAAAACAAATAAGGAAATGTAAACGTGAACAAATCGTGTTTCTTCATCTTCATGTCGTTACAGGACTGCTCAGAACAGATATAAACTTTGATTGTATTGTTACGTGTTTTCTCAGCCAACTACCGTATGGATTGGTTGCCGTCTCCCAAACCCTCCCAAAGGATGGAAACTCTTATCACTGTAGACCGAACCCAGACCCTCAGGGTCCCTCCTGAACAAACCTCCCACTTTCTGGGGTTTCTGGGGTAAATTAATTGAATACACGAATGGCCTTGGGAACCATTTGTTTTCATTGGTTTGAGTACATGGCCCATCAGCCTTCAGGCTGCTCACCGTCTGCAAAACTTGTTACCGTTGTAATCTGCTATCACTGTCCTAATACCGGATGAACGGAAACGGTACTTCAAACTACCGTATATACCTATGGACTGATGGTATACTTATATACCTATGGATTGGTGGTAAACGTATGAATTGAATTTGATTGATGACATGGACATATGGTCTTACGTCTTCAGGCTTCTCACTGTCTGCAGGCGGACTACACATGGGTAGTATAAACATTACTACATCACACTCCTGAGTACAGAATGCAATCAGATGGATATTCGGTACACAGTTCAAAGGGCTTTTGCGTATGGTGTTGCATTCAAGGGGTATACCGTATACCAAATAGGATTTTTTTTTAGTTGTGAAAGGACTTTCACCCCAGGAGGTGGGTCTCCCGACACAAACCAGCGACACAGAGGATTCAGTTTGAATGGTGGTGCCACTCCTACAATATGCAAAGTAGGCGCGGTGAGAGATACCAACCCACGACCAAACGCACATTCACCACTAACCCTGTTGAATATAGCAGACAAGCTCCCTGCCATGGTCGTTAGAGGCTGAATCAAGGAGTCATAACTAGAGAACCACCACGAGGATGAAGGGAACTGCCCAACCATGATATCAGGATAGGCTAAACAGAAAAGGCACTGATGTAATGAACCAGGGTTATTCAAAGCGCGCGCTTTTGCGCTTTTGAGCGCTGCCTTTTTTGACCCCCTCTGCGCTTTAAGCTATTATTCTTCTTTAAAGACATCAACCGGATCAGTTCCGGTACCTGCACTTAGGCAGTGGGAAGGAACTGCTCCCTGACGTAACAATTTTGTTTAACTGCCAAAGACGGCGAGCAGCCAAATTGCTGGCTGAAGCTATGTAACCAAGTTCAAGTTCCTGCCGGTATAGTCGGTCAATAGTGTGGCCTGGGGGTGACGCCTTGAGAGAGGTCAATTGAATATTTACATGTTTTGGGGCGGAGCCACCCCCACCTTGGAAGCAGAAGCCCCCAGATTCACGAAATTGTCCGTTTGACCAAACGTCCGACCGAAAAATTGAAGCCTGACACGTCAGCCAACTCTCCAATTACTAACTGACTTCAGCCAGCTCCAGTCCGTTGCCACCTGTCGTTCCGTTGCCAACATACTCCGCCATCTTTTCCGCGTGGCTGGCGACTCTCCATAGGTCTTGTTCAGCCAACTCTAGGCTGCTCACCTTCTTCCAAATCTACGCCCCCCTGTGCGATACCACAGGACACACGGACGCCAGGGAGCACACTCAGCGAATTCGAACCCATGACTGGGATGTGGAGGCCATTTACACAAACACCCCCAAAGTGTCACAGCCTAGAGAAGTAAATTAAGTCACCCCGAACTTGAAATTGGTTACGGTATCTAGACTGGTAAAATAATAATATTCATTGATTCCCAAAAATATGATGAGGTCCTTGCCCCACTTGGCAGAACACGGACCTGTACTTGGATACAGGAAGCTGCTTGACATCTGTCTGGTACTCGTTTTCACTACACAAGAGGGCAAGCAGCCAAATTGCTGGCTGAGGCCATGTGACAAGTTCAAGTTGAAGTTCCTGAGGCTGCTTGCCATCCTTGGCAGTAACAACATTTTACTCTTATCACGAAAGCCCAACAGTCATAGCACAAGCAGAACATGAACCAGGGTACTGCAGGAGGACCACCAGTTCTGCTGCCTGAGACACAACCAATTGTAAAGCCTGCATCCTTCTGGTCAACGGACCCTTCCTCCTGGTCAACGGACCCTCCCCACGTTGCGTCCTGCGACGCAACGGACCCTTCGACATTGCGTCTGCGACAAAAAAGAAAGATTACAAGGGGCTCATGTCCTAGCAGTGAAACAACACCGCCCTAAAGTCGGACTCGAGAAACCACCCGCCGTCTTCCGGCAGCGGGGCTCGAACTCGACAGAGGACGGAGCGTCCTAAACAACCCTGATTGAAACCAACGGAGTTGGCTTATAGTTCGTGGTGCGCGACAGGCTTGTGAGAGGTCGCGGGTTCAATTCCTGCAACTCCCCTCATGTCGACGGAAGACGCAGGGTCCCGAGGAACCCTGGCATGAATGCGGAGCTATTCCCAGTGAGCATGCGCTTTGACCTCTCCTTCCCCACCACACAGCTCAGGTGGAGGGTATCGAAGCGAGAGAACATTGCGGACATGGTTGTGTGTTGTGGCATTCCTTGTCTGCTTGCCATCTCCGGCAGTAACACCATGTAAAATGCACTAGCAGAACATAAATGCGGAGTTCTCCCCACTTAGCATTCGCTTTGACCTCTCCTTCCCCACCACACAGCTCAGCTGGAGGGTATCAAAGCAAGAGAACATTGCGGACATGATTGTTGGATGTGGCATTCCTTGTCTGCTTGCCATCATTGGCAGTAACGCCATGTAAAATGCACTAGCAGAACATAAATGCGGAGTTCTCCCCACTTAGCATTTGCTTCAACCTCTCCTTCCCCACCACACGGCTCAGCTGGAGGGTATCGAAGCGAGAGAACATTGCGGACATGATTGTTGGATGTGGCATTCCTTGTCTGCTTGCCATCTTTGGCAGTAACACCATGCACAAATGCACTAGCAGAACATGAACGTGGAGTTGTCCCCACTGAGCATTCGCTTTGACCTCTCCTTCCCCACCACACGGCTCAGCTGGAGGGTATCGAAGCGAGAGAACATTGCGGACACGGTCGCGTGCTGTGGCATGCCATCAAGATCTAGTCCCCCTTGGCTACTGCTTGCATCTTCTAGAAGGTTCACGATTTCACTGTAGTAGTTCCCGTGCTCCGGCAGGGAATACATCAGAATGTCCTGTGGGAAGAAAGAGGATGTATGTTCAGTCCAGGGGGGCAGGAAGGCGAAAAGAGGGTAAAAAAGGGGGCCAAAAATCGGGCCAAAAAAGGAAGGTTCACGATTTCACTGTAGTAGTTCCCGTGCTCTGGCAGGGAACACATCAGAATGTCCCGTGAAATATAGGGAGTGGCATCAATCTAGAGATATATATAGGGATATATAATCTAGGGATATATATAGAGATAGATCTATATCTATCTATCTATCTATCTATCTATCTATCTATCTATCTATATAGATCTATATTGGCAAAGCTGGATATTTGAAAATCGGCATAGGGCACCTTTCAAAAATCAAAATCTGGTTTTACAATTATGGCATAGGGCACCATATCATATTGCAAGCGCTTCGACTGGATTTTCCTGTGTCTATCTGATGTAACTGCATATGTTGTAGATATACACAATATATCTATTTGCCATATATATATATATATATATATATATATATATATATATTTTTGGGCAATATAGATATATTTGCCGCCCCCTAGTAATGTTCACGATTTCACTGTAGTAGTTCCCATGCTCTGTCAGGGAATACATCAGAATGTCCTGTAGCATGAAAGAGGATGTATGTTACAGTCTGGGGGGCCAGAAAGGTGAAAAGAGGGCCAAAAAGGAAGATTGCTAAAGATTCAATTTAGTAGTTACTCTCCAGCAGGGAATACTTCAGAATGTCCTGGTGCAAGAAAGTGTGTGCATGTTCCAGTCCAGGGGGGATAGAAAGGCAAAAAGAGGCAAAAAAGGAGGAATGTTCACGATTCCATGTAGTAGTTCTCCTGCTCTGGCAGAGAGAACATAAGAATGTCCTGTAGCAAGAAAGTGTATGTATGTGACAATCCGGGGGGGCTAGAAAGGCGAAAAGAGGGCCCAAAAGGCGGAATGTTCACGATTCAATGTAGTAGTTCTATTGCTCTGGCAGAGAGTACATCAGAATGTCCTGTAGCAAGAAAGTGTATGTATGTGACAATTCGGGGGGGCTAGAAAGGCGAAAAGAGGGCCCAAAAGGCGGAATGTTCACGATTCAATGTAGTAGTTCTCCTGCTCTGGCAGAGAGTACATCAGAATGTCCTGCATAGCAAGAAAGTGTATGTATGTGAAAATCCGGGGGGGCTAGAAAGGAGAAAAGAGGGCCCAAAAGGCGGAATGATCACGATTCAATGTAGTACCTATGCTCCAGGTTATTCCCTCCCGCTGTAAACAGTGATCGCTATTTTTTAACCTAATTTCAGCAAAATCAACGCTATTAAAAGGTCTTTTTTGTTGCCCTAAATGGCAAAAAAACCCAACACACCTTAATCCCTCGGATGCGGTGCCGATGGTAGAAGTGTGTTCGCTCGGTGTACAACAAGATGCGCCGCTTACGATTGAAGAAGCGGCTCCGTGCAGCCGTTACATCCGGCGGTTCTGTGTATTCACTGATGGCTGTGTAGTCAGCATCCTCAGCTTTCATGAAGTTACGCACCCTTTGGAGACAGGAGGTCAAGGTTAGGGTTCAGGTGTGTAGGTTGGTTTGGTTGCGTTTCTTCCTGAAACCCTCAGCTTTCATGAAGGTACGGACCCTTTGGAGACAGGGGGTCAAGGTTAGGGTTCAGGTGTGTTGGTTGGTTTGGTTGCGTTTCTTCCTGAAACCCTCAGCTTTCATGAAGTTACGGACCTTTGGAGACAGGGGGTCAAAGTTGATGGTTGATGGTTCCGGGTTCTGGGTTCAGAGTTCCTCAGCTTTCAGGAAGTTCAGGGTTTAGAGTTGCGGACCCTTGGGTTGATGGGTTAGGGTTCAGGGCTTAGCATTTCTCCGCTTTCATGAAGTTTCGGACCCTCCGGAGACAAATGGCCAAGGTTGATTGGTTAGGGTTCAGGGTTCAGACAACCTCAGCTTTCAGGAAGTTCAGGGTTTAGAGTTCCTCAGCTTTCATCAAGTTCCAGACCCTTGGGTTGATGGGTTAGGGTTCAGTGTTTAGAGTTCTTCAGCTGTCATGAAGTTACGGACCCTTCAAAGACAAATGGTCAAGGTTGATTGATTAGGGTTCAGGGTTCAGATTTCCTCAGCTTTCAGGAAGTTCAGGGTTTAGAGTTCCTCAGCTTTCATCAAGTTCCAGACCCTTGGGTTGATGGGTTAGGGTTCAGGGTTTAGAGTTCCTCAGCTTCCAAGAAGTTCCGGACCCTTGGGTGGATGGGTTAGGGTTCAGGGTTTAGAGTTCCTCAGCTATCATCAAGTTCCGTACCCTTGGGTGGATGGGTTAGGGTTTAGGGTGTAGAGTTCCTCAGTGTTCAGGAAGTTTCGAACACTTGGGGGACAGGGGGTCAAGGTTGATGGGTTAGGGTTCAGGGTCTAGAGTTTAGGGATCAGGGTTTGGAATCCATCCATCCATCCATCTATCCATCCATTCACACACCCACCCATCCATCCATCCATTAACACACCCACCCACCCATCCATCCATTCACTCACCCATCCATCCATTCACCCACCCATCCATCCACCCATTCACCCACCCACCCATCCATCCATTCACCCACCCACCCACCCATCCACACACCCATCCATTCATCTGTCCATCTATCAAGGTGGAGCTAGTTTTTTGTTTCAAATTTCTGTAGGCCAGCTAGAGACGCTACTTGAGCTACTCAAGCCTGATTTCAGAATTGTTGCGTATCCATTAGCCAGAGTCAGCGATATAAATTGGTCTAGTGGTACACCAAATTGCTGAAACGAAGAAGGGTCGGGGGTTTGATTCCCCCTACGGTCACCCTGAGCGTTGCAGGTCGTTGTCAACCGGGATGGTAGCTTGTCCAGTCGTGGTGGTAGACCGTTCTCTGCCAGCGTGCGTTGGGTTCCCTTAACACCATGCCCCACTTGGTGTAATCATTACTTTGAGTAACCATTGCATGGCGGAGCACAGAGCCGGGGGGGGTCAGGGGCTTCACGCGTCACCATGAAACGACGGAATAGAAAAGCAGTAGCGACGCTTTGTCGAAAAGCAAATACTAGCTGAGCGCACATGACAAAACAAAAAAGGTTCATTCCCTTGTACATTTCCCCAGGTAATTGTTTTTTTACTGCCAAAGACAGCGAGCAGCCAAATTGCTGGCAGAAGCCATAAATCCAAATTCAAATTCAAGTTGAAGTAGAGGCACCTGACAAATCAAAGTAGTTGGGCATAAATTAAAATTCAAGTTCAAGTAGAGGGCACCTGACAAAATCAAATAAAACTGCCATTGAAATGAATAGTAGAGCGCACCTGATAAAATTAAATCAAACTTCCTTCATTTCATTGAACTGAGTAGTAGAGAGTGCTGTTGCGCGGTAGTCCAAGCTCAGACGCAGGGGGTCTGCGAAACCAAAAAAACCCAACAAGGTAGCCATTCTCCAGTATGTACACAGGCATGCAAAAATCTCACGCATGTGGCATGACATATTATTTTTCAATTTTTAGTAGTAGAGCGCACCTGACAAAATCAAAGTAGTTGGGTAGGAAGATGAGAAGGCCGTACGACAACGACTCTTTTAGTCTCGGCCACACACGTTGCTTGAAGTGGAGAAAGCGGGCATCCGCCGCATCTGTCGGGCTGCTGCTGGGGAAGCGCTCAAACATCTGTTGCACCTGCAGGGTTGATTTAGGGTTGAAGGTTTAGGGTTGAAGGGGAGAAAGCGAGCATCCGCCGCATCAGTGGAGCTGCTGCTGGGGAAGCGCTCAAACATCTGCTGCACCTGCAGGGTTCAGGGTTCAAGGTTAGGGGTACACACATGCTGGTTGAAGTGGAGAAAGTGTGCATCCGCCGCATCTGTCAGGCTGCTGCTGGGGAAGCGCTCAAACATTTGCTGCACCTGGAGGGTTGATTTAGGGTTTAGGGTTTAGGGTTGAAGTGGAGGATGCATGCACCTGTTGGGCTGCTGGAGGGGAAGCGCTCAAACATTTGCTGCACCTGCAGGGTTGATTTAGGGTTGAAGTGGAGAAAGCGAGCATCAGCCGTATCTGTTGGGCTGCTGCTGGGGAAGCACTCAAACATTTTTTGCACTAGCAGGGTTGATTTAGAGTTGAAGTGGAGAAAGCAAGCATCAGCAGTATCTGTTGGGCTGCTGCTGCGGAAGCGCTCAAACATCTGCTGCACCCGCAGGGCTGAGGGTCTCAAGTTAGGGTCAAACAATTTGGGATTGAGAAGCATCATCTGCTGCATCTGTCGAGCTGCTGCTGTGGAAGCGCTCAAACAATTGCTGCACCTACATGGTTAATTTAGGGTTAAGGGTTTATAGTTGCAGTGGAGGAGGCGTGCATCAGATAGCTGCGCCTTTTTACGCATACCCTGACACCTACGAACACCCATTTACGCATACCCTGACACCCACTGACACCCATTTACGCATACCCTGACACCCACTGACACCCATTTACGCATACCCTGACACCCACTGACACCCATTTACGCATACCCTGCCACCCACTGACACCCATTTACGCATACCCTGACACCCACTGACACCCATTTACGCATACCCTGACGCCCACTGAGACCCATTTACGCATACCCCGACACCCACTGACACCCATTTACGCATACCCTGACGCCCACTGACACCCATTTACGCATACCCTGACACCCACTGACACCCATTTACGCATACCCTGACACCCACTGACACCCATTTACGCATACCCTGACACCCATTTACGCATACCCTGACACCCACTGACACCCATTTATGCATTCCCTGACACCCACACCCACTGAAACCCATTTATGCATACCCTGACACCCACACCCACTGACACCCATGTACTCATACCCTGACACCCACCTGTGGTACTACCGCCTTGAGTCCGCCCAACAGGGTGGGTTCAAATCGATACCTGCCCTGGTAGTTGGTGCACTGCCGTGAGAAGAGAGCATTCATGTCCGCCGACTGGAAAGAGGAAAGGAGGATGGTCTGGCGGTAGTGGCTGGCATGTCTGCAGTTAGGAGGGGGGGGGGGGGGGGGGGGGGGAGGTAAGCGGCACAGCCGTGAGGAAAGAAGAGCATTCATGTGCGCTAAATGGAAATAATAAATGAGGATGGTCTGATAGTAGAGACCGGCATGTCTGCAGAAAGGTGGGTAGAATGGGCGGGTAGGCAGGTGGGTAGTGGCTGGCATGCCTGCAGTTAGGTGTGTGTGTGTGTGTGTGTGTGTGTGTGTGTGTGTGTGTGTGTGGGGGGGGGGGGGGAAGGATGGTAAGTTGCATAGCCGTGAGAAGAGAGCATTCATGTCCGCCGACTGAAAAGAAGAAAGGAGGATGGTCTGGCGGTAGTGGCTGGCATGTCTGCAGATAGGAGCGGGGGGGGAGGGGGAGGTGGACCAAAACCAACTCACCCTGGAAAAAAGTGAATCAAAACCAACTCACCCTGACAATACGCCCTCTCGCACACGCATGATGTCTGTCCCATGCTGCTCCTTGGGCAGCTGGTTCATCTGTTGCAGCACACCATCCACATGAGACCAGTTCTGCGATACAGAACGGCAGATAACATAAATCAAAGTCAGTCTTGGAGTCCATCACACTAGTACTGCCACACAAATGGCAGGTCACACATTCAGTCTTGCAGTACACCCATTTAAAAGCCGTATACACTATATAAATATTGCATTAGCCTGCACAGTCATCACAACAGCACGGTCAATGCTAAGAACCTCAAAAATTATTATTTTTATTTATACTAAATGTATAATTGTAATTTCTAAATATTGCGCAAACCTGCATGGGTCATAACAGCAGCACATTCATCGCCAAGAATCTCACATATTATTATTACAATTTATTATAAATGTATAATTGTTACTACTAAATACAATTTATATTATACTAATATATAATAAATGTATACTTGTTAAATCTAAACATTACACCTGCATGGTCATCACATCAGCACGGTCAACAACGAGAATCTCAAATACTCCACTTCAAAGCATTATTATTAAATATTATGATAATATTAAAATTCGTATTACTACAAATTGCACAAACCTGCATGGTCATCACATCAGCACGATCAACAACGAGAATCTCAATACTTGACAGGAAGTCTGCAGCTCCCTTCTCGCCTTCTGCCAGCTTAGTGACAATAGCGATGGGGGAGGCGACAATGATGTCCGATTGCATGAAGTCGGAAAAGAGCCTGGGTGGATGTGTGGGTGGGTGTGTGGGGGGGGTTGACTTGGGTTTGTGTGTGTTGGTGTGGGGAAGGTTTGAGTTGGGTTTGTGAGTGTGTTAGTATGTGTGTAGGGGGGTGGAGTTGGGTTTGAGTGTGTGTTTGTTGGGTTGAAGTTGGGTTATGTGTGTGTGTGTGCGTGTGTGTGTGTGTGTGGGGGGGGGGGGGGGGGCATGGGTGGTGGTCTGTGTCAGCTCCCTTCTCGACTCCAGCTACCTTAGTGGCCAGAGCGATGGGCGAGGCGACAATGATGTCCGATTGCATGAAGTCAGAAAAGAGCCTGTGTGTGTGTTGGGTTGGAGTTGGGTTTGTGCGTGTTTGCTGGGTTGGATTTGGGTTTGTGTGTGTGTTAGGTTGGAGTCGTGTGTGTGTTTGTGAGTTAGTGTGTGTGTGTGTGTGGTGGTGGTGGTGGTGGTGGGTGGGGGGGGGGGGGGCATGTGTGGTGGTGTGTGTCAGATCTCTTCTCGCCCCGCCCGGAGTCGGAAAAGAGCCTGGGTGGATGCGTGTGTGTGGGGGGTGAAGGGTTGGAGTTGGGTCTGTGTGTGTGGGGTGGGGGTGGGGTGGGGTGGGGAGTGGAGGTGGGGTGGGGGATGTGCATGGCATGTGCTTGTGTTCGTGCGTGTGGTGTGTGTGTGTGCGTGGGGGGGGAGTGGGGGGTTTGGGGGTGGGGAAGGTGCAATGGCATGCGCTTGTCCTTGTGTTCCGTGTGTGTTGGGTGTGGTGTGTGGGGGGGGGGGGGGGGGGGGGGGGGGTTGGAGTTGGGTCCTGTGTGTGTGTGTTGGGGTGGGGGGTGGGGTGTGTGGTGTGTGTGGGGGGGGGGGGGGGGGGGGGGGGGGGGGGGGGGGGGGGGGGGGGGAGGTGCATGGCATGTGCTTGTGCTTGTGTTCGTGCGAGTGTGTGTGTGTGTGTGTGTGTGTGTGTGGTACATGCTATGCAATTAAACCTGCATGCATCAAATAATAAATACTCGGTGGGCGCTGGTTTGTGCACCGAGTCCTACTTTTTGAGGTGATCCTAAATGCACGCACCTGAGTGTGTTTGTGTTTGTGTGTGTGTGTTGGGTGGGACATGCTATACAATTTCTGAAGTGGAATACATGCACACTTCATGGTGTGTGTGTGTGTGTGTGTGTGTGTTGGGTGGGGTGGGGTGGGGGGGGTCATGCTATACAAATTTATAGGGTGGAAAAAAATGCACACCGCATTGTGTGTGTGCGTGTGGAAGGGAGGAGTGTGTGTGTGTGGGTGTGTGTCTGGGGGGGGGGTCATGCTATACAATTTTTAAGGTGGAAAACATGCACACACCTGATGGCCCCTCGAGTGATCTTGATACCCATACGGAAATGGTCGTCTGTGTTCCCGTCGAACAAGGCGCGCCATTCCATTGGCTTGGCAGCACGCCGTGCTTGGTGCTTCTCGTCATTCTCGTCTTCAGGATCGGCCTGAGAGAGGGCAAAATACATCATTTAACAGAGGTAAATAGGGCAGGGCATCCTGTCGTGCTTGGTGTTTCTTGTCGCTCTCGTCTTCAGGATCGGCCTGAGAGAGGGCAAAATACATCATTTAACAGAGGTAAACAGGGCAGGGCATCCTGTCGTGCTTGGTGTTTCTTGTCGTTCTCGTCTTCAGGATCGGCCTGAGAGAGGGCAAAATACATCATTTAACAGAGGTACACAGGGCAGGGCATCCCGTCGTGCTTGGTGCTTCTCGTCGTTCTCGTCTTCAGGATCGGCCTGAGAGAGGGCAAATGACAGCACTTAACTAAGGCAGACGTAGTGGGGACTAAGTCATCAAGAGTACCGGTATGTTTCAATATGCTTGGCAGCACGCCGCGCTTGGTGCATCTCGTCGTTCTCGTCAAAGACGTGGAGTACCGCCCAGGGGCAGAGGAATTGTCTGGTACATGGAGTACCGCTCAAATACAGAGACTGAGGCATTGGAATTGTATTGAGGTCCTGCCGAAGGGGAGTGGCGTAGGGCCGGCACTTGGTAGGGGTAGCACGCATCACCTTAGCAGTAGAGTTGTTTCCTGTCTGCCACTGTGAGTAGTATCGGGACTAATGGGTTTTGCCAGAGAGCGGGCGAATGACATAATTGCACAGAGGTAAACAGGGCAGGGCAGGGCAGGCTTTAATAGGGCATCGCGCTTGGTGTTTCTCGTCGTTCTCATCTTCGGTTCTGCCTGAGAGCGGGGGAAAGGACCTCCTCTTAGCTCACCTACCTAACTTTATAGTTGGGGTGGATACAGGGCAAAGTAGGAAAGAGGGTTAAATAGCTGAGGGTGACTAAAGAAAAGCGTGGAGAGCGGGACCGAAGGGAGGAAGAAGGGCGAACGCATGGAAGAGGACGAGACATCGATAGGGTCGTGGATCGAGGCATGGGAGGCACGTCCTGAGGGGAGCGTTCATGGAGGACAGGTCGCTGCGAATAAAATAATTTGAAAGAGGGTACAACAGGGCAGGGCAGGGCGACTTGAATTAGGGCATCGCGCTGGTGTTTATCGCGTTATAAGGAGCGACGCGGTGGCGGTTGCGGACTTGAGAGGGGGGGTGAAAGGGATCAATATAAATGGGGACAAGGGAAAAATGCATAATATTAAACAAAGGTATACAGGGCAGGGCAGCTTTCATAAAGCATCGCGCTTCTTCGTGTTCCTCGTCGTCTGAAGAGTCGAGGGTGCGATCGACTTAGGAGGAGGTGGGGAAATGACATAATCAAACAAACGTAAACAGGGCAGGGCAGATTTAATAGGGCATCGCGCTTGGTGCTTCTCGTCGTTCTTGTCTTCGGGTTCTGCCTGTGGGGGAAAATGACATAATTACACAGGTAAACAGGGCAGGGCAGGGCAGATTTAATAAAGCATCGCGCTTGGTGTTTCTCGTCTGTCTCGTCTTTGGGCTCTGCCTGAGAGGGGGGATAAGGCCAAATGACGGCACTTAAGACAGACAGAAGTAGTGGGGACTAACTCATCAAGTGCATGTTTTAAAGGGGTCACATAAACTTCTCCTTGCCCGCTTTGGAATAGGCGCTCCTACCAACCCCCCATCATATTTTACAAGGGGTCACGTAGCAGCCTGTTGTGCTTGTTGATGCTCTTCTTTCTCATCTTGAGGGCGACACATGAGGGGTATGCGATTTAAATGAAAGGAAGAGGTCACACTGCAAGCCTGGCCCATTCCTAATGGACCCCGCGGGCAGCACACCCCCAGCAGACCCCCCAACCCAACCACAACCACAAACAATAAAACACCAACAAAAAAAAAAAAGAAAAAAAAAACGACAAAGCAAAATAAAAAACCAAAAAAAAACCAAAACCAATAGAAAACACACCCCCAAAAAAAAAAAAAAACAAAGAAAACCAAAAACAAAATAAACAAACAAATCCAGGCTTCACCCACCCCTAACAGCGCCCCTCCTCTCAGTCCTCTTGCCCTGTTACACCCCAGGGAACACCTCAGGGTCAGTCAGTCAACTTTTCCTTGCCAGCATTGGATGGTGTGGAATGTGAACTACCACCACAACCACACCACCCAACACACTCTCTCCAGCTCATCCACCCCAAAAAGAGGCCCTGTAAACAAGACACTCAGGGGCAGTAAACTGGTCCACAAACTTCTCCCTTGCCCGAATTGGAGTTTGATTTGGCATTCCTAACCCCACCCCCACCCCCCACCCACTCCAGCTCTCCACCCCAAAAGAGCCTGTTACACAAGCCCACTCAAGGGCAGTCCACTGGTCCACAACTTCTCTTGCCCGCATTGGAATTGGCATTCCATCCCCCCCCCCCCCCCCCCCCCCCCCCCCCCCCCAGGAGAGGCCCTGTACACCAAGCACACCTCAGGGGCAGTCAACTGGTCCCACTAACTTCTCCTTGCCCTCATTGGAATTGGCATACCTACCCCCCCTCACAAACACAAACTCCAGCTCCTTCACCCCAGCGGAGCCCTGTACACAAGCACACCTCAGGGTCGGTTAACTGGTCCACAAACTTTTTCTTGCCCGCATTAGAATTGGCATTCCTATCCCCCCCCCCCCCCCCCCCCACCCCCCCCCCCCCCACACACACACACCCAACAGAGCCCTGTACACCAGCACACCTGGGGGTCGGTGAACTGGTCCACAAACTTCTCCTTGCCCTGCACCGTGTCCGCACGCGTTTCTTTCATGGCTAGGGCAACCAGCCGCATGATCGCCTTGAAGGCTAGGTTGCGTTGGGGCAGCAGGAGCAGGATCTTGGGGCGGGTGAAACCCTGGGGGGGTAGGGAGGTGTGATTGTCAGTGTGTGTGTGTTTGTCTGTCAGAGTTCGTGTTTTTGAGTGTGTGTGAGTGTGTGTGTGAGTGTGTGTGTGTGAGTGTGTGCGTGTGTGTGTGTGTGTGTAGGATGAGGAGGCTATGTTGCGTTGAGGCAGAAGTAGCAGGATCTTGGGGCGGGTGAAACCCTGGGGGGGGTAGGGAGGTGTGTGTGTGTGTGTGTGTAGGGTGAGGAGGCTAGGTTGCTTATGGGCATGAGGAACAGGATCTTGGAGAAGAAGCAACCGTGGGGGGATAGGGATGTGTGTGTGTGTGTGTGTGGTGTGTGTGTGTGTGTGTGTAGGATGAGGGGGCTAGGTTGCTTATGGGCATGAGGAACAGGATCTTGGGGCGGATGGAGCCCTGGGGGGATGGGGAGGTGTGTTTGTCAGTGTGTGTGTGTGTGTGTGTGTGTGTGTGTGTATGTGTGTGTGTAGGATGAGGAGGTTTGGTTGTTTTGGGGCAGCAGGAGCTAGATCTTGGGGCGGATGGAGCCTTGGAGGGATAGGGAGGTTTGTATGTGAGTGTGTGTGTGTGTGTGTGTGTGTCTTTGTTTGTGTGTATGTGTGTGTGCGTGTGTGCTTGTACTTGTGTGTGTGTGCGTGTGTGTGTGTGTGTGTGTGTGTTTGTGTGTGTTTGTGTGTGTGTGTATATATAACGAGGATGCTAAGTTGTGCTGGGGCAGTAGGAGCAACCGAGTGGGTAATGCTTTTGTAGGTAGGCGAAATTATCGCAATCAATATGTACACAACAGAAGTTTGTTTGGTGTGCCATGTATGGCTTTAAAAAGCTAGAAAAGGCTATAAAAGCTATAAATAGCACTAAAACGCTGTCCCTGGAGGAGGCCTAGAACCATGAAGCTATACAAGGCTATATCAGCTGTAAAAGGCTACAAAGCTATAAAAAGCAGTAAAACGCTGTCCCTGGAGGAGGCCTACAACCATGAAGCTCGATAGGTGTTCTTGAAGTCACGCTGTGGTGCCCTTATCATCGCGTCCTGTGAGTAACTGTATAACACGGATGTAACAATTTCAATTTCAATTCTTTAAGTCAAACATGAAATACATAATAGATGAATAAATAAATAAATAAATATATAAATAAATGAATTACATAATAGATGAATAAATAAATACACATATAAATAAATGAAATACATTATAGATGAATAAATAAACAAATAAATAAATGAAATACATAATATCTCCATAGGTGCCTAAGTCCGAAAACGCCCGAATACAAATAAGTCGATACAAGAATGTGATACAGAGCCGTACATGGCCCAAACTGCTCGGAATCGAATTCTGTCAGGCTCATATTGTTCGCGACGGTGTCAGCTATGCACGCAGCTACTTTTCATGCGCGTTCGCATCTGGTCGCGAGCAGCCTTGTTCGGCAGGCCGGTGGCAGTACATCAGATGTGCGATAATTAGTGATACAAATCCAGATCGCGTCAGATACGAGGCCGCGCGAGCTATTCCGAAGAAAGGTAGCTCGGGACGAAAGGCTTATCGAACCCCTATTACAAGGTTGGAGGCTGCGCTTTAGCCTTGGCCTCGGAATCTACTGAAATAGCTGTACATCTCAAGATTTCACCTCCCTGTGGCCTACCACACCATGGCTCAGGATTAGGGTGTGTTATCAATGATCTACCCCAAATCAAAAACTGAGTTCAGATGTGGATGTTTGAAGACAAATTGAAAAAAAGTTTGTTTTTTGAATTTATTTTCAAAAAAAAAAGGAAAAATTGTTATGCACGCTATATCTTGAGGTAGAGCAAAACCGAGGCCTAAAATGTTGCAATTGAGGCATTGCAACTCTGACCTAGACTTAGGACACCCACGAAATGTAAAAATCAGTGTTTTGGGGGTCCGTACTCAACTGTACTGCCTGTGTACTGCCTTCCAAGACCTTCCGTAATAACTACTGGTAGGGAAAGACGTTACACAACATTTGTACCCAGTGTTCTTTTAAAATGGCTTGTTTCGGTCGCGATAGGCTCCGTATCACTTCCTACTTAAAAGCCGTATCGACTTAGGAAACCCCTTAGTAACAAATTAGCATGTTTCACTTGACCTGGTCCCCACCATTTGAGAAAACCCAAATCCGAGTATTTGTGTGTTGAACTGATGTGGTTGGGCAACTTATTAGCAAAAAATCTTTGTTTTTGGATTTGAGGGCATAGGCTCAATCCATCCGTATCACTAAGGGTCTGACTTAGGCACCTATGGAGATAGATGAATAAATAAGTATATAAATAAATGAAATACATAATATGATAATATGATAATATATAAATAAATGAAATACATCATAGAATAATATATAAATAAACGAAATACATAATAGATGAATATATAAATATATAAATAAATGAAATACATAATAGATGAATACATAAATATATAAATTAATGTTAAGCCGTATGACCAGGCATGAAGTTGTGGAGGCCAGCCTGTTTGCTTGCGCTGGGGCCAACCACCGAAACCACAAAATATTACCTGATCTCTTGGGATATCCTCAGATGGAGCAGAGGCCAACCACCGAAACCACGAAATATTACCTGATCTCTTGGGATATCCTCAGACGGGGCTGAGGCCAACCACCGAAACCACGAAAGATAACCTGGGGGCAACCACCAAAACCATGAAATATTACCTAGGGCCAACTACCGAAACCACGAAATATTACCTGATCTCTTGGGATATCCTCAGATGGGGCTGAGGCCAACCACCAAAACCACAAAATATTACCTGATCTCTTGGGATATCCTCAGATGGGGCTGAGCCACCCTTAAGTTCTTCCGCAGCAGCCAGCTTGTCGTTGTTCTTCTTGATCCGATCCGATGCCTTGGCAATGTGGTTGAGGCAGTGGAGGAGGGTGGCATCCATCAAGGGGTCACTCTCGTCCAACAGCTTTGCAGCTGGGGGGGGGGGGGGGGGGGGGGGGGGAAAGGACGTAGTCAGGGGGCGGGTGGTAGCATGCGTGTGTGTGTGTGTGTGTGTGTGAGTGTGTGTGTGTGTGTGGGGGTATGTTTGTGTGGGTTAGTTCGTTTGTACTTTGTCACCACTGTTGCCTACACCAGCTCTATAGGATAAACGGCCATCACAACCACCCCTACCTCCACCGCAATCACCACCCCAACCCCCACCGCAATCACAACCCAACCCCCCCCCCCCACCACCGTAATCACCCCCACCCCCACCCCCACCACACCACTTCCATTTACACATCTGCCCATACCTCCGGGATAGGACCTAGCTGGCAGGAAGATACCGGCGTATAAGTTGAGTATAGCAATTACCACACGAATCAGGCGAACTCACCACAACCACTAACATAGCAACCACCACACGAATCAGGCAACAGCACACACAACTCTAATAAAATACATCTGCCCATACGTACTGAGCATACGTTTCCACAGTCACCCAACACAGCCACCCCCACAACACAGTCACACACCCCACCCCACATATATTCACACATCTGCGGGATAGGACCTAGCTGGCTGGAGGATATCTCAGTAGAAGTGAAGTGTAGCAACCACCACACTAATCATGCAAAACCACCACAACCACTTACCACAGCCACCCCCACTACCCCACTTCCATGCACACATCTGCGGGATAGGGCCTAGCTAGCAGGAAGATACTGAGTATAAGTTGAGAATAGCAACCACCACACGAATCAGGCAAAACCACAACAACCACTTACCAAACAGCACACACAACTCGAACAAAACACATCTGCCCATACCTTGAAGTAGAACATAGCTGGCAGGAAGATATCTGCATACGAGTTGAGCATAGCAACCACTAACCACAGCACACACAACTTGAACAAAACACATCTGCACATACGTACGGGATAGGACCTAGCTGGCAGGAAGATACCGGCGTATAAGTTGAGTATAGCAACCACCACACAAATCAGGCAAAAACACCACAACCACTTACCACACAGCACACACGGCTCGAACAAAACACATCTGCACATACCTGCCGGATAGGACCTAGCTGGCAGGAAGATACCTGCATATGAGACGAGTAAAGCAACCACCACACGAATCAGGCAAAACCACCACAACCACTAACATAGCAACCACCACACGAATCAGGCAAAAGCCACCACAACTCACACAAAACACATCTGCCCATACCTGCGGGATAGGACCTAGCTAGCAGGAAGATATCTGCTTAGGAGTTGAGCCTAGCAACCACCACACAAATCAGGAATAACCACCACAACCACTTACCACACAGCACACACAACTAGAACAAAACACATCTGCCCATACCTGCGGGATAGGACCTAGCTGGCAGGAAGATATCTGCGTAGGAGTTGAGCATAGCAAAGAAGGTGCGCTGCTGATCGGAGACAAAGGCAGGAGGGCCATCGCTCTTATCTGCTTCCTCCCCTTCACCTCTGTCATTCTGCACACACAGGGTACAGGGTATAGTGTATAGTGTACAGCATACAGGGTATGGGGCACGTGGCCGTGGGAATTCATTTTTACTGTTATTTTACAGTTATCACTCGTATCTGCCTCCTCCCCTTCACCTGTCATTCTGCGCAAACAGGGTATAGGGTATAGTGTAAGGGTATAGTGTACAGCGTACAGGGTACATGGCTGTGGAATTTCATTTTAACTGTCATTTTATTGTTATTTTACAGTTATCGCTCTTATCTGCCTCCTCCCCTTCACCTCCGTCATTCTGCACACACAGGGTACAGGGTATAGGGAAAAGTGTACAGGGTATGAGGTGCATGGCTATGGAACTTTATTTTTACTGTTATTTTACTGTTATTTTACTGTTATCACTCGTATCTGCGTCCTCCCCTTCACCTTGTCATTCTGCACACACAGGGTACAGGGTATGTGGTATATGGTGTAGGGTGTAGGGTATGTGGTATATGGTGTAGGGTGTAGGGTATGTGGTATATGGTGTAGGGTGTAGGGTATGTGGTATATGGTGTAGGGTGTCGGGTATGTGGTATATGGTGTAGGGTGTAGGGTATGTGGTATATGGTGTAGGGTATAGGGTACAGGGTATAGGATATATGGTATATGGTGTAGAGTATAGGATACAGGGTATATGGTGTAGGGTATATGGTGTAGGGTATATGGTGTAGGGTACAGGGTATAGGATATAGGGTAAATGGTGTAGGGTATAGGGTGTAGGGTACAAGGTATAGGATATAGGGTATATGGTGTAGGGTATAGGGTACAGGGTATAGGATATAGGGTATATGGTGTAGGGTATAGGGTACAGGGTATAGGATATATGGTATATGGTGTAGGTTATGGGGTACAGGGCTGTAGAATCGTATGTTTACTGTCATGTTCAAGCAATTCAGGGGATGAACTGGACAAACGTTTCGTACTTCGTCGTTCCCTCCATCAAAATTGTCGAGAATTCTCGGATTTCCAGGCCAAAATTCTCAATTTCAAGTTACAAAGTAAAATGTACGAGTTCTCGCTGAAACGTTTTGCCCATTTCATCACATGAATTGCTAACATGTATTTTACAGCTTCCCAGCTCCAGATTCCCCCATGCCTTTTCAGCCCCCCAACTGCCAAACTATTAGGCCTCGTCTAATGGTAGACTTTGGCTGGTAAAACTACACACAGAATGAGGCCAGTTGTTTTCCTACAGGCCCCCCTACACAGTCTTCCTTCATACAGGCCCCACACACAGTCTTTTTTCCTACGGGCCCCCCTACACAGTTATTTCCCTACAGGCCCCCCTACATAGTTTCCCCCCTACAGGCCCCCCCTACACAGTTGTTTTTCCTGCAGCCCTCCTACACAGTCTTCCTTCCTACGGGCCCCCCCACACAGTCTTTTTTCCTGCGGGCCCCCCTACAAAGAGTTTTTTCCTACGGGCCCCACTACACAGTTATTTCCCTACAGCCCCCTCTACACAGTTTTCCCCCTACAGGCCCCCCTACACAGTTTCCCCCCTACAGGCCCCCCTACACAGTTTTTCCCCTACAGCCCCCTCTACACAGTTTTCCCCCTACAGGCCCCCCTACAAAGTTTTCCCCCTACAGGACCGCCTACACAGTTTTCCCCCTACAGGCCCCCCCTACACAGTTTTCCCCCTACAGGCCCCCCTACACAGTTTTCCCCCTACAGGCCCCCCTACACAGTTTTCCCCCTACAGCCCCCTCTACACAGTTTTCCCCCTACAGGCCCCCCTATACAGTTTTCCCCCTACCAGACCCCTCTACACAGTTTTCCCCCTACAGGCCCCCCTATACAGTTTTCCCCCATACAGGCCCCCCTACACAGTTTTCCCCCATACAGGCCCCCCCTACACAGTTTTCCCCCTACAAGCCCACTTAACAGTTTTTCCCATACAGCTCCCCTCCCTACAGCCCTCCCCTACACAGTTTCTATACAGATTTCTGAAGCCATGATGGTAGCCACAAGTGGAGACCCAAGTCTGATTGTAGGACGGTGCGGCCTACACCCCCCGTGTTTTTTAATGGGCTCCTTTAGGTAACATGCATTTTGCATATGGATAACATATGTTACACATGTTTGTAACAACTTTTTCAAGCCTCTGATTTGTACAGAACAGCAGCCACTAGTTTAGTACTAATAACTAGCCCCAAGATTCCTACAAACCTACACCTTCACACACACGATACACACAAATACACACTCAAACACAATTACTACCTTAGGGCTCTATTAAAGCATGTGCGTGTGTGTGTGTGTGTGTGTGTGTGTGGGGGGGGGGGGGGTATAACGGTCAATTTTGCCCATAACTCGTTGCAACAACGGACCAATTAACCATCAGTCAAACAAAGTAACTTGAGGACTCGAGTATACTTCAGAACTGGGTTGTAGATTGTACATCTGTACTGGCTGGCTGGCAGTTGGGCAGGTGGGCCCATGCATGATCCCTCAGTCCATCTAGTGTGCAAGTGTGCTTTCACAGTGTGGGCAGTCCCCCACACCACACCCACCCCACCAAGCCCCCCCCCTCCCGCTACCTACCCCTCCTCAACAGAGCCCCCCCCCTCCCGCCTACCTTGTGCACCTCGCTCCACCTAGTGTGCAAGCGTGTTTCACTGCGTAGGCAGCGCCCCCCCCCCCCACCCCACCCCCCCCCCACCCCCCCACCCACCCACACAACAGAGCCCCCCCACATTCCGCCTACCTTGTGCACCTCAGTCCATCTAGTGTGCAAGCGTGGTTTCACTGCGTAGGCAGCAAGCAAGGGGGAGGGAGCATCCGGCAGCAGTGTCCTGCGCCCGTCCACTTGCCACTGACCAGATGTCCAAGCATCCTATGAAGAAATGGTGCAAGGGTGCGATAGTGGAGGTGAGATTGTCATTTATGCGCTTTCCATCATTTAACTACCTCCCCCCCCCCCCCCCCCCCCCACCACACACACACACCCACACCCACACACACACACACACGTACACACATACATACATATACATACAAACACATACAGACACAAATACATACAGACACAAACATACACACACACATGACACACACCAACATCACAAGCCTCTCACAAGAACCTCCCTCACCAGCCTCTCCATTTCTGTGCGTGCTGCCACTTCTAGCAACTCATTTCCCACCGCCACCCCGCCCCCTGCTACCCCTCCCCCCCCTTCTTCCCGACCCACCCTGTCCCCCAAGCCTTAAACCTAACTTCCCAAGCCTATGCAGGGCCCCACCTTGAAGTCAGGATGCTCAGGGGCGGCTGTGAACTTAGTGGCTTTGCCCTCCTGCAGCTCCGAAACCACACTGTCAGTCAGCTCCTTGTGCAGGTGGCTCTGCCAGTGATCTAGCTTTTCCTGCAGAACTGCCAGCTCAGCAGGAGACAGGCTGGCATGTACAGGAGTCTCCTTCCCCTTCCCCTTGGTCACCTTCTGTCCCTCCGGGCCTTTGATCGAGTTACGTAGCTCAGGCTTCGACTTAAGGTGAGAACCCCAAGAGCCCTTCACCTTTCCCTGCCTGGTCATCCTGACGCCATCTTCATCACCAGAGGCATCGTCATCTTCTGAAGCCCCATCTAAGTCGCCCTCTCCCTCGCTCCCCTCCATGCTGCCCTATAGGAAGTGAGGTGAAACGATATGGCAGTGCGGGTTGAATTTTTGTGTAGTTTGTGTGCGTGTGTGTGTGTGAGTGTGGTGGGAGAGTGGGGAAGACGTCATCTTCATCATCAGAGACATCGTCGTCTTCTGAAGCCCTATCTAAGTTGCCTTCTCCCTCGCTCCCCTCCATACTGCCCTGTGTGAGGTGCAACGATACGACAATGCTGGTTGATTTGTATCTGTGCGTGAGTGTGTGGTGGTGTGTGCATGTGTGTGGTGGTGGTGTGTGTGGGCGAGCAGGCAATGGGCAGGGTAAGGGGGGGACAGGTGAGGGGGGGGGAGGGCGAGGGGTTGAGGGGAGGGAAGAGGGGACAGGAGCTCTGTTCTGCCTTCTAAGTGGTCCATGTTTAGGGACCGGCATATCATATGATGTTGACCAAAGGCGAGGATTATATCATTTGACCAATGAATATACAAGGGAAGCTCTAGCCTAGTAAGACTGCCTACATCAGATGATATCATGTTGCCGTTCCCTACCGAATTGATGTGTGGACCCGGATAACTCTTTCAACTTTCTAACCCGCTTAATGTCATCCCTGGTTTCTGTGGGTATCGCACGAGGGGGATTGGAATTGGGAGAAGGTGAGCTGCCCAGAGTTGGCTGAAAAACCATGTAACAATTCAAATTCTGGAGTGTGGAGCTGCCTCAAAATGAAGGATACAAGGGCTACTGTACTGCCTGCTGCTGTACTGATGCTCAAAATGAAGGATACAAGGGCTACTGTGTGCAAGGCTGATGGGTTTCTCGACAAAGACACCAGCCCGCCATGCATGGGGTGCATGGGGTGCATCAGGTGCATCGGTTCAAAATGAAGGATACAAGGGCTACTGTACTGCCTGCTGCTGGACTGCTGCCTCAAAATGAAGGATACAAGGGCTACTGTGTGCATGGCTGATGGGTTTCTCGTCGTAGACACCAGCCCGCCATGCAAGGGGTGCATGGGGTGCATCGGGTTGTATCCGGGGCAATGGATTGCATGTAAGGTCACATGGTTGCTATGTCTCACCTCCTCACTCATGCTATCGTTATCACTATCCTCCTCGTCACTTTCCCCCTCCCGCTCCAGCTGCAGCTGCCTGAGGGCCTGGGAGTGCTGCCCGCCCCTGGAGCTGAACAGACCCATGAGGGCATTGTAAGCATCAGCACCCTCCTCCACCTTAGGTAGTTCAAATGTAGCATCATCTAGGGCTAGTCGTGCTGCTCTGGCTTTGGCACCATCATGTTGCCCCCCCCCGGCGCCCCCCCCGTGCTGAGAGTGCTTTCCTCGTTTTGGCGCCGATGCTGCTATCGATGTATTGGATCGCTTAGGGGTGGCTGTTGGCTTCCTGGACGGCTCTTGAGGTGCTGCCTTCTTGCCCCCTCGTTTGGCCTTCAGCAATTGTGCGAGGTTTCCCTTCGCCATGGAGTCCTTTGTTAGGAGCTCATGCTTTCATGCGGGTGGGGTGGAGTATGTTGCGACTTGCGAAGGCCGCCCCCGCCATGGCTGCTAATTTGGAAGTCGGCAACGCTGTACTGCTTTTGCCAGCTGGTAACTTTGTACAACAGTTTGGCGTGGCCTCAGAGTCCATGTCAAAAAACGAGAGACAACCAGGCTCCTGTAGAGCCTAATCTCAGCATCCTCCGAGTACTATCGGAACAAAATCGCGTCAATTCGGCGTCCAATTTATCTATGCTAGACTCAGGTTGCTCTCCATCGAACAAATCGGATGTTCTGCCCACCATCTGCGAAGCTCACATACTAGCACCTTATTCGTCAAGCCTCGCCTCTTAGCGCGTTATTTCGTCCTTTCCTTTCTGTCCTTGCAGTCTCCTGTCTCCTTCTCATCTTGGTCTCCGATTCCTCCTCATCTCCCACCAAACTGATTACATAAATCGGTCAGCGCTCATCAATATGCTAGCCCCGCCAGGCCTGGCCAAGTTACCCATATAGGATCCTACCAGTGATTTGATTGGCTTGGCCTAATACTTGCAAGTCCAGGCCAACATGGGAAAGAACAAAGTAGCATATTTCTATGACAGTAAGTTCATGCTGCTGGCATGACCTCCATCTGGAGGTGCCCATTTTCAGCAGCAGGCCCGTTCACGTGTGCCAGTAGCAAGTGTTCATTGCATGTGTCACTAGCATGCCCAGAGCTTTTCTTCTCTGCTATGAGCAGTAGTTTTGGGGCAGCTCCTTGTGCCAGCAACTGAGCTAAACCCAGATATTTCAGCAGGTCTGAACAGCTAATTGTGTCAGCCTCAAGGTGCACTAGGTCGCATTTGGTTTGGCTCAATGACCAGTCAGGGTAGCTACCTAGAAGCTCTTGCTCGTAATTGGAAGGAAAAGCTATGAGCCAGCCACTAAGCACTGGTGCACGCATATATAGGGACCAGCATTTCATACGATGTTGACCAAAGGCAAGTATGATATCATACAAATTGCATCATGTGATGCATATAAATGCTAACTTTAGCCTGGTCGGACATGATATCATATCATATCATATTGCCATTCCCAACGCATACATCATACGTGTTTCCATTTATATAATTAAGTGGGTTTGTAGCACTCAGCCAAGGGCTGCATACCATACACAGATATGCACACAGAGATACACACACAGATACACAAAGATACCGAGATACACAGAGATAAGCAAAGAGATACTAACAGAGATGCACACAGACATACAAACAGAGATACACACAGATACACACTAAGATACACAGAGATATACACAGAGATACACAGAGATACACAGAAAGATGCACACAGAGATACAAACAGAGATGCACACAGAGGTACACACATAGATGCAGAGACATACACACAGAGATACACAGAGATAAAAACAGAGATGCACACAGAGATACACGCAGATACACACTGAGATACACACAGATACACACAGATACAGAGAGATACAAATAGAGATACAAACAGAGATGCACACAGAGGTACACACAGAGATACAGAGACATACACACAGAGATACACACAGAGATACAAACAGAGATACACACAGAGATACACAGAGATACACACAGAGATACACAGAGATACACACCCAGATACACAGACATTCACATGGAGATACAAACAGCTATACAGAGGAGAGGCAGCTAGTGACCTAGACCATAGGATGGTGGGAAGCTGAGGGTAAATCATCCAGGGGTAGGAAATCGTAGAACTCAGATTGGGAGGGTCTGGGTGGCTCAATTTTGCTGAGCTTTACAGAGCTTAGCTAGGCTAGGCTGAAATAGGCTGAAATAGGCTGTGCTAGGCTAGGCTAGGCTGAACTAGGCCGGACGAGGGTGCGCTAGGCTAGGCTAGGCTGAACTAGGCTGAATGAGGCTGTGCTAGACTAGGCTAGGCTGGGCCAAACTAGGCTGTGCTAGGCTAGGCTAGGCCAAATTAGGCTGTGCTAGGCTAGGCTAGGCTGAACTAGGCCGACCTAGTCTGCGCTAGGCTAGGCTACGCTGAACTAGGCCGAATTAGGCTGTGCTAGGCTAGGCTGAACTAGGCTGAAGGAGGCTGTGCTAGACTAGGCTAGGCTGGGCCGAACTAGGCTGCGCTAGGCTAGGCTAGGCTGAACCAGGCCGAAGTAGGCTGTGCTAGGCTAGGCTAGGCTGACCTAGGCTGAAGGAGGCTGTGCTAGACTAGGCTAGGCTGGGCCAAACTAGGCTGTGCTAGGCTAGGCTAGGCTAGGATGAATTAGGCCGAACTAGGCTGTGCTAGACTAGGCTAGGCTGGGCCGAACTAGGCTGTGCTAGGGTAGGCTAGGCTGAACTAGGCAAAACTAGGCTAGGCTGAGCTAAATTAGGCTATGCCTGGGAGAATGGAGACCCTGAAAAGAAGAAAGTTTGGGTTTGAAGAGAATTTCGTGGTCCAACTCAGACTGTACCGCCTGGTTTGGGTTTTAAGGGAATAGCGTGGTCCAACTTAGACCGTACCGCCTGGTTTGGGTTTGAAGATAATAGCGTCGTCCAACTCAGACTGTACCGCCTGGTTTGGGTTTGGAGAGAATACCGTGGTCCAACTCAGACCGTACCAACTATTTTGGGTTTTAAGAGAATACCGTTGTCCAACTTAGACCGTACCGCCTGGTTTGGGTTTGAAGAGGATAGCGTGGTCCAACTTAGACCGTACGGCCTGGTTTGGGTTTGGAGAAAATACCGTGGTCCAACTCAGACTGTACCGCCTGGTGTGCTGCAGGTGAATTCCAGGAATGCTACTTCGGCCAGAATCATCCCATGAAGCCACATCGACTTGCCATGACCCATCACCTCGTCCTTGGTTATGGGTTGCATAACCAAATGGATGTCTTCGTAAGTGCATGGAGATGTCAATGTCGTACTGGTTCCCAAGATAATCGTACAACTACGATATTGCACACACTCTTTTCTGCCAGTTAAATTGGGACCTTGTGGACGTTTAGGGGTTTTGCATTTTACATTAGGTATCATTATTTTCTATATAGGTATAGGTACAGGCATATAATTTTAGCTTGAACTTCGACCAATATAAAAAACCCACCCTGTGTATCCAGCACCCTGGTATCATAACCGCATTCTTTTTTTTACTTGAATTTTGACCAATATGAAACCCCGACCCGATGTGCGTAGCGCCTTGTTATGCTTGCTGCATTCTAATTTGTTTAAACTTGTTTGTTTACTTATATAAAACCCCAACCCCATGTGCGTAGCGCCTTGTTGTGCTTGTTGCATTATAACTTGTTTAAACTATATTATTTAATGTAAAAGACTGATCCCATGTTTGCAAAGCCCTGGTATGCTTGCTGCATTCTTACCTTTTTCTAACTTGAACGGCGACCAATATAAATCCCGACCCATGTGCGCAGCGCCCTGGTATCATTGCTGCCTTCTTATTTGTTTTAACTCATTTGTTGACCAATATATAAACAATGTGTGCAGCGCCCTGGTATGTTTGCTGCATTCTTACTTCTTTACCTTGAATGTTGACCAATTTAAAACCGGTGACCAATTTAATTTTTTTTCAACCTAGACTTTGACATATATAAAAACCCCACCCCATGTGTGCAGCACCCTGATATGCTTGCTGCATTATAACTTGTTTAAACTGTTTTATGTCCAATGTAAAAGACCCATCCCATGTTTGCAGCGCCCTGTTATGCTTGCTGTTTTCTTACTTTTTTTGAACATGTATGTTGACCAGTATAAAAACCGCGGCCCCATGTGTGCAGCACCCAGGTATGCTTGCTGCATTCTTACTTTTTCAAACCTGTTTTTGTACCAGTACCAGTATAAAACCCCACTCAACTTTTTGCGGCGCCCTGGTATGCGTGCTGCATTCTTAATTTTTCAGACCTGTTTTTTTACCAGTATAAAACACCACCCCATGTTTTCGGCGCCCTATAAATTTTTGCTGCCGTCTTACTTTTTCAAACTTGTTTTTTTACCAGTATAAAACCACACCCCATGTTAGCAGCGCCCTCAATTATTTTGCTGCTGTATTACTTTTCCAAACTTATTTTTTTACCAGTATAAAACCTCACCCCATGTTTGCAGCACCCTCGGAAATTGAGCTGCATTCTTACTTTTTAAACTTATTTTTCACCACTATAAAACCCCACACCATGTTTGCAGCGCCCTCGAAAAGCGTATCCCTGTGAGTTGGCCCAGTTCCATTCAGAGGACTACGTTGAGTTCCTCTCTCGAATCACGCCAGAGAATGTGGGGCGTTACACAAATCAACTGCGGATGCACAACATCAATGAGGACTGCCCTGTGTTCGATGGTCTCTTCAGGTGTGTGTGTTGTTGTTTGGTGGCCCATAGCCTGTGTTTTTGGCGGAGCCCCCCCTTCAAGGGGACGGAAGCCCCCTTGTTTACCCATTTGTCCGTTTGTCTGACAGAAGAAAACAATTGAAGCCCGTCACGTCAGCCAATGGTCTCGTAACTAACTCGCTTCGGTTAGCTCCATCGTTGCCACCTTTCGTTCCGCTGCCAACACACTCCGCCAATTTTCCGCGTCGCTTGCAACCCTGCATAGGACGTTTTTCTGTTAACAGCCTCTTCAGGTGTGTGCGTTGTTGTTTGGTGGTCCATGGCCTGTGTGTGATCTGTTGACAACCTGTTCAGGTGTGTGCGTTGTTGTTTGGTGGTCCATGGCCTGTGTGTGTTCTGTTGACAAACCTGTCCAGGTGGTGTGCCGATTGTGGTTTGGTGGTCCATGGCCTGTGCCTGTGTGTTGTTCTGTTGACAACCTGTCCAGGTGTGTTGTTGTTTGGTGGCCCACAGCTAGTGTTTTTTCTGTTGACAACCTCCTTCAGGGTGTGTGCGTTGTTGTTTGGTGGTCCATGGCCTGTGTGTGTCTGTGACAACCTGTCCAGGTGTGTGCGTTTGTTGTTTGGTGGTCCATGGTGGGCCTGTGTGTGATCTGTTGCCAGCCCTGTTCAGGTGTGTGCGTTGTTGATTTGGTTGGACCATGTGCCTGTGTGTGTTTCTGTTGACAAACCTGTCCAGGTTCGTGTTGCCGTTGTGTTGGGTGGTCTCCATGGCCTGTGTGTGATCTGTTGACAGCCTGTTCAGGTGTGTGCGTTTGTTGTTTGGTGGTCCATGGCCTGTGTGTGTTCTGTTGACAACCTGTCCAGGTGTGTGCGTTGTTGTTTGGTGGTCCATGGCCTGTGTGTTGATCTGTTGGACAGCCTGTTCAGGTGTGTGCGTTGTTGTTTGGTGGTCCATGGCCTGTGTGTGTTCTGTTGACAACCTGTCCAGGTGTGTGCGTTGTTGTTTGGTGGTCCATGGCCTGTGTGTGATCTGTTGACAGCCTGTTCAGGTGTGTGCGTTGTTGTTTGGTGGTCCATGGCCTGTGTGTGTTCTGTTGACAACCTGTCCAGGTGTGTGCGTTGTTGTTTGGTGGTCCATGGCCTGTGTGTGATCTGTTGACAGCCTGTTCAGGTGTGTGCGTTGTTGTTTGGTGGTCCATGGCCTGTGTGTGATCTGTTGACAGCCTGTTCAGGTGTGTGCGTTGTTGTTTGGTGGTCCATGGCCTGTGTGTGTTCTGTTGACAACCTGTCCAGGTGTGTGCGTTGTTGTTTGGTGGTCCATGGCCTGTGTGTGTTCTGTTGACAACCTGTCCAGGTGTGTATGTTGTTGTTTGGTGGTCCATGGCCTGTGTGTGTTCTGTTGACAACCTGTCCAGGTGTGTGCGTTGCTTTTCGGTGGCCCATGGCCTGTTTTTGTTCTGTCTTTGACAGCCTGTTCATTTTTATCTGTCTTGGTTGTGTTTGGGAGAGAAACACAAGAATCTCAAGGTTGAATTCTGACTCACTCACTCACTCACTCACTCACTCACTCACTCACTCAATGACTCACTGACTGTCGGACGGACAGACGATCAGAAAGACAGACGGACAGACGGACTAGTTCCTACACCTTGGTTTACTGTTCAGCTGGACCAGCCGACTGCAACAGATATGATTCACCTGAGAGAGAGAAAGAAGCCCTCACTGCCACCCTCCCTCTCCCACCCCCTCACTTCCGCCCTCACCCTTCTACCCCCACACTCCAGGTTCTGCCAACTCTATGCGGGCGCCTCCATCAAGGGACTGAATGACATTGCTATCAACTGGGCTGGAGGACTGTATCATGCAGCAGCCACCCTCTCCCTCCACCTCTCTCACTGTCGCCCTCACCCTGCTACCCCCACAGGTTCTGCAAAATCTATGTGGGCGCCTCCATCGAGATTTCCGTGAAACTGAACCATGGTCAATGTGACATTGCGATCAACTGGCTGGAAGACTGCATCATGCCACTGCCACTCTCTCCCTCCGCCCCCTCACTGCCGCCCTCACCCTGCTACCCCCACAGGTTCTGCCAACTCTATGCCGGCGCCTTCATCAAGGGTGCCGTGAAACTGAACCATGGTCTGTGTGACATTGCTATCAACTGGGCTGGAAAACTGCATCGTGCAACTGCCACTTTCTCCCTCCGCGCCCCTCCCCCCCCCTCACTGTTGCCCTCACCCTGCTACCCCCACAGGTTCTGCCAACTCTATGCCGGCGCCTTCATCAAGGGTGCCGTGAAACTGAACCATGGTCTGTGTGACATTGCTATCAACTGGGCTGGAGGACTGCATCGTGCCACTGCCACTCTCTCCCTCCGCCCCCCCCCCCCCCCCCCCCCCCCCCCCCCCCCCCCCCCATAACTGTCGACCTTACCCTGCTACCACCACACTACAGGTTCTGCCAACTCTACGCGGGCGCCTCCATCGAGGGTGCCGTGAAACTGAACCATGGCCTATGCGACATTGCGATCAACTGGGCTGGAGGACTGCATCATGCGAAAAAGAGTGAAGCCTCAGGCTTCTGTTATGTGAATGACCTCGTGTTGGGCATCTTGGAGCTTCTGAAGTACCACGCACGTGTGCTGTACGTCGACATTGATGTACACCACGGAGATGGAGTGGAGGAGGCCTTCTACATGACTGACAGGTGTGGGCGTAATAAAATAAATAAATAGTATGTCGGATTATGTGCACCATGAGGACGGAGTAGAGGAGGCCTTCTACACGACTGACAGGTGTGGGCGTAATAAAATCAATAGTATGTCAGATTATGTGCACCATGAGGACGGAGTAGAGGAGGCCTTCTACACGACTGACAGGTGTGGGCGTAATAAAATCAATAGTATGTCAGATTATGTGCACCATGAGGACGGAGTAGAGGAGGTCTTCTACACGACTGACAGGGGAGGGCGTAATGTAATTAATGAATAAATAAATAGTACGTCTTCTTACGAGGCAAGAGGTTAAGGAGGCCTGTCTGTTTGCCTGATATGGGGCCAAACAACAAAGGTACAGGCCTAAATCCAAATATGCGCCAGGTGAGGTTGAGGGCCGCAGCCTGTTTGCCTACTCTGGGGGCAAACACCGAAGGTGTAGGCCTAAACCCAAATGTCATATACCAGATATAGATCTATATTGCTATACATAGATATATATAGATCTATACGTCGGCGCAATATAGATCTATTTGCCGCCCCCTATAAATGTGTGCCAGGGTGGGGATCGCAAATTGAGCGAAATTGAGCGACTCGGTCAGACCCCAGTGCGACGCATCGCAAAATGAGCGACTCGGTCAGACCCCAGTGCGACGCATCGCAAATTGAGCGACTCGGTCAGACCCCAGTGCGACGCATCGCAAATTGAGCGACTCGGACAGACCCCAGTGCGACGCATCGCAAATTGAGCGACTCGGTCAGACCCCATTGGACGCATCGCAAATTGAGCGACTCGGTCAGACCCCATGCGACGCATCGCAAATTGAGCGACTCGGTCAGACCCCAGTGCAACGCATCACAAATTGAGCGACTCGGTCAGACCCCAGTGCGACACATCGCAAATTGAGCGACTCGGTCAGACCCCAGTGCAACGCATCGCAAATTGAGCGACTCGGTCAGACCCCAGTGCGACGCATCACAAATTGAGCGACTCGGGCAGACCCCAGTGCGACGCATCGCAAATTGAGCGACTCGGGCAGACCCCAGTGCGACGCATCGCAAATTGAGCGACTCGGGCAGACCCCAGTGCGACGCATCGCAAATTGAGCGACTCGGGCAGACCCCAGTGCGACGCATCGCAAATTGAGCGACTCGGTCAGACCCCAGTGCGACGCATCGCAAATTGAGCGACTCGGGCAGACCCCAGTGCGACGCATCGCAAATTGAGCGACTCGGTCAGACCCCAGTGCGACGCATCGCAAATTGAGCGACTCGGTCAGATCCCAGTGCGACGCATCGCAAATTGAGCGACTCGGACAGACCCCAGTGCGACGCATCGCAAATTGAGCGACTCGGACAGACCCCAGTGCGACGCATCGCAAATTGAGCGACTCGGTCAGACCCCAGTGCGACGCATCGCAAATTGAGCGACTCGGTCAGACCCCAGTGCGACGCATCGCAAATTGAGCGACTCGGGCAGACCCCAGTGCGACGCATCGCAAATTGAGCGACTCGGTCAGACCCCAGTGCGACGCATCGCAAATTGAGCGACTCGGTCAGATCCCAGTGCGACGCATCGCAAATTGAGCGACTCGGTCAGACCCCAGTGCGACGCATCGCAAATTGAGCGACTCGGTCAGACCCCAGTGCGACGCATCGCAAATTGAGCGACTCGGTCAGACCCCAGTGCGACGCATCACAAATTGAGCGATTTGGTCAGACCCCAGTGCGACGCATCGCAAATTGAGCGACTCGGTCAGACCCCAGTGCGACGCATCGCAAAGTGAGCGACTCAGACAGACCCCAGTGCGACGCTCTGCCCCCCACCCCCCCCAGGGCTCGACGCTCCGCCCTTTACCGTGCCACGCCACATTCCTGAAATCAGACTTGCGTCGCTTCTTTTGCTACACAACTGAATCCTACAGAACCCTGCAGAAACAAAACTACAGAACAACTGAACCCCACAGAACCCTGCAGAAAAACTGAACCGTGCAGAAACAACCCACAAAATAATCCCTGAAGAAAAACTGAACCCTACAGAAACAACCTACAGAAAAATCCCCACAGAAAAACTGAACCCCACAGAAACAACCTGCAGAAAAATCCCCACAGAAAAACTGAACCCCACAGAAACAACCTACAGAAAAATCCCCACAGAAAAACTGAACCCCACAGAAACAACCTACAGAAAAATCCCCACAGAAAAACTGAACCCCACAGAAACAACCTACAGAAAAATCCCCACAGAAAAACTGAACCCCACAAAAACAACCTACAGAAAAATCCCCTCAGAAAAACTGAACCCTGCAGAAACAACCTACAGAAAAATCCCCACAGAAAAATGAACCCTGCAGAAACAACCTACAGAAAAATCCCCACAGAAAAATGAACCCTGCAGAAACAACCTACAGAAAAATCCCCACAGAAAAACTGAACCCTGCAGAAACAACCTACAGAAAAATCCCCACAGAAAAACTGAACCCTACAGAAACAACCTACAGAAAAATCCCCACAGAAAAACTGAACCCTGCAGAAACAACCTACAGAAAAATCCCCACAGAAAAACTGAACCCTGCAGAAACAACCTACAGAAAAATCCCTGAAGAAAAACTGAACCCTGTAGAGAGCTGAAACGAATGTGCCTGTGTCGGGGTTCAACCTTGCGTCGCTTGCGTCGGTACACAACTGGACCTACAGAAAGCTGAGAATAAAACTGGTCAGTTCGGAGAGCATGTACTGCATTAAACCATCACTGCTTCAGTGTACTACTATGCGCGAGCGGCAGCGCGGTGCCACGCTGTCTTTTTGAGCCCCTCTGCGCGTTTTGCACAGTATTTTCAACCCCCTGTGGGCGCAGCGCCCAGTTTTTGCGCTTTTTGCACTAAAAAGCGCTGACCAATTTGACGTTTTTGCGCTTTAAGCGCTGACCAATTTGGCAAGAAGTAGTACCCTGCACTGCTTAAGTCCCTTAATGTCTGGTTGGGGAGTTAGCAAGCTAGTATCCCTGCTGGGTGCAAGGTTGGGGAGTGGCTTACTCACACAGCCGACAGGCTGGGGAGTTAGCAAGCTAGTATCCCTGATGGGTGCAAGGTTGGGGAGTGAGCAAGCTAGTATCCCTGCTGGGTGCAAGGTTGGGGAGTGGCTTACTTACGCAGCCGTCAGGATGGGGAGTTAGCAAGCTAGTATCCCTGCTGGGTGCAAGGTTGGGGAGTGGCTTACTTACGCAGCCGTCAGGATGGGGAGTTAGCAAGCTAGTATCCCTGCTGGGTGCAAGGTTGGGGAGTGGCTTACTTACGCAGCCGTCAGGATGGGGAGTTAGCAAGCTAGTATCCCTGCTGGGTGCAAGGTTGGGGAGTGGCTTACTTACGCAGCCGTCAGGATGGGGAGTCAGCAAGCTGGTATCCCTGCTGGGTGCAAGGTTGGGGAGTGGCTTACTCACACAGCCGTCAGGCTGGGGAGTTAGCAAGCTAGTATCCCTGTTGGGTGCAAGGTTGGGGAGTGGCTTACTCACACAGCCGTCAGGCTGGGGAGTTAGCAAGCTAGTATCCCTGCTGGGTGCAGGGTTGGGGAGTGGCTTACTCACACAGCCGTCAGGCTGGGGAGTTAGCAAGCTAGTATCCCTGCTGGGTGCAAGGTTGGGGAGTGGCTTACTCACACAGCCGTCAGGCTGGGGAGTTAGCAAGCTAGTATCCCTGATGGGTGCAGGGTTGGGGAGTGGCTTACTCACACAGCAATCAGGCTGGGGAGTTAGCAAGCTAGTATCCCTGCTGGGTGCAGGGTTGGGGAGTGGCTTACTCACACAGCCGTCAGGCTGGGGAGTTAGCAAGCTAGTATCCCTGATGGGTGCAGGGTTGGGGAGTGGCTTACTCACACAGCTGTCAGGCTGGGGAGTTAGGTAGCTAGTATCCCTGCTGGGTGCAAGGTTGGGGAGTGGCTTACTCACACAGCTGTCAGGCTGGGGAGTTAGCAAGCTAGTATCCCTGCTGGGTGCAGGGTTGGGGAGTGGCTTACTCACACAGCCGTCAGGCTGGGGAGTTAGCAAGCTAGTATCCCTGCTGGGTGCAAGGTTGGGGAGTGGCTTACTCACACAGCCGGCTTCTGTTCCTCCTTGTACTTATGTACCCAAACTAACCCAATTAACCATACCAAGCCAAGCCAAACCAAACCAAACCAGCTAAACCTGGCTCAGCGTAAAACAAACCTAACCGAATTGAATCAGCCAGACTCAGCTCGGCCCAAGCAAACCTTACCAGATCGAATAAAGCAAACCCAGCTCAGCCTAAACATAGCAAGACAAAACAAATCAAATCAAAAGAAAGCAAAACAAACAAGACCCAACAAAGCAAAACAAAGCAAAACAAACAAGATAAAACAAAGGAAAACAAAGGAAAACAAAAGAAAACAAAGGAAAGAAAACAAACCTGACCCACACAAAGCACACAAAAATACCCTGCTTATACTCCACCTCCACAGGGTAATGGCCGTAAGCTTCCACAAGTATGGAGACTTCTTCTCCCTTGGGACAGGGGGCATTAAAGATCCAAGACAAAGCAAAACAAACAAGACAAAACAAAGAAAAGAAAAGAAAAACAAACAAGACAAAACAAAACAAAGAAAGGCAAAACAAACCAGACAAACCAAAGCAAAACAAAGCACACAAAAAAAACTGTTTATACTCCACCTCCACAGGGTAATGACCGTCAGCTTCCACAAGTACGGGAACTTTTTCTTCCCTAGGACAGGGGACATCACAGACCCAAGACAAAGCAAAACAAACAAGACAAAGCAAAGCAAAACAAAGCACACACAAAGCACACAAAAACACCCTGCTTATACTCCACCTCCACAGGGTAATGGCCGTAAGCTTCCACAAGTATGGAGACTTCTTCTCCCTTGGGACAGGGGACATTAAAGATCCAAGACAAAACAAAACAAAGAAAGGCAAAACAAACCAGACAAACCAAAGAAAAACAAAACACACAAAAAAAACTGTTTATACTCCACCTCCACAGGGTAATGACCGTAAGCTTTCACAAGTATGGTGACTTCTTCCATATAACAGGGAACATCACAAACCCAAGACAAATAAAAAAAAACAAGACAAAATAAAACAAAACAAAGAAAGACAAACAAGACAAAACAAAACAAACAAGACAGAACAAAGAAAAACAAAGCACACACAAAATCTGTGTATACTCCACCTCCACAGGGTAATGACCGTAAGCTTTCACAAGTATGGAGACTTCTTCTTCCCTGGGACAGGAGACATCAAAGACCAAGGCGCCATGAATGGTGAGACCACTGTTTCGTTTTTTAGCTACACGTTGCAGCTTCTAGGCAGCTCCCTTTCCCACTCCTTGGTCCAAATCTGATACTAGCTAGTGCTTCTGGAAGCTGTCATGACAGGAATTCCAACACATCTGAAAGCTTCGGTCTTGAACCAGTGGCTGGCACATGGAGCTGGCTGAACGCTGAGGGGCATGAAAGACCAAGGCGCAATGAATGGTGAAACCACTGTTTATTTTTTTAGCTACACGTAGCAGCTTCTAGGCAGCTCCCTTCCCTTGGTCCAAATCTGATACTAGCTAGTGCTTCTGGAAGCTGTCGTGGCAGGTATTCCAACGCATTTGAAAGCTTTGGTCTGGAACCAGTGGCTGGAAGCTGGGGGACATGAAAGACCAAGGAGCCATGAATGGTGAGGCCACTGTTCCTTTTTTCAGCTGCGTGTGGCAGCTTTTAGGAAGCTCCCTTTCCCAGTCCTTGGTCCAAATCTGAGGCTAGCTAGTGCTTCTGGAAGCTGTCGTGATAGGTATTCCAATGCATCTGAAAGCTTTGGTCGTGAACCAGTGTCTGGCGCATGGAGCTGGCTGGAAGCTGGGGACACGCAAGGTCAAGGTGCCATGAATGGTGGGGCCACTGTTTCTTTTTTGAGCTGTGCGTAGCAGCTTCTAGGCAGCTCCCTTTCCCAGTCCTTGGTCCAAATCTGATACTAGCTAGTGCTTCTGGAAGCTGTCGTGACAGGTTTTCCAACGCATCTGAAAGCTTTGGTCTTGAACCAGTGCCTGGTGCTTGAAGCTGGCTGGAAGCTGGGGGACATAAAAGGTCAAGGCGCCATGAACAGTGAAACAGCACATCGTAATAAACAAATCAATAGTATGCCTTATTACAAGGCATGAGGTTGAGGAGGCCAGCCTGTTTGCTTGCACTGGGGCCAACCACCAACGGCGCCACGAATGGTGAGACAGAACATCGTAATACATCAATCAATAGTATGCCTTATTACGAGGCATGAGGTTGAGGGGGGCAGTCCGTTTGCTTGCACTGGGGCCAACCACCAACGGCGCCACGAATGGTGAGACAGAACATCGTAATACATCAATCAATAGTATGCCTTATTACGAGGCGTGAGGTTGAGGGGGGCAGCCCGTTTGCTTGCACTGGGGCCAACCACCAACGGCGCCACGAATGGTGAGACAGGACATCGTAATGCATCAATCAATAGTATGCCTTATTACGAGGCGTGAGGTTGAGGGGGCCAGCCCGTTTGCTTGCACTGGGGCCAACCACCAACGGCGCCACGAATGGTGAGACAGGACATCGTAATACATCAATCAATAGTATGCCTTATTACGAGGCGTGAGGTTGAGGGGGGCAGCCCGTTTGCTTGCACTGGGGCCAACCACCAACGGCGCCACGAATGGTGAGACAGAACATCGTAATACATCAATCAATAGTATGCCTTATTACGAGGCATGAGGTTGAGGGGGGCAGTCCGTTTGCTTGCACTGGTCCAAACCACCAACGGCGCCACGAATGGTGAGACAGAACATCGTAATACATCAATCAATAGTATGCCTTGTTACAAGGCATGAGGTTGAGGAGGCCAGCCCGTTTGCTTGCACTGGGGCCAACCACCAACGGCGCCACGAATGGTGAGACAGAACATCGTAATACATCAATCAATAGTATGCCTTATTACGAGGCATGAGGTTGAGGGGGGCAGTCCGTTTGCTTGCACTGGGGCCAACCACCAACGGCGCCACGAATGGTGAGACAGAACATCGTAATACATCAATCAATAGTATGCCTTATTACGAGGCGTGAGGTTGAGGGGGGCAGCCCGTTTGCTTGCACTGGGGCCAACCACCAACGGCGCCACGAATGGTGAGACAGGACATTGTAATACATCAATCAATAGTATGCCTTATTACGAGGCGTGAGGTTGAGGGGGCCAGCCCGTTTGCTTGCACTGGGGGCAACCACCAATGGCGCCACGAATGGTGAGACAGAACATCGTAATACATCAATCAATAGTATGCCTTATTACAAGGCGTGAGGTTGAGGGGGGCAGTCCGTTTGCTTGCACTGGGGCCAACCACCAACGGCGCCACGAATGGTAAGACAGAGCATCTTTATACATCAATCAATAGTATGCCTTATTACAAGGCGTGAGGTTGAGGGGGGCAGTCCGTTTGCTTGCACTGGGGGCAACCACCAACGGCGCCACAGATGTTGAGATAGCACATCGTTAAAAAATAAATCAAGAGTTTGCCTTATTACAAAGCGTGAGGTTGAGGGGAGCAGCCCATTTGATTTCATTGGGGCCAACCACCAACGGGCCACGAATAGTGAGACTGCACGTCTTTAAAAATAAATCAGCAGTATGTCTTATTACCAGGGGTGAAGTTGAGAATTCCAGCCCGTTTGATTGCACTGTAGCCAACCACCAACGGCGCCTCGAATGGTGAGGCTGAACATCCTCATAAATAAATGATAGTAATAGTACGTCTTATTACGAGGGGTGAAGTTGAGGAGTCCAGCCCGTTTGATTGCACTGTAGCCAACCACCAACGGCGCCTCGAATGGTGAGGCTGAACATCCTCATAAATAAATGATAATAATAGTATGTCTTATTACAAGGCTGAGGGGGCCAGCCCGTTTGCTTGCGCTGGGGCCAACCACCAACAGCGCCACGAATGGTGAGACAGCCCATCGTTAATTCCTTGCAGTTCTTCCTCCTGAATTTGAATTATAATTGTTTCGTGGTTTTTCAGCCAACCCAGGGCTGCTCACCGTCTTCCAAGTCCGAGTCCCCCCTCTCCAACCTCGTGCACAATTGGCAGGCACTACGCTCCTGCCCTGTCGTGCTCCCCTTTTCCATCTGTAATCTGTACTCATCAATACTCGCCCGCATCACTCATCACACTCTGTAACCTCTAGCAGTACAGGCAGGCACTACGCCCCTGTCCTGTTCCCCTCCACCTTCTGCAATACTAAAACAAAGTGAATTAAATATATTCAATACCCATACACATCATCCATCACACTCTCCAACCTCGTGCACTACACCCAAGCACTACGCCCCTGCCCTGTCCTGCTCCCCTTAGCCATCTGTAATCTGTACTCATCAATACTCGTCTGCATCACCCTCTCCAACCTCGTGCACTGCAACTTTTTAGAAATAGGCAAAGGGCGCATTTCCAGCAATGGCAAAGTCAAAGGCAGGCACTACGCCCCTGCCATGTCCTCCTCCCCTTCACCATCTGTAATCTGTACTCATCAATACTCGCCCGCACCACCCATCACACTCTCCAACCTAGTGCACTGCAAGCAGGCACTACGCCCCTACCATTTCCTCCTCCCCTTCGCCATCTGTAATCTGTACTCATCAATACTCGCCCGCACCACCCATCACACTCTCCAACCTAGTGCACGACAAGCAGGCACTACCCCTCTGCCATGTCCTGCTACCCTCTTTCATCTGTTATCTGAACTCATCAATACTCAACCTGATCATCCATCACACTCTGCAACCTTATGCACTACAGTCAAGCACTACACCCCTGCCCTGTCCTGTTCCCCTCCGCCATCTGCAATACTCAATCATCAATACCCATTCACATCACCCATCACACTCCCCAGCCTTGTGCACTACAGTCAAGCACTACGCCCCTGACTGTCCTGTTCCCCTCCGCCATCTGCAATACTCAATCATCAATACCCATTCACATCACCCATCACACTCCCCAGCCTTGTGCACCACAGTCAAGCACTGCGCCCCTGCCCTGTCCTGTTCCCCTCCACCATCTGTAATACTCAATCATCAATACCCATTCACATCACCCATCACACTCCCCAGCCTTGTGCACAGCAGTCAAGCACTGCGCCCCTGCCCTGTCCTGTTCCCCTCCACCATCTGTACTACTCAATCATCAATACCCATTCACATCACCCATCACACTCCCCAGCCTTGTGCACTACAGTCAATCACTACGCCCCTGCCCTGTCCTGTTCCCCTCCACCATCTGTACTACTCAATCATCAATAACCATTCACATCACCCATCACACTCCCCAGCCTTGTGCACTACAGTCAATCACTACGCCCCTGCCCTGTCCTGTTCCCCTCCACCATCTGCAATACTCAATCATCAATACCCATTCACATCACCCATCACACTCCCCAGCCTTGTGCACCACAGTCAATCACTACGCCCCTGCCCTGTCCTGTTCCCCTCCACCATCTGTAATACTCAATCATCAATACCCATTCACATCACCCATCACACTCCCCAGCCTTGTGCACCACAGTCAAGCACTGCACCCCTGACTGTCCCGTTCCCCTCCACCATCTGTACTACTCAATCATCAATACCCATTCACATCACCCATCACACTCCCCAACCCCGTGCACCACAGTCAAGCACTGCGCCCCTGACTGTCCTGTTCCCCTCCGCCATCTGTACTACTCAATCATCAATACCCATTCACATCACCCATCACACTCCCCAGCCTTGTGCACCACAGCCAAGCACTACGCCCCTGACTGTCCTGTTCCCCTCCACCATCTGTACTACTCAATCATCAAAACCCATTCACATCACCCATCACACTCCCCAACCTTGTGCACTACAGTCAAGCATTACGCCCCTGCCCTGTCCTGTTCCCCTCCACTATCTGTACTACTCAATTATCAATACCCATTCACATCACACTCCCCAATCCCGTGCACTACTATCACACTACTATCACATTCCCCAATCTGGGGCACTACTATCACACTGCTATCACACTCCCAACCCCGTGCACTACTATCACTTTAATATCATACTAATATCACACTAATATCACACTCCCAAATCCCGTGCACTGCAGGCAAGCACTACGCCGTGAATGTCCCTCTGAAGGATGGGACAACAGATGAGACCTTCCATGTAAGTCACTTGTCACACACGCACACACACACCCCACACTTTCACACACACAACCTTCCATGTTAGTCAATTGTCACACACGCACACCCCACAACCCACACACACTCACACACACACACATCCTCTCATGTAAGTTAATTGGCTCACACACACAGTCACACGCATACACACTCGGACACGCTCACACACACACCCTTCCAAGTAAGTTAATTGTCACACACACACAGTCACACGCATACACACTCGGACACGCTCACACACACACACATCCAAGTAAGGTAAGTGGCACACGAACAGTCACACACAGTCACACTCACACACACACCCTTCCATGTAAGTTAATTGGCACACACACACAGTCACACGCATACACAGTCACACTCGCACACACACTCTTCCATGTAAGTTAATTGTCACACACACACAGTCACATGCATACACACTCGGACACGCTCACACACACACCCTTCCATGTAAGTTAATTGGCACACGCACAGTCACACACATACACACTCACACACACACTCACACACACCCTTCCATGTAAGGTAATTGGCACACACACACACACCCTTCCATGCAATTTAATTGGCACACGCACAGTCACACACATACACACTCACACGCACACTCACACACACCCTTTCATGCAATTTAATTGGCACACACACAGTCACTTACACACACTTACACACACACTTACATGTAATTCAATTGGCACACCCACTCACACACACAATTCCAAGTAAGTTAGTTTGCACATACACCCTTAGTTTCACTCACTCAACCACTCAACCACTCAACCACACACATCCTTTTGTGGAAGTAACTTGTGAATTACTTGTATAGACAACCCATCATGTACTTGTGGACCCTTGTAGGTGACTTGTGTGAGTTACCTCCTATGTAAGGCACTTGTGAATTACTTCAGTAAATCTTCCATGTACTTGTGAACCCTTGTGCTAGTAACCTTGTAGGTGACTTGTACCACTGCTTTGTAACAACAAAAACAACAAAAACAAAATGTTCATGGAGAGAAAACCATACAATATCATGTACCACAGCTTGGTACCAACAAAAACAACAAAAACAACACAAACAACAAACTCAACAAAAAATAACTGTTCATGGAGATAAAACCATATGATATCATGTACCACAGCTTGGTACCAACAAAAACAACAAGAACAACATTAACAGCTAAAATATTCACAACAACACCAAAAAAACGACAATGACAGCAACAAAAAAAAAAATCAAAAAGACAACATAAACAAGACAAAAACGTTTAATAAGCATGTCCCCTTCTTCCGCCTTGTGCTCCCTTGCAGACACTGTTCAATCCTATCTTGCGGGAAACGTTACATAAATGTAAAAATTGACGTTAAACAAACGTTAAATTTGCATGTCCCCTTCTTCCGCCTTGTGCTCCCTTCCAGGCACTGTCCAAGCCTATCATGCCATTCATGCGGAAAACGTTAAATATGGCGTTAAATAAGCTTGTCCTCTTCTTCCGCCTTGTGCACCCTTGCAGGCACTGTTCGAGCCAATCATGCGAAAACGTTAAATAAACGTTAAATAAGCACGTCCCCTTCTTCCGCCTTGTGCACCCTTGCAGGCACTGTTCAAGCCAATCATGCGAAAACGTTAAATAAACGATAAATAAGCATGTCCCCTTTTTCCGCCTTGTGCACCCTTGCAGGCACTGTTCAAGCCTATCATGCGGAAAATCATGGAGATGTTCCAGCCTGGCGCCATTGTGATGCAGTGTGGTGAGATTTGGGTGTAGGGGGGGGGAGGGGGGGCTCATAGCCAGCCTGGCGCCATTGTGATGCAGTGTGGTGAGATTTGGGTGTAGGGGGGGGGGGGGGGGGGGGGGGGGGTCTCATAGCCAGCCTGGCGCCATTGTGATGCAGTGTGATGAGATTTGTGTGGATGGGGGGGAGGGGGGGCTCATAGCCAGCCTGGCGCCATTGTGATGCAGTGTGATGAGATTTGTGTGGATGGGGGGGAGGGGGGGCTCATAGCCAGCCTGGCGCCATTGTGATGCAGTGTCGTGAGATTTGTGTTTATGTGTGTGTGTGTTGGGGGGGGGGGGGGGGGGGGGGGGGGGGGGGGGGGGGGGGCTCATAGCCAGAATGTTTGGGGGGAGAGGGAGCAGCTGGGAGCCCCAATTTATCTCATGACAAACATCCTGTGTTAGAAAGGCTGTCCCACCGACACACTGTCTGTCTCATGACCAACTGTCCTGAGGAGGGCAGGCTGTCAAATGGAGTGATAGAGGATGGAGGAGGATGGACTGTAGGCGCTGACTCACTGGCACACGATCGCCTTGGTTGCTTCAACCTTTCACTGACAGGCTGTCACACCGACACACTGTCTGTCTCATGGCCAATTGTCCTGAGCAGGGCAGGCTCTCCAACGGAGTTACGGAGGACGGAGGAGGATGGACTGTAGGCGCTGACTCACTGGCACACGATCGCCTTGGTTGCTTCAACATTTCACTGACAGGCTGTCCCACTGACACACTGTCTGTCTCATGGCCAATTGTCCTGAGCAGGGCAGGCTCTCCAACGGAGTTACGGAGGATGGAGGAGGATGGACTGTAGGCGCTGACTCACTGGCACACGATCGCCTTGGTTGCTTCAACATTTCACTGACAGGCTGTCCCACTGACACACTGTCTGTCTCATGGCCAAGTGTCCTGAGCAGGGCAGGCTCTCCAACGGAGTGATGGAGGATGGAGGAGGATGGACTGTAGGCGCTGACTCACTGGCACACGATCGCCTTGGTTGCTTCAACCTTTCACTGACAGGCTGTCCCACTGACACACTGTCTGTCCCATGGCCAATTGTCCTGAGCAGGGCAGGCTCTCCAACGGAGTGTTGGAGGACGGAGGAGGATGGACTGTAGGCGCTGACTCACAGACTCACGATCGCCTTGGTTGCTTCAACATGTCGTTGACAGGCTGTCCCACTGACACACTGTCTATCCCAAGGCCATCTTTCCTGAGTACGAACAGGTTTCCAATGGACACCTTGCTAATTGTTGGGCCCATTGCTGTAGGCGCTGACTCACAGGCACACGATCGCCTTGGTTGCTTCAACATTTCACTGACAGGCTGTCACACCGACACACTGCCTATCTCGTAACCGACTATCTTGAGCAGGGCAGGCTCTCCAACAGAGTGACAGACACCTTGCTAATCACCGCATCCCATTGCTCGGCCCATTGCTTTAGGCGCGGACTCACTTGCACACGATCGCCTTGGTTGCTTCAACATTTCACTGACAGGCTGTCACACCAACACACTCTCTATCTCATAACCAACTTTCTTGAGCAGGGCAGGCTCTCCAACAGAGCGACAGACACCTTGCTAATCACCGCATCCCATTGCTGGGCCCATTGCTGTAGGCGCTGACTCACTGGCACACGATCGCCTTGGTTGCTTTAACATGTCGTTGAAAGGCCATGGAGACGCCATCCGCTTCATGAAGGAGTATGGCATTCCCATGCTAGTCACTGGAGGTGGGTGTGAGGGTGTGTCAATGGGATGCTGTATGTCAGAGTGTGTCTATGGGATGCTGTGTGTGAGGATGTATCTATGGGATGCTGTATGTGAGGGTGTGTGGGTATGTCTATGCGATTACCATCCTAGTCACTGGAGGTGGGTGTGAGGGTGTGTTTATGGGATGCTGTATTTGTGGGTGTGAGGGTGCGTCTATGGGATTCCCATGCTAGTCTCTGGAGGTGGGTGTGTCTATGGTATGCTGTGTTCGCCCCCCAGAAGCTGCTACTCGTAGCTCAAAAATATGTACAAAGCGCATTGCCTAGCACTATTGTGCAAATGAATGTCATCTATGATTCCCTACCCTTAGCTTCACTCGTTGGCTGAGCCCCCCCTTCTGTCCGTTTGTCCGTGTGTCCGACCACACAAAGCCAACTGTCTTAACTTACTGTCTCGGAAACCCTGGCTTCGGTCCTTTGCACTCCATTTCGTTGCCACGATAGCCAACACTCTAAGCCAATTCTTCGCGTCGCTTGCTCCGCCGCCTAGGACTCGTTCATGCGTGTCCCTTGGTTCATGTCCAGGTGATCAGTTTTGTTTTTTTCAAATCTGAAAGTGGGTTTTACCTAGCTGTTTGGTTATAGGCCTCCTCCAGGGAAAGCGTTTTCATGTTTTTTGTAGCTTTTTAGGGCCATTTAGGGGGGGGGAACTTCTTTTTTTTACTTTTTTATAGCAAGAATTTCGCGCAACGGTCAAAACTAGCGATCGCTATATATAGCGGAAATAAAAATCCCTGCAGGTGGTGGATACTTGATGTTGGTTACATAGCTTCAGCCAGCAATTTGGCTGCTCTCGTCTTCGGCAGTAGAAAACATTATTACCAGGAAAATGTAAACGCGAACAAATCACTTAATGTGTGGTTGTGGAGACACAAATAGCAACATGGACCACTTCTCAAATGAATGACATCTATGGATCCCCATGCTTGTGTTCAATTGCTCTTATGCGTCATGTTACTTCATGCGCAGGTGGTATATACACCAAGCACAACATTGTCCACTACCCAAATAAATGAGGTCTATGGACCCCTAAGCTTATGTTCAATTGCTCTTATGTGTCATGTTCCTCTATGCGCAGGTGGTGGATACACGAAGCATAACGTTGTTCGCTGCTGGGCCTATGAGACCAGCATCCTGACAGACACACCAGTCCCTGAACTGTAGCCTATGCTTATGTTCAATTGCTCTTATGTGTCTTTATGCGCAGGTGGTGGATACACGAAGCGTAACGTTGCTCGCTGCTGGGCCTATGAGACTAGCATCCTGACAGACACACCAGTCCCTGAGCTTTTGCCAAAATCTGAGTACCATCAGTATTTTGCCCCAGACTACTCCCTCAACGTCACAGCTCACAAGGTCATGGAGGACAGCAATACGAAGGCGGTAAGCTGGCTGCATTCAATGGGGGAGAGAGAGAGAGGAGAGAGAGAGAGAGAGAGAGAGAGAGAGAGAGAGAGAGAGAGAGAGAAGGGGAGGAGGGGGGCTGCAGAAGGGGGGGGGACTGGGAGGGGTGTGTGCTTTTTTCCCCCTCGCTACCTAAAGCGAACGCTAAATGGGAGCCCGTTTTTCCCAGGGTGGTCGAGGGTCATTTCTGACTACATAAGCCAGAACCATGCGTCGCCATGCAGCGACGGAATGGCGACGGGTCGCACGAAGAAGAAAACAGTGCAACTCCACCCACTCCACCTACCAACATAGTCACACACTTGTCCTCTCCAATCTAATCTGGTATGGTGTAATCTAGCCTAGTCTCATGCAATCCAAGCCAAGCCAAGCCAAGCCAATAAAATCAAACTCAGACCAATCAAATCAAACCTATTCCAGCCCAACCCAACCCAATCAATCAAACCCAATGCAATCCAACCAAGTATAATCCAAACCAATAAAATAAAGTAAAATACATTCAAACCAAGTCGAACCAAACCCAGTCCAATGAAATAAAATCCATTGTTGCCATAGGGTATCGAATTCTATAATTAAATGATCACTGTAGCATAAACTCAGGGCCCCCATTGGTAAAACAATTGTTTGGGGTTCAGTTCATTAGTGCGTTTTCTTTTTAAGCCCTTCCTATTACGGTTGGGCAAGTCCTTTTAGCCTATTTGACCTACCCCTGGACTGTAACATACATGCAGGATATCGAGCGGATCAAGTGAGAGGTGTTTGAGTCATTGAGACATCTTCAAAATGCACCTTGTCAAACCAAACCAAACCCTTCCTTGTCAAACCAAAACATACCAAACATAACCTTACCTAACCTAACCTATCCTAACCTAACCTAACCTAACCTAACCTAACCTATCCTAACCTAACCTAACCTAACCACAAACCCCTCCTTGTCAAACCAAACCAAACTTAGTCCAATCAAAAAAAAAAAATCCCTCCATGCCACAGGATATTGAGCGGATCAAGAGAGGTGTTTGAGTCATTGAGGCATCTTCAAAATGCGCCTGGTCAAACCAAACCAAACCCTTCCTTGTCAAACCAAACCAAACCAAACCAAAACCCTCCTTGTCAAACCAAACCAAACCAAACCCAGTCCAATAAAATAAAATAAATCCCTCCATGCCACAGGATATTGAGCGGATCAAGAGAGAGGTCTTTGAGTCATTGAGACATCTTCAAAATGCACCCGGGGTCCAGATGCAAGAGGTCCCCCCGGACGCCAAGATGGCTCGCTACAACTATGACGACATTGAGGGGGTGGGCCCGGCGGAGGCTTTAGAGGAGCGGCTGGGCAAGTATGCTCGTGAGCACTTGATCATTAAGGAGAACTTTGAGGGCGGGGAGGAGTTTGTGGACACCTATGACTGATGTAAGAGGCCCAGCCGATGCCAAGATACCTCGCTATAACTGGGACGGCATTGAGGGGGTGGGCTCGGGGGAGGCTTTAGAGGAGCGACTGGGCAAGTGTGCTCGTGAGCAGTTGATCATTAAGGAGAACTTTGAGGGCGGGGAGGAGTTTGTGGACACCTACGACTGATGCAAGAGGTCCCTACCCACGCCAAGATACCTCGCTATAACTGGGACGGCAAGTATGCTCGTGAGCACTTGATCATTAAGGAGAACTCTGAGGGCGGGAAGGAGTTCTTGGACACCTGTGACTGATGTCAGAGGCCCTGCCGATGCCAAGATGACTCGCTACAACTATGACGACATTGAGGGGGTGGGCCTGGGGGAGCCTTTAGAGGAGCGGCTGGGCAAGGATGCTCGTGAGCAGTTGATCATTAAGGAGAACTTTGAGCGCGGGGGGGAGTTTGTGGACACCTACGACTGATGCAAGAGGCCCTGCGGATGCCAAGATGGCTCGCTATAACTGGGACGACATTGAGGGGGTGGGCCTGTGGGAGCCTTTAGAGGAGCTGCTGGGCATGGATGCTCGTGAGCAGTTGATCATTAAGGAGAACTTTGAGCGCGGGGGGGAGTTTGTGGACACCTACGACTGATGCAAGAGGCCCTGCGGATGCCAAGATGGCTCGCTATAACTGGGACGACATTGAGGGGGTGGGCCTGTGGGAGCCTTTAGAGGAGCTGCTGGGCATGGATGCTCGTGAGCAGTTGATCATTAAGGAGAACTTTGAGCGCGGGGGGGAGTTTGTGGACACCTACGACTGATGCAAGAGGCCCTGCGGATGCCAAGATGGCTCGCTATAACTGGGACGACATTGAGGGGGTGGGCCTGTGGGAGCCTTTAGAGGAGCTGCTGGGCATGGATGCTCGTGAGCAGTTGATCATTAAGGAGAACTTTGAGCGCGGGGGGGAGTTTGTGGACACCTACGACTGATGCAAGAGGCCCTGCCGATGCCAAGATGGCTCGCTATAACTGGGACGACATTGAGGGGGTGGGCCTGTGGGAGCCTTTAGAGGAGCGGCTGGGCAAGGATGCTCGTGAGCAGTTGATCATTAAGGAGAACTTTGAGCGCGGGGGGGAGTTTGTGGACACCTACGACTGATGCAAGAGGCCCTGCCGATGCCAAGATGGCTCGCTATAACTGGGACGACATTGAGGGGGTGGGCCTGGGGGAGCCTTTAGAGGAGCTGCTGGGCAAGGATGCTCGTGAGCAGTTGATCATTAAGGAGAACTTGGAGCGCGGGGGGGAGTTCTTGGACACCTATGACATGTAAGAGGCATTACTAACGCCAAGATGACTCGCTACACTTGGGACGACATTGAGGGGGTAGGCCCGGGGGAGCCTTTAGAGGAGCGGGTGGGCAAGTATGCTCGTGCGCACTTGATCACTAAGAACTTTGAGGGCGGGAAGGAGTTTCTTGGCACATGTGACTGATGTAAGAGGCCCTACCTAGGGGGGGGGGGGGGGGGGGGTCTGACAGTTGCATAAACTTGGTCGCAGTACGGTGGACAACATGAAATAGAGTTGACCCTGTCCAGGCCCGACATACAGTACCACATAGAATATCCTTGTTGAAAAACACTGCTGCAGTATCTAAAGAGCAACCAGAGAAATGACTGAGAATGGCGAGCCTGGGAAGGTCGTGGCAGCTTCCTTTGAAACAGCTAACACAGCTGAATTGTTAGAACAACTACAATGAGGGCAGGGTTGTTGAGGACGCTGCGTCCTCCGTCGCAGACGCAACGTCGAAGAGTCCGTTGCGTTGCAGGATGCAACGTGGGGAGGTTCCCTTGCAGGATACTACATTTTGTCAAATTGGTCAGTGCTTAAAGCGCACAAACGTCAAATTGGTCAGCGCTTTGTAGTGCAAAAAGCGCAAAAACTGCGCGCTGCGCCCACAGGGCGTTGAAAAAACTGCGCGAAACGCGCAGTGGGGCTCAAAAAGCGTGCGCAAAATCGCGCTGCCGTGCGCGCTTTTTAGTACCCTGGTCCCTTGACCCAAAGGAATGGTCTGTTGCATCGCAGGAAGCAGGCTATACAATTGGTTGCGACTCAGGCAGCAGAGCCAGGGGTCCTCCTGAAGTACCCTGCTCATCACCAGCATCATCCTCAACATCATCATCAGCAGCAGCAGCAGCAGTTGTAAGTTGCAGACACTGCTTCATTTATTGTAGACACAACCCAAGCCAGGGGTCCTCCTGAAGTACCCTGCTCATCAACAGCGTCATCCTCAACATCAGCAGCAGCAGCAGCAGCAGTTGTAAGTTGCAGACACTGCCTCATTTATTGTAGACACAACCCAAGCCAGGGGTCCTCCTGAAGTACCCTGCTCATCAACAGCGTCATCCTCAACATCAGCAGCAGCAGCAGCAGCAGCAGTTGTAAGTTGCAGACACTGCTTCATTTATTGTAGACACAACCCAAGCCAGGGGTCCTCCTGAGGTACCCTGCTCATCAACAGCGTCGTCCTCAACATCAGCAGCAGCAGCAGCAGTTGTAAGTTGCAGACACTGCTTCATTTATTGTAGACACAACCCAAGCCAGGGGTCCTCCTGAAGTACCCTGCTCATCACCAGCGCCATCCTCAACATCATCAGCAGCAGCAGCAGTTTTAAGTTGCAGACACTGCTTCATTTATTGTAGACACAACCCAAGCCAGGGGTCCTCCTGAAGTACCCTGCTCATCACCATCAGCATCCTCAACATCAGCAGCAGCAGCAGCAGCAGGTGTAAGTTGCATACCTGCAGTCTAGGGGTAGTCAGGACACTGCTTCAGTTGTCGCAGACACAATCCAAGCCTGTTTGTGTGATGTAGGCTACCAGGCTTACCCAACACACTGTGTCGGATGCTGTTAGTTGCACCTCCACCACCAGGGCCTCAACCACCACCTCCACCATCACCACCTCCAACATCACCTCCAACACCACCTCAAACACCAGGGCCTCCACTACGACCACCTCCTCCATCAGGGCCTCCACCTTTGCCTCCTCCTGTAGTACCCTGAATGATGGTACAAATAACGCTCTTGCGAAAGCACAATAAATTATGCCTCACCCACAGCGGTGCCCAAGTACCCTTCGTACCTACCGGTGGCAATTTCTATTAAAACAGCTAACACAACTGGATTGTTGGAAGTACAATGAGGGTACAGATAACTTGAACTTGGTCACATGGCCCCATCCAGCAATTTGGCTGCTCGTCGTCTTCAGCAGTATCATAGTAAATGCCAGGAAAAGGGTAGGGGGCACAGATAAGTGGAGAGAGAGGAGTACGTTACATAAACTCAGCAAAACAATGCCAAGACAGGGCATCGGCACATTCTAGGAACAAGCCCTGCTCAAGGATGGCACCAGGGTACTACAAAGCGCGCGCGTCAGCGCGATTTGGCACACGCTTTTTGAGCCTCCCTGCGCGTTTTGCACAGTTTTTTCAACTCCCTGTGGGCGCAGCGCGCAGTTTTTGCGCTTTTTGCACTACAAAGCGCTGACCAATTTGACAAAATGTAGTACCCTGGATGACACCCCTTAGGGAAAGGCCCTTTGTGAGCCATGGTACTTCAGGAGGACCCCCAGCTCTGCTGCCTGAGTCGCAACCAATTGAATAGCCTGCGTCCTGCGACGCAAAAAACGCTTCCTTCTGGTCAACGGACCCTCCCCATGTTGCGTCTGCAACGAAGGACGCAGCGTCCTGAACAAGGGAACCCGTCGTAAGCGGGTAGAGAGCGGTCTGTACCTCAACTGGACAGGCTACCATCACGGTTGATAACGACCTGCAACACTAAGAGCGACCGTAGGGGGAATCGAACCCCGGACTCTTCGTCCTCAAAGTGATTTGGTCTACCACTAGACCAATGTATAACACTGAAAGGGGCTCAAGGTATATCACTGAAAGTGCATTGAAATTGAAATTGAAATTGTTACATCTGAGTAATGTGCCACTCTCAGGACGTGAAGTTAAGGACACCACTGCGTAAGCCGGAGCTAGCAGTAGTCACCATAAAAGAGTCTCCTTGTCAGGGAGTCTGAAAAAGCCCCTTGGCAAGATCTATTACAAGGAGAACCAAGGGAAATTGCTAATCCCCTGGTATTGAGCCCTGAAAGTGTATTACAAGGTATTAAACGATCCCGGGCTTGGTTGGTACGGTAGTACTAGCTTGAACTGACAGGTCGGGGGGTCAAAGCTGTTGCTAGGTTCACGATTTCTGACCTGCCGCCTGGACAGAGGCCGAGAACTTTCCTCCGTACTGTCGCGCGTCAGCCCGGCCTAAGGCGCAGTAGCAGTCTGCAAAAGCAACAAACACTGTAACCTTTCCCAGTGCAAGCGAACGGGAAGGTTCCTCCAACCTCACGCCCTGTGGCAAGACGAAACAAAATTCGATATTTGCAAGGCATAGCTGTGCTTGTTATAGCCTAGTGGTCTGGAAGTATCTTGAATATGTGAGGCTAGACTCGACCCTTTAGTCTAATTGGCTACCCCATGGACTGTGACAGACATTCTTGAACTTGGACATGAACATTCACACATGGTACATCTGCGTAGCACACACTCAGATCTCAGGTCCTAATTGCGCCTACTCTTTTTGTAGGAGTGGCAATGCCATTCGAACTGAATACTCGGTGTCGCTAGTTTGTATTGGGAGACCCACCCCCTGAGGTGAAATTCCTTTCTCGACTTATAAAGTTGACTATGACGTACATTCGCACATGGATCTTCTGCGTAGCACACACTCAGGTATAATTGTCTACCCCAAGTGCGCCTACTCTTTTGTAAGAGGGGCAACGCCATTCGAACTGAATACTCGGTGTCGCTGGTCTGTATCGGGAGACCCACCTCCTCAGGTGAAATTCCTTTCACGACTAAAAAAGTTGACTATGACCGACATTCACATATGGATCATCTGCGTAGCACAAACTCGGGCCTCACATAGTTGACGATTTGTTTGGGTTCCATTTACCAGTGCTGAATGCTTGTTTTGTATACAGCCCTTAAATAGACTTGCCCAATATCGAGGTTGGGGAGTCTGTAAAACCTATTTGGCTACGCCTTAACTGCATAGACTGTAACTTGAACTTGGTTACATGGCTCCAGTCAGCAATTTGGCTGCTCATCGTCTTCGGCAGTAAGAACAAATACCAGCCCCCCTGAGGGGACATGGACAAATCGTGTTTTTATTTTCATATTTTTATAAACGGGATACCGGATAGACTGCAAAACACACACAAAGACGGCAAATACTGCAGAGACTTAGGCTTCTGTAAATACCAGACACGGAGGATTGTTGGTTTGTTGCATGGCTATACAGCCAGCATAATTGTTACTGAGTTTTACGCTCCGCTGTGGGTGAGGCTTGATTTATTGTGCTTTCGCAAAAGGGAGGCGGACCCCACACCTGTTGTCACTAGTTATCTTGCATTTTAACTTGGTTACATAGATTCAGCCATCAATTTGGCTGCTCGCCGTCTTCGGTAGTCAAAAACAATTACCAGGGAAATGTAAACGCGGACAAATAACTTTTCCATTTTTTTTCTTTTTGTTTTTTTGCACTAGTTATCAGCAACAGGCGGAAAGAAACCAAGAACCACAATTAAGTAAGGAGAGTGGGAGCGATAGGACACGGTGCTTTGAACGTTGTCATAGTTTACATCAACAGCCAGCAGGCGAATTGAGGGTTGATTCATACAACATTTGAACCAAGAATGCAAACTATGATGATAATAACAAGGAACACTTTGCAGCATGCAAGTATGCAATGCTACCGGATCATCACCACCTACGTGATCGAGAAATAACATTACTGCAGATCAGATAAGGAAAGCTCGTTTGGAAGGAAGGAGACCTAGACCTAAACAGCTGTTTATATGATTGTCTTTGTCAGTCAGGAAATAAAGGGGATGATAATAACTGTGAGCACTATCATCCCGATGATATAATCTTGTAGTCAGCCAACCTATCCGAATAAGGGGTACAATTTACGGTTAGCCAATCAAATATATGACTTGTGAAGGCAATATAAACAAAAGAAGCTGCACTCAATCAAATGGTACTTTGACCTGGACATTGTTCACTACTGTCTGTGTGCAGCATTGCTATAGCACATATAAGAATGCATGACTGCATGAGTATTACGTGGGATGGCAGCTTGGTTGTCAGTCTGGTGCTACACTACTAGGGATGAATGGATCAAGTGTCTAGCTGCGGAAGGAGCTAGCCTCCTTTTATTGAGTGAACTGATTGTGGCGAGCAAGCATGAGCCAGGATCAGAAATCTACAACCTCTTGCCACCACGACGGCCACCACCCCCACCTCCCCCACCTCCCCCACCACCACCTGGGCCTCCACCGCCAGGGCCTCCTCCTCCACCACCACCACCTCCCCCACCTCTCCCATCTGGGTTTCCACCGCCAGGGCCTCCACCGCCAGGGCCTCCTCCACCACCACCACCACCACCTGGGCCTCCACCGCCAGGGCCTCCACCGCCAGGACCCCCTCCACCACCACCACCACCTCCACCACCAGAGCCTCCTCCACCGCCACCTCCACCAGGGCCTCCTCCGCCACCTCCACCGCCACCGCCACCTCCTCCACCACCATTGGGGTCATTGGGGGGCGTGGTAATCACAGGGGTCCATCCATCATTCAGACTAAAGCCGTTAGCCACAGGATCCACGCCCAACAGACTGCTCTCACGATAGTGCGGGCACCAAGCATCAAGGAAGGCGCCATGGTCACGAGCAAAGGTGGTCATCAGGGTAGCCTATGAACAAAGGGGGAGGGAGGAGGTGGCGTTAAAACAACTTAGTACACGCACACCTCAGCTGTCTACATCTTGAAACAGTGTGGGGCACAAAGCAAGCTTGGCACATTCATGGAACAGCGGCAGCAGACAAGCGTGCAGACCAAATCTGGCAGAGTGGCAGGCATTATGACCAGGCAGACAGGATCATGGATAAATGCATACCCACATCGATAGTCAGGGTGATCATGCCAGCCACAACATACAGGAACATAGAGCAGCAACAAGAAGCAGGCCCATGATGAGTGACAACCCAAACTCACAGTGGGAGCGCCATTATCAGCCAGACTGTCATCGGAGTCAAACCAGCCGCGCCTGCCTGTGTTGTCCACCACCTCATTGTAGTAGTGGCCATCAAAGGAGTTGGGAGCGGCAGTCAGGGGGCCCAGCCCACGGCTGCACCTACTTTGACCAGTCACCTGGCTGCGCCCAATGTTGTGGGCGCCACTCAGCACCACCAGTGAGGTGGCAGGGTCGGTGAAGCCATTGCGGGTGAAGCCATCTATCAGGATGGTCACATCATGGCACTGAGAGGGCAGCACGGAGGTGTTATCAGCCACAGTAGCATCAGGGCGGCCCATCAGCATGTCACAAGCGGGGCCACCAGTAGCGGCCACGGCGGCAGCACCCACCACTTGGATGGCGTCAGCATAGGTGAGCTCAGAGCAGCCAGTGGTGCGCACTTGCACAACAATCATCTCCATGATGGCGGCGCTTGCCTGAAGCCCATTGTGCTGTGTGAAGATGGAGAAGTCCAACTCACGCATGATGGAGCCGTTGGCACCGCCCTCATCCCTGTGGAGGAAGGGAGAAGAAGAAGGAGGAGGGTAAGGAGAAGGATCAGCAAGGGGATAGGCATACGGGGAGGCTGTGCTGGGATGGATGGGGGCAAACATGCTAGACCGCAGCTTCTATGAAGAGCATCTGGGAGACAGGATACATGAACAGACAACATACACAGCACACTCAAGACATGATGAACAGCCCTGTCCACAAACAAGCTGAACCACAGCTGGCCATGAATGCCCCTATCCGCAAGGGGACATGTGATGGGAGGGAGCCGGACACAGTACATAAATGCTGTTAGGCTAGACAGTATGCTCTTGCACTCAGTGGTGGGTAAAGAAGCACATAGTAGTTGTAAAGCAGCACAAGGAGGCAAACACTCACGTGTTAGTCTGGTAGGTGGCAGCATCATGGAAGGCCATGCGCAAGCAGTTGGCTATGGTCTGGTCCCTCAGGTTCTGGTTGGCGGCGTTCCATGTCATGGACAGGCAATCCTGAGCATGCTGCAGGGCATCATGTGGAGTGGGGGCAGGTGAGACAACTAGCAGGATCATCATGCATAGGTGCAGGTATGAATTAAACTGCAGCCCCCTGCATTGTTGTTTGTAAGCTATGCCCTTTCTACCCCCCCCCCCCCCCCCCCCCCCCCCCCCCCCCCCTGTATGAATCAAGGCACTAGGTCAACACACTGGCTTTCAACATGGACCCTTAGGTGAATTGGAGGCAGCACACAAGTTAGGGGAGGGAGGAGGGGGGGGTCAACTGTGCAGTGCAAGAGACAGCCCAAAGCTAGTACTCACAGCTATGTCGCTGTAAATGGCCGCAGGGTCAAGGGTGGTCTTGCACCTGGAGGGGAAGGGTGGGGGGAGTTGTCAGCTAGTATCTTCAGGGGCAGGCATGTGAAGGGAGCAGGCATGAAGGAGGGATGTAGCCTGGTGCATGGGTAGCCTACACAACATCCATGGAGTGGGAAGGCATGGAGGGTGTGGGTGTGCATGGAGTTATGGAGACTACTGTTCATTGTGGATGGCATGGAGAGCAGGTTGAGGTATTCTAGGTATTTCACCCACCACGCAGAAGGTGTCAACGCGAGCCATGCAGCAAACAATGCGAAGAGGCGCAGAGCACGCCCTGTGCTCGATTGGGGTCGAGGAGGCATGATGGTCGTGTTTATTTCGGGAAGGAAGGACAACGTCGCCAGAGTCGGTGTGAGTTGAACTCATGGTTTGAATGCTCTGATTTATAGGCATGGGTGAGGCGCAGCAGAAGAGTGGGATCGCAATTGAGCGCTTCAGGGACGCTGTGAGTTTTTAGACTCTCTATCGAATTGAAACTCGCCCACTTTTTGCGCATCTGTACCGCAGGCCGCGCAGTGGTCTGTCCTCGGGTCGCCTAGCCGCGCCTAGCTGGCAAAAGAAGAGCCGGGCCGCGGGCCCTGGCCAGGGTCCGGCTTTTTCATAAAGCAAAAAAGTGGGCCCGCAGTCCAGCTGGCATTGAGCCTTTTGCAAACACCAGTGGTTGGCTGTTTGCAGCTGGCAACTGGTGGTCCGACCGAAAAGCGCCCATAAATACTACGCCTTGAAGCAGCTGGACATGTCCATGGACAGCCGACCTCCTGCCAGATAGACGTCCCGAAAAACAGACAGATACGCGCCCGCGCGCGCCCCCGCACATAGTACAAACGCGCCTACAGTACAGACGAAAAAGTGGGCGAAGTGGGCGAAGGGCCGATGAAAGCCTCGCCACGTCCCCGAAGTGGTCAATTGCGATCCCACTCTTCCCCTCCTCCACAGCCATGCCTATAAATCCGAACATGCAAACCATGAGTTCAACGCAAGCGGACTCCGGCGACGTTATTCCTTCCTTCCCAACGAACTCTCTCCCGAAAAAGGCACGACCAGCATGCCTCCTCGATCTCAATCGCGCCCAGGGCGTGCTCTGCGCCTCGTCGCGATGCTTGCTACATGGCTCGCGATGACACCGTCTGCGTGGTGGGTGCACTAGCATAGGAGTACCTCCACATTATCTCCATGCACCTTCATCTCCATGCACCTCCCACACCCTCCATGCACAAGCTGCCTCCATGCCTTCCCACTCCATGCATGTTGTGTTTGGTACCCTTGCACCAGGGGACATCCCTTCTTACTCACTGCTCCCTTCACATGCCTGCCCCTGAAGATACTAGTTGACACCTCCCCCCCACCCTTCCCCTCCAGGTGCAAGACCACCCTTGACCCTGAGGCCATCTACGGCAACATAGCTGTGAGTACTACCTTCAGGCTGTCTCTTGCACTGCACATGTCCCCCCCCCCCCCCCCCCCCCCCCCCCCCCCCCCCCCCCCCCCACACACACACACAATCCCATCCCCCCACCTCCCCTTACTTGCGTGCTGCCTCCAATTCACCTACGGCTCCCTGTTATAAGCCAGTGTGTTGACACGGTGCCTAGATTCATATGGGTATGGTGTGGTGTGTGTGTGTGGGGGGGGGGGGGGGGGGGGGAGGGGAGGGGAGGGGGGGAGAAAGGGCATAGCTTACCAACAACAATGCAGGGGGCTGCAGTTGTATTCATACCTGCACCCATGCATGATGATCCTGCTAGTTGTCTCACCTGCCCCTCCCTCCACATGATGCCCTGCAGCATGCTCAGGATTGCCTGTCCATGACATGGAACGCCGCCAACCAGAACCTGAGGGGCCAGACCATAGCCAACTGCTTGCGCATGGCCTTCCATGATGCTGCCACCTACCAGACTAACACGTGAGTGTTTGCCTCCTTGTGCTGCTATACAATTACTAAGTGCTTGCTGCTTTACCCACCACTGAGTGCAGGAGCATACTGTCTAGCCTAACAGCATTTATGCACTGTGTCCGGCTCCCTCCCATCACATGTCCCCTTGCGGATAGGGGCATTCATGGCCAGCTGTGGTTCAGCTTGTTTGTGGACAGGGCTGTTCATCATGCCTTGAGTGTGCTGTGTATGTTGTCTGTTCATGTATCCTGTCTCCCAGATGCTCTTCATAGAAGCTGCGGTCTAGCATGTTTGCCCCCATCCATCCCAGCACAGCCTCCCCGTATGCCTATCCCCTTGCTGATCCTTCTCCTTACCCTCCTCCTTCTTCTTCTCCCTTCCTCCACAGGGATGAGGGCGGTGCCAACGGCTCCATCATGCGTGAGTTGGACTTCTCCATCTTCACACAGCACAATGGGCTTCAGGCATGCGCCGCCATCATGGAGGTGATTGTTGTGCAAGTGCGCACCACTGGCTGCTCTGAGCTCACCTATGCTGACGCCATCCAAGTGGTGGGTGCTGCCGCCGTGGCCGCTACTGGCGGCCCCGCTTGTGACATGCTGATGGGCCGCCCTGATGCTACTGTGGCTGATGACACCTCCGTGCTGCCCTCTCAGTGCCATGATGTGACCATCTTGATTGATGGCTTCACCCGCAATGGCTTCACCGACCCTGCCACCTCACTGGTGGTGCTGAGCGGCGCCCACAACATTGGGCGCAGCCAGGTGACTGGTCAAAGTAGGTGCAGCCGTGGGCTGGGCCCCCTGACTGCCGCTCCCAACTCCTTTGATGGCCACTACTACAATGAGGTGGTGGACAACACAGGCAGGCGCGGCTGGTTTGACTCCGATGACACTCTGGCTGATAATGGCGCTCCCACTGTGAGTTTGGATTGTCACTCATCATGGGCCTGCTTCTTGTTGCTGCTCTATGTTCCTGTATGCTATGACTGGCATGATCACCCTATCTATCTTTGTGGGTATGCATTTATCCATAAACCTGTATGCCTGGTCATGATGCCTGCCACTCTGCCAGATCTGGACCGCACGCTTGTCTGCTGCCGCTGTTCCATGAATGTGCCAAGCTTGCTTTGTGCCCCACACTGTTTCAAGATGTAGACAGCTGAGGTGTGCGTGTACTAAGTTGTTTTAACGCCACCTCCTCCCTCCCCCTTTGTTCATAGGCTACCCTGATGACCACCTTTGCTCGTGACCATGGCGCCTTCCTTGATGCTTGGTGCCCGCACTATCGTGAGAGCAGTCTGTTGGGCGTAGATCCTGTGGCTAACGGCTTTAGTCTGAATGATGGATGGACCCCTGTGATTACCACGCCCCCCAATGACCCCAATGGTGGTGGAGGAGGAGGCGGAGGAGGCGGAGGCCCTGGTGGAGGTGGCGGTGGAGGAGGCCCTGGTGGTGGAAGTAGTGGTGGTGGAGGGGGTCCTGGCGGTGGAGGCCAAGGTGGTGGTGGAGGAGGTGGTGGAGGAGGTGGAGCCCCAGGTGGAGGAGGTGGTGGACGTGGTGGTGGAGGAGGCCCTGGCGGTGGAGGCCCGGGTGGAGGAGACGGTGGTGATGGTGGAGGAGGCCCTGGTGGGGGAGGTGGGGGAAGAGGTGGTGGTGGTGGAGGTCCTGGTGGTGGTGGCCGTCGTGGTGGCAAGAGGTTGTAGATTTCTGCTCCAAACTCTCACTTCCCGCCATGATTAGTTGACTCAATAAAAAGAGGCTAGCTCCTTCCCCAGCTAGACAAATGATCCATTCATCCCTATTAATGAAGTACGATACTGGCAACCAGGCTGCCATCCCACGTATTACTCATGCAGTCATGCATTCCTATACGTGTTATACTAATGCTGCGCACATACAGCGGTGGCCAATGTCCAGGTCGCAGTACCATTTGATTGAGTTCAGCTTCCTTCTTTTGTTTATATTGCCTTCACATGTCATATATTTGATCGACTACCCCTTATTCGTATATGTTGGCGGAATGCAAGATTCTATCATCGGAATGATGATAGTGCGCAGAGTGATTATCACCCCCCTGAATTCCTTACTGACAAAGACAGTAGTATAAACAGCTCTTTGGGTTTAGGTTCCTTACAAACGAGCTTTCCTTTTCCGATTTGCAGTATTGTTATTCCTCGCTCATGAAGGTGGTGATGATTTGGTAGCCTTACATATATACTTGCATGCTGCCAGTTTTTCCTCGTTATTATCATCATATTTTGCATTCTTAGTTTAAATGTTGTATGATTCATCCGTCAATCCGCCTGCTGGCTGTTGCTGTAAAATATGACAACGTTCAAAACACCGTGTCGTTTAGCTCTTGCCCCCTTACTTAATCGCGGCTCATGGTTTCTTTCCGTCTGTTGCTGATAACTAGTTATAGACGGAAAGAAACCATATGTCAGCTCCGGGGTCCGCCCCCCTCTAGCAAAAGCGCAATAAATCAAGCCTCTACTGTCGGAATCAAGTTATTTGCGATATGGGGATAATGGCAACAGTCTAATCCGCTTATTATTAGCCTGGTCTCACTGAGAAGCGCACTGGGGGGGGACTTGGAATTGGATGACGGTGAGCAGCCTATAGTTGTCTGAGAAGTCTTGTTACAACCCAATCCGATGTAAAGGACGGGTCTCCTAGTGATACCAAAAGACTCAGAGGATTCTAGTTTGTCGATGAGAATGGTGCATTTCCTACAAAAGCAGGCGTCCTCAGGGCGACGGGAGATGCCAACCTACAAACAATCACACCTATACCACACACCTTGCACTTGATGCTTCCAATAATCCGATATACTATGCTGCAAAGAATGAGGAGTATAAAAATCAGACCCTGACTCTTTGGGATAACCATCATAAACATAAGATTTCTATCAAAAAATGACGCGCGCTAGTCTTTAGACAACATAGCTAGACCTAGACTGCGATACATGCATGTGAAACGTAGCTATGTATGCAACTATAAAACACCAAGTCACAGAAATGTCACAAAAAAGGGACACGTATTTAGACTGTCTAATCCACTTAGTATGCTCCCTGGCTTCCGTGGGTATTGCAAGGTGGGACTTGGAATTGGAAGAAGGTGAGCAGCCTAGAGTTGGCTGGAAAACCATGTAACAGTCCAATCCTACATTCCAAATCAGGGGATGGAAGACAGGCAGACCCAAACACCAAGGGGCCCTTCAATAGATGATTGGGATTCAGTTCATCAGTGCTTTTTCTTTTGAAGCCCTTCCTATCACTGTTGGGCAAGTCCCTTTAGCCTACTTGGCCTACCCCTGGACTGAACATACATACATACAACAGTCCCTTTCTCCCACCGGTCCCAACTCCCATCAAGTCCTGGTTGAAGATCCCTGACCCAAACACCAAGGATCTCTTCACCAGTCCTAGAATCCGACTCAACACTGGCTCTCTGGCATGTACTGTTTCTTTTTGGGGCTATGCGTAGCAGCTTCTAGACAGCTCCTTTTCCCTGTGGCCTTGGGTGTGCCGAAGTAAACAAATCACCCCCCACCCGGACTCAAAGTCCCGGTTGATGATCCTGGACTCAAACACCAAGGATCTCTTCAACAGTCCTAGAATCCGACTTGGCACTGGCACGTTGGCCTCTACCGTTTTGGGGGGGGCTATACGTAGCAGCTTCTGGACAGCTCCTTTTCCCTGTCCTTGGGCCAAGCCTGGAGCTAGCTAGTGTGCCTGGAAGCGGATGTAAATGGCATTCAAATGCAGCTGAAAGCTTTGGGATTGCTTCAGTGGCCGGCAAATTGAGCTAGCTGGCAGCTCCTATGCGTAGCCCAAAAAAGAAACAGTATCGACCTGTGGCTTGGGCCTGGTGTGCCGAAGTAAACAAATCACCCCCCGACCCCAAACCTTTCTATTTACGTCAGTATATAATGGAGACTGATTGGCAATGTATGGTATTGATGACGACAATCATATGTGGGCTTTGTGTTCTAATTAGAAACCTGTCCACTGCTTACAAGCATCTCCCCGACTTCCCCTTGACACAGTCAAGCCCCGACACATTTGGAGCCCATCCATTAGTTCACCAGGACAAGGTAACCATCATCATCACCATCATCATCATCGTCATCTACTCGCTACGCATGCCGGACTTGGCCTTGCGGCGAATGCCCCCAACGAAGCGTGAAAACAGCACAAGTATAGCAACAACAACGAGCACTAGCAAGAGCAGTACTGGGGGGAAGGGGATGAGGCTGGGGGGGGTCTCTTCATCCACAGCATCAAAGGAAACCATGGGGGGTGGCGCATCAGAGCTCACTCCAAGAGCTCCTGCAACGTCCTTGTCCTGTGCATCCATGAGTACATGCATATCAGTGTGTGTGTATGTGTATGCATGTATGTGTATGTATGTGTAAGCGAATATGTATGTGTATGCAAATGCGCATGTGTATGTGTAAGTGAATACGTATGTGCGTGTGTATGTCTGTGCATGTGCATGTGTGTGGCACAGGTAAAAAAGCAAACAAACAAACCAAGGATGAAAAAAAGGGCAAGCTATCGCCCCCCCCCCCCCCCCCCCCCCCCCCCCCCTCTCTTCCACCCACACACCTGAGATCCAAGACGGCGCACATTGCTGGTGTGGGTGTCCTTTGGGATGTACGTCTCCCCTTTCTTTACAGCTTCCACACACTTTTTCGTCTGCAAATCAGTGGATGGACCAAATGGTTAATGGGTGTGGCTTGGCTTGTTCTCATGCAGTGACATGTGGCTTGGCTTGTTCTCATGCAGTGACATATGGCTTGGCTTGTTCTCATGCAGTGACATGTGGCTTGGCTTGTTCTCGTGCAGTGACATATGACTTGGCTTGTTCTCATGCAGTGGCATGTGGCTTGGCTTGTTCTCATGCAGGCGTAGACCAAACAGGCTTAAGGGACCTGCTCAACCATGATATCAGGAGGGGTTAAACAGAAGAAGTACTGATGAACCGACGGGCGCCATGAGTTCGTGCTACACTGATATATTATTTGCGATTCTTATAGCATTTTAAAGAGAGTGTGTAAGTTTACAGCACAGAATGCATTGCATCTTCTCGTGAGTTAACGAAAAATGCTTGGACAGCATTTATGGTGCAAGTCCCCCCCCCCCCCCCCCCCCCCCCCCATCATGACCTTATCTCACCTCCTCCATGGACAGAGCGATGCAAAGGCAGTGCCCCTTCTCTTGAGTGAAGGGGAAATGGCCTGGCACCTAAATAACACAGCATTTATGTTGCAAGCCTCCCCCCCCCCCCCCATCATGACCTTATCTCACCTCCTCCATGGTCAGAGCGATGCAAAGGCAGTGCCCCTTCTCTTGAGTGAAGGGGAAATGGCCTGGCACCTAAATAACACAGCATTTATGTTGCAAGCACCCCCCACCCCTCCCAAATCATGACCCTACCTCACCTCCTCCACGGACAGAGCGATGCGAAGGCAGTTTATATTCTCGTGAGTCAAGGGAAATCGGCTTGACATCTAAATGACACAGCATGTCAGCCCCCCCACCCCCACCCCCCCACCTCTGCATTGCCCGACGTTTCTGCGGACATTAAATACCCCCCCCCCCCCTATCATGACCTTATCTCACCTCTTCCATGGACAGAGCTAGGCGAAGGCAGTGCACCTTCTCGTTTTGATGCACTGGCGTGTTCCAGGGTGGGGATGGCGGAGGAGGCATTTTTGGTTGACGAGGTGGCCAGACATTGGCTGCTCGTCTCACAGCCAGAGGAGGGGGGCTGTTCTGGGGCGGTGGTGGGGAGGGTGGTGGTGGAGAGGGTGGTGGTGGGGAGGTGGCTGGGAAGCCAGGGCCCACTGGGGCCGTGGTCGACGTGCTGGTGGTAGCTGTCCCTTTGACGGATGTTGCCAATGGCGTACTGCTTTCGCCCACAGCCTGCCGAGGGGGAGGTAGCACATGGGAGTCGGGATTTGTGGGGAGGGGTGAAGTGAGATGTGGTGGGTTTGGGTTAGGGTTTTGGTTGGGATGGGGTAGGGAGGGATGGGGAGGGAGGCCACCACCCACCGCCTGCCGAGGGGGAGGTAGCGCATGGGAGTCAGGATTCGTGGGAAGGGGTGAGGTGAGATGTGGTGGCGGTGGATTTGGGTTTGGGTTAGGGTTTGGTTTGGGATGAGTTAGGGAGGGATGGGGAGGGATGTCGCTACCCACCGCCTGCTGAGGGGGAGGTAGCACATGATAGTCAGGATTCGTGGGGAGGGTTGAGGTGAGATGTGGTGGCGGAGGGTTTGGTTTTGGTTTTGGGGTAGGAAGGGATGGGGAGGGATGTCACCACCCACATTATGCTGGAGGGGAGGTAGCGCATATGAGTCAGGATTCGTGGGGAGGGTTGAGGTGAGATGGGGGTGGGTTGGGTTTGGGTTGGGATGGGGTAGGGGGGGATGGGGAGGGAGGTCGCCACCCACCACCTGCCGAGGGGGAGGTAGCGCAAGGGAGTCAGGATTTGTGGGGAGTGTTGAGGTGAGATGTGGTGGTGGAGGGTTTGGGTTTGGGTAGGGATGGGGTAGGGAGGGATGGGGAGGGATGTCACCACCCACCGCCTGCCGAGGGGGAGGTAGCGCATGGGAGTCATGATTCGTGGGGAGGGGTGAGGCGAGATGTGGTGGCGGTGGGGTTAGGGTTTGGGTTGGGTTGGGATGGGGTAGGGAGGGATGGGGAGGGATGTCACCACCCACATCATGCTGAAGGGGAGGTAGCACATGGGAGTCAGGATTCGTGGGGAGGGTCGAGGTGAGATGTGGTGGGTTTAAAGCCGGAGCAGGGGCATATCGAAAAGATAGACTCGAGATGTCAAGTTAGGCTAGTAGCAGGCTATCCTGCTACACTCCCCCCTCCTCTGAAAGAGAAGCGTCCTTGATTTCGGGCTCTGTACACAATTTGTTCGGCCAAGTCCGGCGCGGGATTGTAGATGGGATCCTCGACTTCCTCAGGGCTATTATCACTGCCCGATGCCTGAGCCATCGCTGCGTCAAGGTTGCGCTGCGATGGCCAAGGCATCGAACAGTGACTACAGCCCTGAGGAAGCCGAGGATCCCATCAACAAACCCGCGCCGGAATTGGCTGAACAAATTGTGTGCTGAGCCCGGAATCGAGGACGTCGTACACGTCATCTCTACGATGACGCATTGTGCATGATTGTTTAGGGAATCTTATCCTTTCGACTCGTACAGCACTACGGACTATTGTCAGCAGCGAGATTGTTTTTGCTGCGACCAGGCTCTGTAATCAGTGAAGCCGGAGCTAAGCTGTAGGGACATATCGAAAAGACAGACTCGAGATGTCAAGTTAGGCTAGTAGCAGGCTATCCTGCTACAAGGTTTGGGTTTGGGTTGGGATGGGGTAGGTCTCGGCAGTGATTTGCTGAGTTTATGTAACGAACCCTCTCTCTCAGTAGGCTTCCGTGTTATAAAATTGGATGGTCGGCAGGCTGTGCTGCTGTCCAGTCTCGGCAGTGATTTGCTGAGTTTATGTAATGAACCCTCTCTAAAAAAGGTAGGGAGGGATGGGGAGGGAGGTCGCCACCCACCGCCTGCCGAGAGGGCGGTAGAAGATGATAGTCAGGATTCGTGGGGAGGGGTGAGGTGAGATGTGGTGGCGGAGCGTTTGGGTTTGGTTTTGGGGTAGGGAGGGATGGGGAGGGATGTCACCACCCACATCATGCTGAAGGGGAGGTAGCGCATGGGAGTCAGGATTCGTGGGGAGGGTCGAGAAAAGATGTGGTGGTGGAGGGTTTGGGCTTGGGTAGGGATGGGGTAGGGAGGGATGGATGGGGAGGGATGTCGCCACCCACAGCATGCCGAGGGGGAGGTGGCACAAGGGAGGTAGGAATCGTGGGGAGGGGTGAAGTCAGATGTGGTGGCGGTGGGTTTGGGTTAGGATTGAGTTGGGTTGGTTTGGGGTAGGGAAGGGTGGGGAGGGATGTCACCACCCACCGCCTGCCGAGGGGGAGCTAGCACAAGGGAGTCATGATTCGTGGGGAGGGGTTAGGTGAGATGTGGTGGTGGTGGTGGTGGTGGGTTTGGGTTGGGTTGGGATGGGGTAGGGAGGGATGGGGAGGGATGTCACCACCCACCGCCTGCCGAGGGGGAGCTAGCACAAGGGAGTCATGATTCGTGGGGAGGGGTGAGGTGAGATGTGGTGGTGGTGGTGGTGGGTTTGGGTTGGGTTGGGATGGGTTGGGTTGGGATGGGGTAGGGAGGGATGGGGAGGGATGTCACCATCCACCGCCTGCCGAGGGGAAGGTAGCGCACGGGAGTCAGGATTCGTGGGGAGGGGTGAAGTGAGATGTGGTGTTGGTGGGTTAGGGTTTGGTTTTTGGTTTGGGGTGGGGAGGGATGGGGAGGGATGCCATGGTGAACCAAGACTGTAGCAAACATTTAGATGTCACTTTGCAGTGTAACAAAGATGAGTACATCCTGGAGTGCTCCCGTCGATAAGACCTCTCCTAGTGGTCTGCTGCCCATGGTGTACCGGCTCACGCAGCAGACGACAGTCTTATCAGCACTGCACCGTGGGTAGCCAGGTTGAGTGTGAGGTAACCAAGTTTAGGGTTTAGGGTTGTAGGTTTTAGGGTTTGTGGGTTAGGGTTGAAAGTAAGGTAACCAAGGCAAGGCATACAACCAACTGAGGTTTCCAGGCCCCAGGCTCGAGTGCGTCTCGCAGAAGGATTGTTTAAACCATAACATACATTTGAATAGCATACATACACACATACTTAGGGACTGGCATATCATATGATGTTGACCAAAGGCGGGTATGATATCATATGATATCATACAAATTGTGCCACGTGATATTGAATATAAATGGTAACTTTAGCCTAGCCAGACTGCCAGCATATGATATCATAATGCCGCTCCCTACACATACTAGCCATAACATACATACACATATACTAGTTAGACACACTAACCTGAGCAATGGCAGCACCCAGGTTTGGTACCAAACCTAGATCCTTGGCCAGTTTCTCAAGCTTTGTTGGATAGTCAGAGCTAGCTGGCACGAGGCCTGTCCCCTCAAGTCAATGCACGTGCCACAAGACTGCATACACGCCACCATAGCATACATATACACATACTAGCCAGACACACTAACCTGAGCAATCGCAGCATCCTGGTTTTGTGCCAAATCTAGATCTTCGGCCAGTTTCCTGAGCTTTGCTGGATAGTCAGAGCTAGCTGGCACGAGGCCTGTCCCCTCAAGTCAATGCACGTGCCACAAGACTGCATGCACGCCACCATAACATACATACACACATAATAGCCAGGCACACTAACCTGAGCAATGGCAGCACCCCGGTCTGATGTGCGTCCTAGATCTTTGGCCAGTTTTTCAAGCTTTGTTGGATAGTCAGAGCTAGCTGGCGCGAGGCCTGTCACTTCCTTCAAGTCAATGCACTTGCCACAAGACTTCATGCACGCATCCTCCATAAAGTCAAGGTTGTTGACGCACTCCCCACTACTGGCCCACTCTTTGCACTTGTCCTGTAAGGAAAAGGTTTATAGCTCAGGTTGTTTTGGTGCCACAAGACGTCATGCACGCCACCTCACACGCCACCGACATAAAGTCATATGGTTGTTGACGCGCTACCCACTGCTGGCCCACTCCTTGCACTTGTCCTGGAAGGTTGAAGGTTAAAGGTTTAGAGTTAAGGGTTTTTGGTGCCGCAAGACACCAGGCACGCCACCTCGCACGCCACAGACATAAAGTCATATGGTTGTTGACGCACTCCCCACTACCAGCCCACTCTTTGCACTCGTCCTGTAAAGTTAAAAGTTGAAGATTTAGAGTTTGGAGTTTTTTTGGTGCTCCAAGATGCCAGGCACGCCACCTCGCACACCCCCGATACAGAGTCAAGGTTGTTGACGCTCTCCCCACTGCTGGCCCACTCCTTGCACTTGTCCTGTTTGCTTTTGTACGCAGGGCGGAGAGGTGATTAGTGAAGAGTCGGAACAGAGGTGGTTTTGTACGCAGGGCGGAGAGGAGATAAGTGAACAGCTGGATCAGCTGGAACAAAGGTCGTTAAGTTTGCAGGGTGGAGAGGTGCTAAGTGAACAGCTGAAAAATAACTGAGGCACTCCCCACTGCTGGCCAGCTCCTTGCACTTGCCCTGTAGGGTTTTGTACGCAGGGCGGAGAGGAGATTAGTGAGCAGTCGGAACAATTGGAACAGAGGTGGTTATGTATGCAGGGTGGAGAGGTGTTAAGTGAACAGCTGAGAAACAATTGACACACTCCCCACTGATGGCCAGCTCCTTGCACTTGCCCTGTAGGGTTTTGTACGCAGGGCGGAGAGGAGATTAGTGAGCAGTCGGAACAATTGGAACGGAGGTGGTTATGTATGCAGGGTGGAGAGGTGTTAAGTGAACAGCTGAAAAATAATTGACACACTCCCCACTGATGGCCAGCTCCTTGCACTTGCCCTGTAGGGTTTTGTACGCAGGGCGGAGAGGAGATTAGTGAGCAGTCGGAACAATTGGAACGGAGGTGGTTATGTATGCAGGGTGGAGAGGTGTTAAGTGAACAGCTGACAAATAATTGACACACTCCTCAATACTAGCCCATTCCTTGCACTTGTCCTGTAGGGTTTGTATGCAGGGTGGAGAGGCGAATAGTGAACAGCTGGAATAGCTGGAACAGCTGAAACAGAGTTGGTTAAGTATGCAGGGTGGAAAGCTGTCAAGTGAACAGCTGGAAGATAATTGAGGCATTCCCCACTACTAGCCCACTCATTGCACTTGTCCTGTAGGGTTTGTATGCAGGGTGCAGAGGTGATTAGTGAACAGACGGAATAGCTGGAACAGTCGGAACAAATGGAACAGAGGCGGTTTGGTATGCAGGGTGGAGAGGTGTCAAGTGAACAGCTGAAAAATAACTGACGCACTCCCCACCGCTGGCCCACTCCTTGCACTTATCCTGTATGGTTTTGTATGCAGGGCAAAGCGGTGATTAGTGAACAGCTGGAATAGCTGGACCAGTTGGAACCGAGGTGGTTAGGTATGCAGGGTGGAGAGGTGTTAAGTGACCAGCTGGAAAATAACTGAGGCACTCCCCACTGTTGGCCCACTCCTTGCACTTGTCCTGTTGGGTTTTGTATGCAGGGTGGAGAGGTGATAAGTGAACAGGTGGATCAGCTGGAAGTGAGGTCGTTAAGCATGCAGGGTGGAGAGGTGTTAAGTGAAGAGCTGAAAAATAACTGAGGCACTCCCCACTACTAGCCCACTCCTGGCATTTGTTCTGTACGGAGTATACAGGAGGCAGATTGGATTGGTGGTTGGCCCCAGCGCAAGCAAACGGGCTGCCCCCCTCAAGCTCACGCCTCATTATAAGGCATAAAACTGATTTATTCTTTTAACTATTATGATTATCATCATTATTACTGTTATTTTATTTATTGTTATTATTATTATCATCATCATTACTATTATTATTATAATAATACTAATGCTACTTATAATAATTAGTAATATTATCATTATCATTATTACAACTACTATTGTTATTATTCTTATTATTATTATTATCATCATCATCATTCTTATTCTTATTCTTATTATTATAATAATTCTTATTCTTATTCTTATTACTATTATATGTTATTATTCTTATTATTAGAATTATAAATATTATTATTATTATTACTATTATATGTCATTATTCTTATTCTTATTCTTACTATTATTATTATCATCATCATCATTATTATTATCATTATCCTATATTATCATCCTCATCCTTATCTCCAAGAGGGGGGCAAGAAAAAAGCTGCCGTTCTACACCTTCGCTTTAAATAGAGCTTCTCCTCAAACTTTGTTTTTAGCCAAAAATAAAGTTGTACATAAGCTAGAGGGGTCCACAGTTGTTTTCACCCAAAGCAGCCCAAATCTTAACTTTGCGATAAATCACGTTTGGGCAAACCCATGAAAGATGTAAGAGCATAACTGGAATGGGCAAGAAAACATCTTTTGAATGACCCCCATTTTAGGGGGGGTAGGGTGAGGTAAGTGGTTTTTAGGATGGGGGTGGAGGGGGTACTTTTTTTCCCCAACTTTATTTCCCCCCTCCTTTTGTATGAAACTTCCACAATTCCAACTCCCATCTGAACCGGACACCATATATGTGCGGTCCAAAATCTGTCTCTCTGCCCCCTCCCTGCTTATCTCATACTATAAATCATTATTATCCTTACCTGATTGTCTTCGCATTTTATGCTTGCCTCATGCCTCTTCACCTCCGAGGTCACCTCCAGGTATCGCTCCCATACATCCTTGCAGACCTCATACAGCTCTTTGGAGGGAGAGCAATGCGAGAGATGGAAGTCACAGAGTCCTACACACATCCGTGTTTTTTGTTTGTTTTATTGTGATTCGTTTTGTTTGTTTTTAGTTGTGAAAGGAATGTCACCCCAGGAGGTGGGGCGGAGAGCAATGCGAGAGATGTAAATCACAGTCCTACACACATCCATGTTCTTGTTTCGTCTTTTCAGTTGTGAAAGGAATTTCACTCCAAGAGGTGGGACGGAGAGCAATGCGAGAAATATAAGTCACACAGTGAAATATAAGTCACACATCCATTTGGGATTTGTTTGTGTTTGGTTGTGAAAGGAATTTCACCCCAGGAGGTGGGACGGAGAGCAATGCTAGAAATATAAGTCACACAGTGAAATGTAAGTCACACATCCATTTGGGATTTGTTTTTTTAGTTGTGAAAGGAATTTCACCCCAGGAGGTGGGGCGGAGAGCAATGCGAGAGGTGGAAGTCACACAGTCCTACACACATCCATGTGGATTGTTTGTTTTTTAGTTGTGACAGGTTATAAAAGGAATTTCACCCCAGGAGGTGGGACGGAGAGCAATACGAGAAATAGAAGTCACACAGTGCTACACACATCCATGTAGGATTTGTTTTATGTAGTTGTGAAAGGAATAACACCCCAGGAGGTGGGACGGAGAGCAATGCGAGAAATAGAAGTCACACAGTGCTACACACATCCATGTAGGATTTGTTTTATTTAGTTGTGAAAGGAATAACACCCCAGGAGGTGAGTCTCCCGACAGGTCCTTAGTTGGAGAGCAGTGCACGAGAAAGAAGTGACACAGTCCTACACACATCCAGGTAGGCTTGTTTTGTTAAGTTGTAAAAGGAATTTCACCCCAGGAGGTGGGATGCAGAGCAAAGCGAGAGATCGAAGTCACAGTCCTACACATATGGTATTTGTTCTTTACAATCGTTCTACACATTTGGTTTTTGTGAAAGGAATTTCAACCCAGGAGGTGGGTTTCCCGACACAAACCAGCGACATGATTCTTTTGAGGAACTGAAAATTGAACCCGGATTTGTTGACTAAGACTCCAGCATGAAGCTGGTCATGAATCCTCTGAAGGATGGAAATACCGTATAAATTGTATTAAAAAATGCGATAAGAATAACACAATCAAATTATCATCCCATCCCAACACAAAAATTGAAACTTTAAAAATCATACGCCTTGCCAAGGGGCGGGAGTCTGAAGGAACGAAGAAAGATTACAAGGGGCTCATGTCCTAGCAGTGAAACAACACCGCCCTAAAGTCGGACTCGAGAAACCACCCGCCATCTTCCGGCAGCGGGGCTCGAACTCCGGTGGCCGAAGCCGTAACCACCGGATCTGGACCATACCGCCCTCCAGACTGGGCAAAAACCCCGAACGGGGAAGAACCTTCCCGTTCAAGTGCACCGGGGAATGGTAACTATTCTGGTTTTTTTTATTCGCAGAAAGCCTCTTTCAGTGATATACATTGGTCTAGTGGTAGACTAAGTCACTTTCAGAATGAAGAGGTGGGGGTTCGACTCCCCCTTCAGTCGCTCTTGGCGTTGCAGGTCGTCCTCAACCGCGATGGTAGCTTGTCCAGTTGAGGTAGGAGACCGCTCCACACCCGCGTATGACGGGCTCCCTTAACACCACGCCTCACCAGGCGTTATCATTACCTTGTTTCGCAGAAGAAGAAAAAGATAAGGGGCGTGGTGTTAAGGGGACCCTCCCGTACGCCGTAAACGTTTTTGTTTCGCAGACCACTACTGCGCCTAAGTTCGGATCACCGCGCCACTGCATAGAGAACATCTCAACCTCTTCCAAGGCTGCAGCTTAAGGGTTTAGGGTTTAAAAATCGCTAGCGTGGCAAGGGCTCGAGCCACAGACCTGTCAGCCCTGCACACATCTATGTGGGATGATGATTTAATCATATTTGTATTCTAGTTATTTATCACGATCGCAGAGCCTCCGCCCGTAAAATATGTTTTGGGGGATCAGTTAATCAATGCCTTTTCTTTTTCGCCCTTCCTGTCACGGTTGGGCAAGTCCCTTAAGCTGATTTGGCTTACCCCTGGACTCCATCCATCCATCCACAGTCAGTGAGTCAGTGAGTCAGTCAGTGAGTCAGTCAGTCAGTGAGTCAGTGAGTCAGCCAGCCACTCAGCCAGTCAGTCAGTCAATCAGTCAGTCAGTCAGTCCATCCATCCATACACGTAGATGATCGAACAACAGGAAGACAGGAAAAGGTAACAAAAATATACAGGATCCATCCATGCATTCATCCATCCATCGACCCATTTATCCATCCATCCATCCATTTAAATGATCAAACAACAGGAAGACAGGAAAAGGTAACAAAAATAGACTGGATCCATCCATCCATCCATCTTTCCATACATACATTTAGATGACCAAACAACAGGGAGACAGGAAAAGGTAACAAAAAAGACAGGATCCATCCATCCATCCATCCATCCATCCATACACCCATCCATCCATACACAGACCTGCATTAATAGTTGCCACAACCTCCACTGCCAAGAGGTCTTGGTAATACAGCGAGGGCTTGCCCCCCTTCCTAGTCAGCTCTGCAACCTGTGGGGTTTGCTTCATTATGCCAATCTTTTGGTTTGAAGACAGGAAAAGGTAACAAAAATAGATAGGATCCATCCAGCCAGCCATACATACATACACAGACCTGCATTAATAGTTGCCACGACCTCCACCGCCAATAGGTCTTGGTAATACAACGAGGGCTTGCCCCCCTTCCTAGTCAGCTCTGCAACCCGTGGGGCTTGTTTCATTATGCCACTCTTTTGGTTTGTCATGTCCCAGGGGGGGCAGGCGAGGGCGTCGAAGCCGAAGTGCGCATGCTTGTCAAACTTGTACTGCTCCACCTCGAAGCGAAGACCGTAGTGCATAAGCTTGGGCATTGCATGAGGCTCGTAAGCTGGGTAGATCATACTGGTGGTGTCCCACTTGTGCCACACGTCGGCCTTGGCAGCTCCAAATGCATAGCCGTACATTTCACTGATCCACGGTTTGTCTCCTGGGTGGACTGCGTACACGTCGCCCGAGTACTTGTACGCCTGGGGTTGGTTGGTTGGTGGATTGGTTGGTTGGGTTGTGGGTTGGGTTGTGGGTTGGGTGGTGGGTTAAGTGGTGTCCCACTTGTGCCACACGTTGGCTTTGGCAGCTCCAAATGCATAGCCGTACATTTCACTGATCCAGGGCTTGTCACCTGGGTGGACTGCGTACACATCGCCTGAGTACTTGTACGCCTGGGGTTGGTTGGTGGGTTGGGGTGGTGGGCAGGTTGGGGTGGTGGGCGGGTGAGTGGGCGGGTGAGTGGGCATGCCACACATCTGCCTTGGAAGCTCCAAATGCATAGCCGTGCATTTCACTGATCCAGGGCTTGTCACCTGGGTTGACTGCACACACATCGTCCGAGTACTTGTACGCCTGGAGTTGGTTGGTTGGTGGGATGGTTGGTGTGAGGGTGGGTTGATTGGTTGGTGGGTTGGTTGGTTGGTATATCCCGCATGGACTGCGTACACGTTGCCTGAGTACTTGTAAGCCTGTGATTGGTTGGTTGGTTGAATGGTGGGTGGGTTGGTATCTCCTGCATGGACTGCGTACACATTACTAGAGTTCTTGTACGTCTGTGGTTGTTTGTTTGTTTGTTTGTTTGTTTGGTTAGTTGGTTGGTTGTTTGTTTTTTTGTTTGGTTGGTTGGTACCTCCGGCATGGTATGCGTACACAGTGCCCGAGTACTAGCAAGCCTGTGGTTGGTTGGTGGATTGGTTGGTGGTTTGATTGGTTGGTTGGTTGGTGGGTTGGTTGGTGGGCGGGAGGGCGGGCGGGCAGGTTGGTTAGTGGGTTGGTTGGTGGGTTGGTATCTCCCGCATGGACTGTGTACACATAACCTGAGTACTTGTGCACCTGTGGTTGGTTGGTTGGTTGGTTGGTGGGATGGGTTGGTTGGTTGGTTGGTTGGTTGGTTGGTTGGTTGGTTGGTGGGTTGGTATCTCCTGCATGCATACAGGTTTTGCACACACACGGACCCAGCATAGAGGGTTCTCCGAAACCAACGATAGCAGTGCGATAGCATTGTTATTTGGTGCCAGAAAAGTGAGTGTACATCTTCAATTCACCTGAGCCACAGTACCACTTCAACAGTCCCCACCTACACCCCCATCCACCACCACCACCACCACCACCCACCCACCACCACCACCCCACCCACCTACAACCCCACACCTACCCCCCCACACCTACCACCCACCTACACCCCCCCCACCTACACCCCCCCACCCACCTACAACCCTACCCACCTTCCATCTCATCGAAGCTAACATCCTCAGAGTCCAGTTGAGCCACCAGGGCGACAAGTACAGCACTACAGCACCCACCATTTCATCGGAGCGAACATCCTCAGTATACTTGAGACACAAGGAAGACAAAAGTACAGCACTACAGCAATACAACGCCGCATTTCTCACACAGTAGTGGGAGAAATGGAGTATTTAGACGCGCGACGTAAGATTCCGCAGGACGCCTTCATATTTCAAATATTCGTAAACCCCGGGCAAAACCAGGAGTAACCACCGCCAGTGTTTTCCAGCAGTACTGTCCTGCCCGGTATATAATCAAGTGCACAGTCACTGGGAGCACTAAAATTTTGGTGCCCCAAGCTGCCTAAGCCTTCATCTTTACCAGCTTTTTGAGTTGCGTCGAGATTCCATCCAGCAGTTCCCGCAAAACGATTGAAGATGGCGCACGGGCCTCCGATCAAGGCTCGCTCTGAAAAGCTACACCGTAATCCCAACCCATCGCAAGATGAGTGGGCAACGGGAGTTGCATTCATCGACCTATCCTATAGCTCCTGCTGCCCCCAAGACCTCCAATCCTCAAGCGCCCATGCCGCTAGATTCCCTCCCAGCCAGATCGAGAAGAAAGGTGAGAGTATTGAGTTCCTTTCCTCTCCCCCTCTGCTCCGCGACTCGTAGTCGACCTTCGCGATCTCCTTCCTTGCCTTCCTTTTCTGCTCAGTGCCTTTGCACAGCAGCCCTGTTCGCCTTGAAGTTTGCGTCGTTCAGCTTTTGCTAGAATTTGTCTTCCTACAGTACCCACTCACATTCATAGCTGCATTCAAATCACAACCCTTTGTGGGAGACTGATGGTTGAGATGTTCCAACTCCATGACTTGGAAGACAGGGAAAAGTGGTTCAACTCAACTGGAACCAAGCTGAATATAGAGAGATGGCAATACTGGGCAGATGAATTAGGTGTCCCTTGTCCTAGGTTTCTAGTAGACACTTCCTTCACTGGGGTAAATGGTTGTATGAGCAAGTTACCTTGATCACTCACCACCCCTGAAACAACCCTTTGACAGGTAAAAAATAGGTAGATGGATAGCTCTTCCCCAAAGGTCACACCCTTGGGGATACCTGCACTATCCAACTCTTGTTTGATGCCCTATATCCTGTCACCACCTACCATACCACTTAAAAGGCACAGGCTTAAATCCCATGGATATTTAAATGGTAACATAGCTGATATGACCAGTTCGGCCAGCCAATGGTGTGATATACCCCCTAATTAAGGGAAATATCACACACAAGAGCTAAAACGTTACAAAGTCCAGCCTACACTTTAAATAATTATAACAAGGGCACACTAAGTGACCTGGAGTCTGGAACAAGGCTCGGGAGCTGGAGTGGCATGAGTCGGTAGGGGTACATGTGCACAATAGGTGTCCTGGAACTCGAAGCTTGCATGATTTGCTTGCAGCACTGGGCACATAGACTGGCAGGAACGTCAGTCTTGTGCTACATGGATAAGGTCCAAGCTGTCTCAGCTTTGTGTAAGGGGGGTTCCAGGATAACACGCATCAGGGATGATAACATCCCATTATCGGCATTAGGAAAAACTGTGGATCTCCTATATGCTTGGGTGGCCTCACCCGCTGACACACTTTGCTTGTGATCAGACCTGCCCAGTAGCTTACCCCTTTCATATCTCCCTCCCACCCCCCATAGGATGTACCAAGGCACCAAGGGAAGGATGCTTAGGTGCACCAGCTGCAGCCAGCACAGCCACCCCCAGTGCATCAGCTTGGGCAGGTATGCCATGTCCTGTGGTACATTCAAGTGCTCAGCCTGCACACTATAAGAGTGTCTCTCCACATCACTAGCTTCCAAGGCCAACAAGGGCCAGGGGGTTAGTGATGTTAGAGGACTCTACCTTGGCCGTACGGAAGCTCACAAGACACTTATGCAAGTGATCTTAAGCGACACCAAGTGCATGGCTGAAGTTACTTGCTTACTGAGCAGAATGCACTCCCTCCTGGCCCCAAGGAACAAGTGCCTTTGATGCTAGTTAAAGCTGGTCATGGGTTGGGCAGCAGGTCATAACTAACCTGCCACCATTACAACCATGTCAGCACTAGCTGAATGGCACAGGCCCAAGGGACTGGACCCTTCGCACTCTGGTTTCCAGTGTTGCGGGACAGATCTCTAAGGCCTTTAGGGTGTTCCAGGGCCTAAGGGAGTTGCATCTGGCAAATAGGGCAGTTGTTAGTCCCGAATAGGGCGGTTGTAAGTCCCTCATCTTTAAGTGTCTGGAGACCATGAGGAAGCTGAAAACCCTGCTGCCCCACATGGAGGACGTGTTTACTAGAGATGCAGCTTGGCTAGTGATGGGTTTCTTTGACCTCCTTAGGAGGAGTGAGCTTATTGCTCTACTTTTGTCAGTGTAGTCCCCCCTTCTTTCAGGTCAGGCTTTGTCCTATCGACTGAAGTCTTTTCTCACTGCTATTGCACACTCTCACCCCAAACTGGACATAGATCCAGCCAGGTTTGCCATGCACAGCCTCAGACGGGAAGGTGTAGTAGCAGCTTGGGCTAATGGGGCAGATCTAGAGACTTAGAACTCAAGGTAGGTGGAAATCAGATGCCTTAGAACTCAAGGTAGGTGGAAATCAGATGCCATTAAGGCATATGTGATCCCAGACATCTCGGTCAAATTGATCTTTGCCTCCAGCCTCTGAGACTAGCTTTTCCTTTCCTTCTTTCCTCTTGATACCCCATCACTTAGCCAAGCCTGCAGTCCTGCACATGCTCCTTACTCCTACACCTTTCCCCCAGTCCCCCTTTACACTCCTTTTCCTTACATAGTGGGACTGATTTTTTATTATCCTGAGGGCACGTGTGTGTGAAATTGCAGCGACTCTTGCATATGGTAGTAGCACAAAGACAGACCTGAACAGTCTGGACTTACAAGCTAGATAGTGCAGTTGACTTTATTTAATGGTAAAAGCTGATAAGAACAGTAAAGCCAGCCTGTGTTGTGATATACCCCCTAATTAAGGGAAATATCGCACACAAAGCTAAAACTTTACAAGGCCCAGCATACACCTTAAATATGTCTACTAGCACTTGTACCAATGGGGGCCCCATCTGAAAGATCGCTGGACCTCTCGGGCAGTGTCTCAATGTCCAGCAAGCAGGCCCCCCACTTTTGCAAATATAAGTACTGACAATGATGAAGCCTGCATGTGCTTATTTCCTCAACCCTTAAGGGTAAATTATATATATTGGAAGTATGAAAAGCAACTGTAAAGGAATCTGAGTCAACCGTCTGAATACCCACCATTTCATCCAAGCGAACATCCTCAGTATACAGCAGCCACAAGGGGGGGTATCTTCTTCAAGTCGTAAAAACATAAAGCAACCACCATTTCATCGAAGCGAACATCCTTAGTATACTTCAGCCACAGGGGGGGATATCTTCTTCAAGTCGTAAAAACATAAAGCACCCACCATTTCATCGAAGCGAACATCCTCAGTATACTTCAGCCACAGGGGGGGATATCTTCTTCAAGTCGTAAAAACATAAAGCACCCACCATTTCATCGAAGCGAACATCCTCAGTATACTTCAGCCACAGGGGGGGATATCTTCTTCAAGTCGTAAAAACATAAAGCACCCACCATTTCATCGAAGCGAACATCCTCAGTATACTTCAGCCACAATGGAGACATCTTCTTCAAGTCGTCGCGGTGGATGAAGAAGAACCCTCCAACCTGGTCCCCGCGCCGTCCAACAGGGCCTGCCAGGCTGTCATTCCTAGGTGTGACTTCCGGGATGTGCCTTGGGGCCAGGTCATTGGCCACACCTGTGTGTGAGTGTGTGTGTGGGGGGTGGGGTGGGGTGGGGTGGGGTGGGTGGGGGGGTATGTGTGTGTGTGTGCCTGCTTGTGTGTGAGTGTGTGCTTGTGTCTGCTTGTGTGTGTGTGCTTGTGTTTGTGTGTGCACGTGTGTGTACGTGTGTGTGTGTGCTTGTGTGTGGCATGTGAGAGTGCATTGCCCACCCATCATGTAAGCATACTTAGCCCCAACGGCCAGTCCCCTCATGGCGTGTGTGTGTGTGTGTGGGGGGGGGGGGGGGGGGGGGGGGGGGGGGGGGGGGGGGGGGGGGGGGGCTTGTTTGTGTGCTTGTGTGCATGTGAGAGTGCATTGCTCACCTATCATGTAAGCATATTTAGCCCCAATGGGCAGCCCCCTCATGGTGTGTGTGTGCTTGTGTGTGTGTGCTTGAGTGTGTGTGCTTGTGTGTGTGTGTGTGTGTGTACGTGTGCGTGTGGGCTTGTGTGTGCGCTTGTTTGTGTGTGCTTGTGTGTGGCATGTGAGAGTGCATTGCTCACCTATCATGTAGGCATACTTAGCCCCAATGGCCAGCCCCCTGGCGGGATGTGTGTGCTTGTGTGTGTACGTGTGTGCGTGTGCTTACGTGCATGTGAGAGTGCATTGCTCACCTATCATGTAAGCATACTTAGCCCCAACAGCCATCGCCCTCATGGTGTGTGTGCGCTTGTGTGTGCTTGTGTGTGCTTGTGCTTGTGTGTGTGTGCTTGTGTGTGTGTGTGTGCTTGCGTGCTTGTGTGTGTGTGCTTGTGTGCTTGTGTGTGTGTGCTTGTGTGCTTGTGTGTACGTGTGTGTGCTTGCGTGCTTGTGTGTGTGCGTGTGTATGTGCTTGTGTGTGTGCTTGCGTGCTTGTGTGTGTGTGTGCTTGTGTGTATGTGTGCTTGTGTGTATGCGCTTGTGTGTGTGTATGCTTGTGTGTGTGTGCTTGTGTGTGTGTGCTTGTGTGTGTGTGCTTGTATGTGTATGCTTGTGTGTGTATGCTTGTGTGTGTGTGCTTGTGTGTGTGTATGCTTGTGTGTGTATGCTTGTGTGTGTATGCTTGTGTGAGTGTGCTTGTGTGTGTGTATGCTTGTGTGTGTATGCTTGTGTGTGTGTGCTTGTGTGTGTGTATGCTTGTGTGTGTATGCTTGTGTGTGTATGCTTGTGTGTGTGTGCTTGTGTGTGTGTGCTTGTGTGTGTGTATGCTTGTGTGTGTGCTTGTGAGTGTGCGCTTATGTGTGTGTGTGTGTGCTTGTGTGTGTGTCTGTTTGTGTGTGTCTGCTTGCGTGTGTGTGCGTGTGTGTGTGTATGCTTGTGTGTGTGTGCTTGTGTGTGTGTGAGCTTATGTGCTTGTGTGCTCGCGTGTGTGTGTGTGTGGACGTGAGTGTGTGTGCTTGTGTGTGTGCTTGATGTGTGTGTGTGTACTTGCGCACATGTGAGAGTGCATTGCCTACCTATCATGTAAGCATACTTAGCCCCAATGGCAAGCCCCATGGTGGGATGTTTGTGCTTGTGTGTGTACGTGCGTGTGTGTGCTTGTTTGTGTGTGTGTGCGTGTGCTTACGTGCATGTGTGAGTGCATTGGTCACCTATCACGTAAGCATACTTAGCCCCAATGGCAAGCCCCATAGTGGGATGTGTGTGCTTGTGTGTGTGCTTGTGTGTGTGTGTGTGTGTGTGTGTGTGTGTGTGTGCTGACGTGCATGTGTGAGTGCATTGCTCACCTATCATGTAAGCATACTTAGCCCCAATGGCAAGCCCCATGGTGGGATGTGCGTGCTTGTGTGTGTACGTGTGTGTGTGTGTGCTTACGTGCATGTGAGAGTGCATTGCTCACCTATCATGTAAGCATACTTAGCCCCAATGGCAAGCCCCATGGTGGGATGTGTGTGCTTGTGTGTGTACGTGTGTGTGTGTGTGCTTACGTGCATGTGAGAGTGCATTGCTCACCTATCATGTAAGCATACTTAGCCCCAATGGCAAGCCCCCTGGCGGGATGTGTGTGCTTGTGTGTGTACGTGTGTGCGTGTCCTTACGTGCATGTGAGAGTGCATTGCTCACCTATCATGTAAGCATACTTAGCCCCAATGGCCAGCCCCCTGGCGGGATGTGTGTGCTTGTGTGTGTACGTGTGTGCGTGTGCTTACGTGCATGTGCGAGTGCATTGCTCACCTATCATGTAAGCATACTTAGCCCCAATGGCCAGCCCCCTGGCTGGATGCATATGCTCAACCAGGAACGGACGTCTGAGAATCATGTCTGAATCCAGCACTAGGATGTACTCTTCCTCGGGGGTGTTGTGCTGCAAGTAGTCGATCACAGCCTCGGGCTTGTTGTACGGAGCGTAGTGGTCTCCGTTGCTAGGGTGGGTAGCCATGGATGGGGCGATCCACGTGTCCACTGAGTCCTTCAAGGAACAGGGGGGGGGGAGGGTGGTGTGTGTGTGTGGTGGTGTGTGTGTGGTGGTGTTGGTGTTGATGGTGGTGTGTGGTGGTGGTGGTGGTGGTGGTGGTGGTGCACCAATTTAAAAGTTGTGTTGGACATAAATTCAAGTAAAAAACAAATATGGGTCCAAAATTCAAAATGTAATTCCAGAAAAGATGTTCCAAATGTGGTCGTGGGGTGGGTAGTGGTGAGGTGAGTGGTGGGTGGTGTGCTGCAAGTAGTCGATCACAGCCTCTGGTTTGTTGTACGGTGCGTAGTGGTCTCAGTCACTAGGGTGGGTAGCCATGGACGGGGCGATCCACATGTCCACAGAGCCCTTCAAGGAACAGGGGGTTGGGGTGGTGTGTGGTGTGTTGGGGGGGGGGGGGGGGGGGGGGGGGGGGGGGGAGTAGGGGGGCACCAAGCATCGGGTTGGTGTACGGAGCATACGTGGTCTCCGGTGCTGGGGTGGGTAGCAGGGACGGAGCGATACACGTGTGCCACAGAGCACTCAAGGAACAGGGGGTTGGGCGGTGGGTGTTGTGGTTGGGGGGGGGGGGGGGGGGGGGGGTATGGGGGCACAGCCTCGGGCTTGTTGTACGATATTGGTCGCTGTTGCTAGCGTTGCCCTTCAGGGAACAGTGTGGTGGGAGGGTAGGGGGTGGTGGTGGTGGTGGTGGGGTAGGGGGTAAGGGGGCAAGAATTTATAAGTCGTTTTGGAAATAAATTCCAGAAAGAAAGAAAAAATCTGGGTCCAAAACCCAAAACATTTTTCCAGAAAAATGTCCCAGATGGTGGTGGTGGGGTGGGTAGTGGGTGGTGAGGTGGGTGGTGGGTGTTGTGCTGCAAGTAGTTGATCACAGCCTCGGGTTTGTTGTACGGTGCATAGTGGTGTCCGTAGCTAGGGTAGGTAGTATGGTTGGGGCGATCCACGAGTCCACAGAGCCCTTCAAGGAAAAGGTGTTTGGGGTGGTGTGTGTGTGTATGTGTAGGGTGGGTGCGGTGGGGGGTGGGTAGGGGGGCACAGCCTCGGCGTCTGTTGTACGGAAAAAATTGTTGCTTGTTGCGAGGGTGGGGTAGCTATGGACGGGGAGATCCACGTGCCACTGACTCTAAGGAACGGGGTTGGGTTGGTGGGTTGGGTTTGGGTAGGGCGGGGTTGGGTTGGTGGTTGGGTTGGGGGGGGTTGGGTGGGGTTGGGTTGGGCTGGAGGGGTTGGGTTGGGTGGCTGGGTTGGGGTGGGTGGGTGGGTTGGTTGGGTTGGGATGGTTGATTTTGTTGTTTGGTTTGGTTTGGTTAGTGAGTTTGGTTTGGGTAGGTGAGTGTGGTGGTGGTGGTGGTGGTGGTGGTGGTGGGGGGGGGCAAGAATTTACAGGTCATTTTGGAAATAAATTCCTGTAAAAAACAAATCTGGGTCAAAAATCAAAAACTTGTACTCCAGAAAAATGTCCCAGAAATTATTTGTTCCAAACTTTATTTCTATTTAATTGGGGTCCAACTGGAAACGTTCTGAACACTAGGTCAAAAACAACAGAACAAACAACAAAATGTAAAAAAAAAAATGGGGAAAAAAATGTATGAACAAAAAGTCTGAACAGCACTACCTTATAGGCTTGGGGGTAGTCGGCCCTTATTCTTGGTCGGTGCAGCAGGATAACTCGGGTCCCCTGCCAGGCTGGCCATGCCCATGCCTCAGCTCATCTAGCTGGGTGAGGAGGTGGGTGTGGGTGTAGTGGTGGTAGGGGATGGGGGGTGGTGGGTGGGGGGCTCATCTTGAAGCTAAACTGCACGCCTAAGCTCATCCTGTGGGTGGCGGAGGTGGGTGGTGGGTGGTGCGTGGTAAGGTGGAGTGGGGGGCTGCATCTGAAGATAAACAGCCCGCCTTGGCTAATCCTGTGGGTGGCGGAGGTGGAGTGGTGGTGGTGGTGGTAGAGTGGGTGTGGGTGGGTGGGACTCATCTTGAAAGTAAACGAAAAGACTAAGCTCACTCCTGTGGTTTTTGGATGTTGGGTGGTGGTTGGGTGGGACGGTGGTGGGTGTGCGGGTGGTTGTGTTGTGGTAGGTGGTTGGGGGTTGGTGGTGGGGTTGTGTGATGTTGGGTGTTGCTAGGTGGGTGTCGGGTGGTGTTGGGTGTTGGGTGGGAGTTGGGTGGGTGTTGGTAGGTGGGTGGTGGTGGGTGGTAGGTGGTGGTGGTAGGTGGGTGGTGGTGGTAGGTGGGTGGTGGGTGGGTGGTGGCAGGTGGTTGGTGTTGGTAGGTGGGTGGTGGATGGTGGGTGGTGGTAGGTGCCGGGTGGTGGTAGATGTGTGGTGGTGGGTGGTAGGTGGTGGGTGGTGGTAGGTGGTGGTGGTGGGCGTGGTAGGTGTGTGGTGGTGTGTGGTGGTGGTGTGTGGTGTGTGGTGTGTGGTGTGTGGTGTGTGGTGCACAACAAGCCTGCTGCACGTATCCCATCCCAACCTAATGTTGTTACAAGCCTGCTGCACGTATCCCATCCCAACCTAATGTTGTTACAAGCCTGCTGCACGTATCCCATCCCAACCTAATGTTGTTACAAGCCTGCTGCACATATCCCATCCCAACCTAATGTTGTTACAAGCCTGCTGCACGTATCCCATCCCAACCTAATGTTGTTACAAGCATGCCAATCCTCCTCACACCATAACAACTCCATTACGCCACACTCCAATCTGATACTACATTGCACGTCACACCAATCCTTCTCACCCTATAACAATTCACGCCACTCACCAACTCACGCCACGCCACGCCAAACGAAATACTTACGCCAAGCCACACACCAACTCACGCCACGCCACACTCATCACACCACACTCTAATCCACACTCTAGTCCGAATGCTCCACCACACCACACTCCAATCTTGCTCACCCCATAACAACTCCATCACACCACACACCAATCCTGCTCACCCCATGACGACTCCCTCACGCCACTATCCAACATATCATCCACACTCACGTCCAAATACTTCAACAAACCACACACTAATCCTGCTCACCCCATAACAACTCTATCGCGCCAAACTATAATCCACACTCTAGTCAAAATTCTCCATCACACCACACACCAATCCCCCTCACCCCATAACAACTCCATCACGCCACACTCTAAACCTAATGCTCCATCACACCACATCCCCAATCCTTCTCACCCCATAACGACACCATCACGCCACACGCGAATCCACACTCTAGTCCAAGTGCTTCATCACACCACATGCCAATCCCCCTCACCCCATAACAACTCCATCACGCCACACTCTAAACCTAATGCTCCATTACACCACATCCCCAATCCTTCTCACCCCATAACTACACCATCACGCCACACGCGAATCCACACTCTATTCCAAATGCTTCATCACACCACATGCCAATCCTCCTCACCCCATAATAACTCCATCACGCCATACTCTAATCCACACTCTTAACCTAATGCTCCCACACCACACGCCAATCCTCCTCACCCCATAACGGCTCCATAACGCCATACCCAAATACACATTCTAGACCTAATGCTCTATCACACCACATGCTAAACCTGCTCATCTCGTAACAAATCCATCACACCACACTATAATCCTTCTCACCCCATAAGTACTCCATCCGACCACGCTATACTCCACTCCACCTAATAATGACGCCATCCCACCTCAATATAATCCACTCCACCTATTCCACTCCACCACACTCCACTCCATTCCACTCCACCACACGCCCCTACATCCTATAAGAAATCCATCCCACCTTACTCCACTTCATCCCATTCCACTCTACCACACTCCACTCCATCCCACCACACTCCACTTCACGCCACCACACTCGACTCCATCCCACCACAAACCACCACACTCCACTCCGTCCCACCACACTCCACTCCACTCCAGTCCACTCCACCCCACCCCATTCCACTCCACCACACTCCACTCCACTCAACTTCACCACACTCAAGTCCATCCCATAATGACTCCATCCTAACACACTCCACTCCATACCATAAGGACACCATTCCACTCCATCCCACTCCACTCTCCACTCCACTCCACCCCATCCCACTCTGCCACACTCCACTCCATACCATGAAGACACCATCCCACTCCATCCCGCTCCACTCCCCACTCCACTCCCCACTCCACTCCACCCCATCCCACTCCACCACACTCCACTCCATACCATAAGGACACCATACCACTCCACACCATCCCACCATACCACTCCACTGTACACTCCACCCCACCCCACCCCATCCAATAATGACTCCACCCCACTCCACTCCACCCCATTCCGCTGACCACACTCCACTCATCTCCATCCCATAATTACTCCCTCCTACCACACTCCACTCCATCCCATAAGGACTCCATCCCACCACACTCCATGGCCCTCCTGTAGGCCTCAGATCACTTGTGCAACCTTGCGACAACTCACCAGTGCGAGTAGGGGGTGCAGTCCGTCAAGAATGTGACTCTTACAGGTTGCAACGCATCGCTGGCGAGCAACGATGCCAGCAGCACGCAGAGGCTAGGGAGGGAGTTGAGTTTGAGCGAGGATCTTCGTTGCATGGTGCTAGTGGTCTTGACGGACACAGACAGATCAACCTAGATGTTTTAAAATTTGGCTCTGGTTAATTTTTGCTCTGGAAAGGCTCTGAAATTACGATTGCCATAGCACTGATGAAGAGCGCGCCGGACAGCAGCGCGTAGGAAAGGGCGAAGGTCTCTTCAAGCCGAATCTTCAAAAGCACAGCTGTAAGGAACTGCTTAGAGGCGCGCAATGATAATGAAAAATAAAATAGCAGCGCAACAGATATATTGCAGCTGGCGCTGGTGTTGGCACCTGTGAACCCGCGACTCAAATTATGACTCAAATCATATCGACGTGTACCGCTATTCTCTCAGGCCTGGAGTGGGTGTATCGCCCCTGATAAAAAATCGGAGAAGCTGCACACTTCGCACAACATCCATTCTGCAGCTGTGTCCCTAGTTTGCATCCGTTCCCCTATTCGATTCGATTTAAGGCTTGAAGCAACCGACCCTCCTACTGATTGACTAAAGGACCTGTCGCCCTGTCCGATCCGACCTGCCTAGCTCCTAACCTTCACGATTTTTTCGAGAGAGAGCGTATTTATTTTTAATGCAAAAGATAGAGCTTGTTCCATGCTTTTTGGAAGGCGCATGGATATCCCGCCGGGGCAGTCGGCATACGGTATAGGATCAGAAAACACGACAGGGTGAAGGTGGTTGGTAGACATGTGGCTCACCTCATGTGCTCATGCATTGGACAGTTGGTCTTGAGAGGGGCGAATGAAACCCATCCCTCAGTCCCTCCCCTCCTCTCACCCAGCTACTACTTATCCTGTTTTTTTTCTCCCCCCACCCTCCTGCTATCACCCCCAGACACAGTAAGCCCTACCCCCCCTTGTTACACCACCCCCACAACCCACACCACACCACACCACATGAAAATACAGACTTCGGACGCGCACCGAATAAGTCCCCCTGGCGTCCCTCCCCCCCCTTTCTCCCTCCCCCCGACCGTCTCCCCCCCCCTCGTACCCCCCCCCCCGCATATACCACATGATACGACAAGCACTCAAAAATGCAACACAAAAATAACTGAAGGCCCATTGCGCGTGCACATGAGCATGCACATGCACATACACATAGAAGCACTTGCAGATACACACACATACGCAAGCACATGCACATACATAAGAACATGCACATACATAAGCACATGCACATACACATGCACACACATATGCAAGCACATGCACATACATAAGCACATGCACATACGCATACACACACATATGCAAGCACATGCACATGCATAAGAACATGCACATACACATAGAAGCACTTGCACATACGCAAGCTCATGCACATACATAAGAACATGCACATACATAAGCACATGCACATACGCATACACACACATATGCAACACATGCACTATACATAAAACATGCACATACACATCGAAAGCACTTGCACATACGCAAGCTCATGCCATACATAGCACAGCACTCATAAGCCAATGCCCCCAAAAAAAAAAAAAAACCATACGCATACACACACATACATAAGAACATGCACATACACAAAGAAGCACTTGCACATACGCAAGCTCATGCATATACATAAGCACATGCACATACATAAGCACATGCACAAACGCATACACATACATATGCCAGCACATGCACATACATAAGAACATGCACAAACGCATACACACACAAGCACATGCACATACTCATACAAGCCTATACAGAAGCACATGCACATACACACACATACCCAAGCACATACACATACATACGCACGCACATGCAAATACACATCGAAGCGCATGCACATACACACAAATACGCAAGGCCGTGCACATACACATAGAAGCGCATGCACATACACACACATACGCAAGCACATGCACATACACACACATACGCAAGCACATGCACATACACACAACACACACTCCCCCTCTCATCAAGCACACTCCCTTTCCCAGTCCCAAAACACGCACAGACACCATCCTAGTCCCAAGACACACAAACACCATCCCAAAACACACACACAAGCACGCCCCTTTCCATCGAGCTCTCTCCCCATCCCAGCCCCAATGCACGCACACACACGCCACCCTAGTCCCAAGACACACAAACGCCATCCCAAAACACACACACAAGTAACCCCCTTCTCATCAAGCACACTCCCCATCCCAGCTGCATTGCACACACACACACTATCCTAGTCCCAAGGCACACAAACTCCATCCCAAAACACACACAAGCACCCCCCTTCCCATTAAGCACACTCCCCATCCCAGTCCCAAGACACGCACACACACCATCCGTATTCCAAGGAATCGGCGAACACATTCCAATACACACAATACACATACACACACAACATACACACACACACACACAACACACACACCCATCTACCACACACACACATACCCACACACCCACACCATACACACCACACACAACCACACACCACACCCAAAAAAACAAACAACACCCCCATACCACCCCCCACACCCACACCGTACACACCACACATACCCACCCACCACGACATACCCACACACACCCACCCACCACACACTCACACCACACACTCACAACACACCCTACACACAACACACCCGCCCACACCCACACACTGCCACACACACACACCCACACCCCACACAACCCATACACACACATACAACACTCATCACATACACTCACAAACATACCCACACCCACCACACACACATACACACACATCCCACACCACCCCCTTTCACGGTCCGCCCAGTCTACCCACCCACACACACCCCGCCCACCCATACAGCACCACCATACCCACACACACACACACCCCCCTCCCCACCCACCCACCGCACACAATACACTCCATCTCACCATCAGCATACCTCAGCTTTCTTGCAGCTCTTTTCCACCACCTCTAGTGCAACTGGCACTACAAGCAATACACTCCATCTCACCATCAGCATACCTCTGCTTTCTTGCAGCTCTTTTCCATCGCCTCTTGTGCAGCCTGCATACCAGCGACACTCCATCTCACCATTAGCATACCTCTGCTTTCTTGCAGCTCTTTTCCATTGCCTCTGGTGCAGCTGGCACTACAAGCAGGACACTCCATCTCACCATCAGCATACCTCTGCTTTCTTGCAGCTCTTTTCCATCGCCTCTTGTGCAGCTGGCACTACAAGCAGGACACTCCATCTCACCATTAGCATACCTCTGCTTTCTTGCAGCTCTTTTCCATCGCCTCTTGTGCAGCTGGCACTACAAGCAGGACACTCCATCTCACCCTCAGCATTCCTCAGCTTTCTTGCAGCTCTTTTCCACCACTCTGGTGCAACTGGCACTACAAGCAATACACTCCATCTCACCATCAGCATACCTCTGCTTTCTTGCAGCTCTTTTCCATCGCCTCTTGTGCAGCTGGCACTACAAGCAGGACACTCCATCTCACCATCAGGATACCTCTGCTTTCTTGCAGCTCTTTTCCATCGCCTCTGTGGAGCTGGCACTACAAGCAGGGACACTCCATCTCACCCTCAGCATACCTCAGCTTTCTTGCAGCTCTTTTCCACCACCTCTGGTGCAACTGGCACTACAAGCAATACACTCCATCTCACCATTAGCATACCTCTGCTTTCTTGCAGCTCTTTTCCATCGCCTCTTGTGCAGCTGGCACTACAAGCAGGACACTCATCTCACCATTAGCATACCTCAGCTTTCTTGCAGCTCTTTTCCACCACCTCTGGTGCAACTGGCACTACAAGCAATACACTCCATCTCACCATCAGCATACCTCTGCTTTCTTGCAGCTCTTTTCCATCGCCTCTTGTGCAGCTGGCACTACAAGCAGGACACTCCATCTCACCATCAGGATACCTCTGCTTTCTTGCAGCTCTTTTCCATCGCCTCTTGTGCAGCTGGCACTACAAGCAGGACACTCCATCTCACCATTAGCATACCTCTGCTTTCTTGCAGCTCTTTTCCATCGCCTCTTGTGCAGCTGGCACTACAAGCAGGACACTCCATCTCACCCTCAGCATTCCTCAGCTTTCTTGCAGCTCTTTTCCACCACCTCTGGTGCAACTGGCACTACAAGCAATACACTCCATCTCACCATCAGCATACCTCTGCTTTCTTGCAGCTCTTTTCCATCGCCTCTTGTGCAGCTGGCACTACAAGCAGGACACTCCATCTCACCATCAGGATACCTCTGCTTTCTTGCAGCTCTTTTCCATTGCCTCTGGTGGAGCTGGCACTACAAGCAGGACACTCCATCTCACCCTCAGCATACCTCAGCTTTCTTGCAGCTCTTTTCCACCACCTCTGGTGCAACTGGCACTACAAGCAATACACTCCATCTCACCATCAGCATACCTCTGCTTTCTTGCAGCTCTTTTCCATCGCCTCTTGTGCAGCTGGCACTACAAGCAGGACACTCCATCTCACCATTAGCATACCTCAGCTTTCTTGCAGCTCTTTTCCACCACCTCTGGTGCAACTGGCACTACAAGCAATACACTCCATCTCACCATCAGCATACCTCTGCTTTCTTGCAGCTCTTTTCCATCGCCTCTTGTGCAGCTGGCACTACAAGCAGGACACTCCATCTCACCATCAGGATACCTCTGCTTTCTTGCAGCTCTTTTCCATCGCCTCTTGTGCAGCTGGCACTACAAGCAGGACACTCCATCTCATCCTCAGCATTCCTCAGCTTTCTTGCAGCTCTTTTCCACCACCTCTGGTGCAACTGGCACTACAAGCAATACACTCCATCTCACCATCAGCATACCTCTGCTTTCTTGCAGCTCTTTTCCATCGCCTCTTGTGCAGCTGGCACTACAAGCAGGACACTCCATCTCACCATCAGGATACCTCTGCTTTCTTGCAGCTCTTTTCCATCGCCTCTTGTGCAGCTGGCACTACAAGCAATACACTCCATCTCACCCTCAGCATACCTCAGCTTTCTTGCAGCTCTTTTCCACCACCTCTGGTGCAACTGGCACTACAAGCAATACACTCCATCTCACCATCAGCATACCTCTGCTTTCTTGCAGCTCTTTTCCATCGCCTCGGGTGGAGCTGGCACTACAAGCAGGACACTCCATCTCACCCTCAGCATACCTCAGCTTTCTTGCAGCTCTTTTCCACCACCTCTAGTGCAACTGGCACTACAAGCAATACACTCCATCTCACCATCAGCATACCTCTGCTTTCTTGCAGCTCTTTTCCATCGCCTCTTGTGCAGCTGGCACTACAAGCAGGACACTCCATCTCACCATCAGGATACCTCTGCTTTCTTGCAGCTCTTTTCCATTGCCTCGGGTGAAGCTGGCACTACAAGCAGATCACTCCATCTCACCATCAGCATACCTCTGCTTTCTTGCAGCTCTTTTCCACCACCTCTGGTGCAACTGGCACTACAAGCAATACACTCCATCTCACCATCAGCATACCTCTGCTTTCTTGCAGCTCTTTTCCATCGCCTCTTGTGCAGCTGGCACTACAAGCAGGACACTCCATCTCACCCTCAGCATACCTCAGCTTTCTTGCAGCTCTTTTCCATTGCCTCGGGTGAAGCTGGCACTACAAGCAGATCACTCCATCTCACCATCAGCATACCTCTGCTTTCTTGCAGCTCTTTTCCATCGCCTAGGGTGAAGCTGGCACTACACGCAGTACACTCCATCTCACCATCAGCATACCTCAGCTTTCTTGCAGCTCTTTTCCATCGCCTCAGGTGAAGCTGGCACTACATGCAGTACACTCCATCTCACCCTCAGCATACCTCTGCTTTCTTGCAGCTCTTTTCCATCGCCTCGGGTGAAGCTGGCACTACACGCAGTATACTCCATCTCACCATCAGCATACCTCTGCTTTCTTGCAGCTCTTTTCCACAGCCTCTGGTGCAGCTGGCACTACAAGCAGCAGCAAGCAATGTTGAGTCGTATACTTGCCTCCCAGACCTCATGCCAGATCACCTCGCATGTGAGTAGACTTGAGATTCAGTTGTATGCTCTATATTGATGTTTTATATTGTATTTATGTAGACTTGAGATTGAGTTGTATGCTATCCTCCTACACCTTATCCTAGAGGACCGGAAATATAAGTAAGCCAGATCTCCTCGTGCCACATCACCTTGCATTTGAGTAGACTGTATGCCAACATCCCAGACCTAATCCTATATCACCTTGTATGTAAGTTAGCCAGATCTTCTCGTGCCAGATCACCTCGCATGTTAGTAGACTTGAGATTGAGTTGTATGCTATCCTCCTACACCTAATCCTACATCACCTCGCATGGAATTACGCCTGATGACATACTGCCAGATCACCTTGCATGTGAGTAGACTTTATATATAGTTGTATGCTATCCTCCTACACCTCATCCTAGAGGACCGGAAATATAAGTAAGCCAGATCTCCTCGTGCCAAATCACCTAGCAAGCTGACCCGCAATTTTTGATTGTCAATACTATTGTAAAAGTAATATCATACCTGATAGGCCTTATATTTAGGGAACGGAAATATGATATCATGGAATCATGTGATGCCGGCAGTCTGCCTAGGCTAAAGTTACCATTTACAGACTATCATATGATTAAATTTATATGATATCATATGATATTATACTCGTCTTAGGTCAACATCACATGATATGCCAGTCCCTACATATATTACATCAAGCCTGGTGTGTCTTCTATTCTATGAGCACTGATGAATCATGTGTCCCCTTTGTATGGTGATGATCAATGCAGTGGTGCTGTTCGACCAAGTGCTATTGCGAGGCAAGCTGACACCCAATGTGATGCGCACGCCTTATATTATATTAAGCCTGGTGTGTCTTGTATTATATATTTATATAAGTACTGATGAGTGCTGTGTCCCCTTTGTATGTTGACGCTCAATGCAGTGGCGCTGTTCGACCAAGTTCTATCGCGAGGCAAGCTGACACCCAATGTGATGCGCACGTTTGGTACCCTGCATGCCGGCAATGAGCTGCTAGAGTTGCGCATCAAGAGCCTGAACCTGCGTGATCCTCCACCACGGGTTTCCTCTTCTCAAAACAAGTGGCTGGGTCAACCCCCTGGCTGGTACTGAAACCATGCTGACAACCCGTGTGCTGCCTCCCCACATCCAGCACCCTGCGTGCTACTACAACAAGCACACCTAGTTTGTACAACAACCACTGCTAGTTTGTACAACAAGCATAGCTGGTTTGTTTAACCACCATTGGTAATTTGCACATGGAGCACAGCTACTTTGTACCACAAGCGCAGCTGGTTTTCTGTAACAACCACCACTGGTAGTTTGTACAACAAGCACAGCTAGTTTGAATAACAACTACCACTGGTACTTTGTACATCAAGCACAGCTGGTTGGTCCAACAAGCAAGTGTAGTTTGTACAATAAGCACAGCTGGATTGTACAATAAGCACAGCTGGTTTGTACAACAAGCACAGCTGGATTGTACAGCAAGGACAGCTGGTTTGTACAACGAGCACAGCTGGATTGTACAGCAAGGACAGCTGGTTTGTGCAACAAGCACAGCTGGATTGTACAGCAAGGACAGCTGGATTGTACAGCTGGGACAGCTGGTTTGTACAACAAGCAAGGCTGGATTTTACAGCTAAAACAGCTGGATTGTACAACAAGCAAGGCTGGATTGTACAGCAAGGACAGCTGGATTGTACAACAAGCACAAGTACTTTGAAATAGAAGCTCGACTGGTTCATGTACAAATCACAGCTGGTTCGTACAACAAGCACAGCCAGTTTGTACAACAAGCCCAGTAAGTTTGTACAACAAGCACAGCTAGGTTGTACAACAAGCACAGCTGGTTCGTACAGCAAGCATGGGTAGCCTATGAATGGATGGCTCCCTTTAGCTGATTCTTTGTGGCTCTTGGGTCTATTGTTCCCAACCCCTCCTTGTCCCCGTGGCTTCCAGAAGCAAGAGCAGCAAGTGGACGAGCAAGCCGTACTAGTTAGATCCCCTTTCCCCCCTCCCTCCTCCTGTCTATCCCCCCCCCCCCCCCCCCCTTCCGCCTGCCGCCTCTCCGCTCATGTCTATGCCCATCTCAACCCTTCCTTGTCCGGATGTCTATTGCGGGGCTGTCAGCAACAAGTTTGCCTCTTAGCCCCAATATTTGAGCGCAGATGGGGTAAACGATTGTTTGGAGGTCAGTTCATCAGTGCTTCTTCTTTTTAAGCCCTTTCTTACACGGTTGGGCAAGTCCCTTTAGCCTATTTGGCCTACCCCTGGACTGTAACATACACATTGTTCCGGGTGGCTATAGTGGGGCTGTTAGCAACAAGGTTGCATCATAGCCCCAATATTTGAGCGCAGATGTGCGTTAAATTGTGTACCTTGCTATGCTCATCATGTACAGTGTTCTGTACCGCATTGTGTACCTTGCCATGCTCATCATGTACCGTGTTCTGTACCGCATTGTGTACCCTATTATGCACTGTGGATCGTTACATGGTTCTTAAGCCAACTCTGGGCTGCTCACTGTATGCCAATTTGAATTTCAATTTGAATTGTCACATGGTTCTTCAGCTAACTCTGGGCTGCTCACCGTATGCCAATTTGAATTTGAATTTGAATTGTTACATGGTTCTTCAGCCAACTCCGGGCTGCTCACCTTATGCCAATTCCTAGTCCTCCCGTGCGATTCCCACGGAAACCACGGAGCACCCCAAGCGGAGTACACAGTGTAAAGACTTGGAGAGCTATAGGGACCTATCCAACCGCTAATAGTAAAGAATATATAGGATTAAGAGGAGGGGATAATTGAAACTATCACCCGAATTGACCTGGTCCACTACAAATCGTTAAGTAGGTTACTTATAACTTCAACGTAGGACATTCATTACAGTGATATGAAGGATGAAAATACCTTATAATTCAGGTTTTAGTTTTATTATAAAATGCGTTAAGAATCGCTCCAGGATCGCACAATTACATGTGGGGTGGCGATTTAATTATTATGGTATAATTAAATGATCACTGTAGCACGAACTCAGCCCCCCCCCCCGTCGGTTAAACGATTGTTTGGGCTTCAGTTCCTGAGTGCTTTTTATTTTTAAGCCCTTCCTATCACGGTTGGGCAAGTCTATTTAGCCTATTTGGCCTACCCCTGGACTGTAACATACATACAAAGTTCTGAGCTCTGGGGGGTGGGGTGGGGGGGGGGGGGGGGGCGTTCTTTACATGATGACAAACGGTGACAAGTAATATTTCAGGCCTGGGCACGTCTTTACACTGTCTAATCCGCCCAGTGCTCTCCTTGAACACCCGTAGGCGCCATTTAAATCGGCGGGAATAGAACCACGTGCTCGCAATAATTATGAGCACTAAAATTGGCGGCACTTTCAAATCTGGGGCGAACCATAAATTGGCTGAAGTTACATGCTTTGGCAGAAGATGTTTGAATGAATGATTTGTTCATTTTAAACCACATTAAATGTCTTCAGAACAGACATTCATCGTGGGCCTAGGCATAAATAATATCCAGGGCATGTGATTAAATAATATCCTGGGCCACGGTGACTATAGCTAGCTCCGGCTTACGCTATGGTGTCCTTAACTTCACGTCCTGTGAGTAACGGTTCTACACGGATGTAACAATTTCAATTTCAATTTCAATATCCTGGGCCTGGGCATATTAAACTGATACAGTTGGGCATAAACTGGTAACTTGCAACACGTACACACGTTATGGGCATAAACTGTAACTTGCGTACGTTACGGGCATAAACTGTAACTTCATACGTTATGGGCATAAACTGGTAACTTGCAACATGTACACACGTCATGTGATAATCCTCGTGCTCAGGAGAGAGGTGCAGTATTCTTCATTCCATCCCATATTTACTGCAGATAGTTATTTGGATGTCGGTCCATTATTCCTGTAACATAGTGAAAGGGATGCATGATGCATGATGCATGGTGTCCCATACAAACGGATATCCAGCAGTGACCTTCTACATTTTGTGAGGTCATTGTATGTATGTATGTATGTATGTATGTAATGATAACGCCTGGTGGGGCGTGGTGTTAAGGGAGCCCATCGTACGCGGGTAGGGAGCGGTCTCCTACCTCAACTGGACAAACTACCATCGCGGTTGACGACGACCTGCAACGCCAAGAGCGACCGAAGTGGGAGTCGAACCCCCGACTCTTCGTTCCTTAGCAATCAGGTCTACCACTAGACCATTGTAATCGCTAAAGAGGCTGTACGTATGTATGTATGTATGTATGTATGTATGTATGTATGTATGTATGTATGTATGTATGTATATGGCTAAAGGGACTTGCCCAAAAGTATAGGAAGGGCTTAAAAAGAAAAGGCATTGCTCGTTGCCCGTTGTCCTGCGCCATTGCTCGCTGTCCTGCACATATTCGAACGGGCTCGAATTATGCTAGAACAAGTCCCAAGTTCCCAACCCAGCCCAGCCTTCCTCAGTAGATAGGGAGGAAGGAGCCGCCCCAGGGTTTGGCCGTAGGGAGCGCTTGGGCTGTATTGCAGTGCAGGAATTTCGGCGGGGTACCCGATTTGGGATCGAGCCATGTTTTTTCAACACCATTTCAACATCATCTTATCACCAGCGGGCGAATTCCATGGCCCCTAGCAGTTTGTCTGCCTGTCTGTCTACGTGAACTTGAACTCGGACTTGGTTGCAGGGCTGCAGCCAGCAATTTCCCTGCTCAACATCTTCATCGGTAACGGAAGTACTAGGGGAATTGAATTGGTTATGTAAATGCCGAAGACGGCGAGCACTTCAAGCAGCCTTATTTCCGCAATTATCCTTAACAATTGACGAAATTATTTGCCTTCTTAAAATGACGGAAATGAGTATACTACGTTTCTTCGAAGACTGGAGACAAACAAACAAGTTTATGTTAGACTCCCAGGAAAATCTGATTATAAATTCATCATCTGTCTGGCGAGAGAGAGAGAGAGAGAGAGAGAGAGAGAGAGAGAGAGAGAGAGAGAGAGAGAGAGAGAGAGAGAGAGAGAGAGGAGAGAGAGAGAGAGAGAGAGAGATAAGGTGTGTGTGTGTGGTGGGTGGGGGGTGGGGGGGACAAAAATGATGTCGCCTTGGATTCGCCAAGAGATGGAGTGCGCTTTGTTTTGTTTTGTTTTCAAGGAGGATTTCCGCCTCAAAGGGTGGCTGTGGTACCGATTTGTTGTAGCCCTGTGATTACATTTCGTACCCGAGCGTTTATGCTACCCACGCGACTCCTCCCGCAGACGGTGAATAGCTTCAAGGCGGATAGACAGTGTAATAAAATCATAACAAAACAATGGCATGTTCCATTAGCAGTGTCGTGGAATTAGTGTTAAACTCAATTGCTATACCTATGTGAGATCCACCAACTAGGACACAGGTTTGCAACCCCCCTTGGCTTTTACTGAGAAGATCATTAACCCCCCCACTTCGAGGAAGGAGAAGTCGTAACAAGGTTATCTTCACGCAAACATCACAACTTTCTTGGGGACCTGGATAAGTCTTTAAACTGTATAATATGGTGCGCTTAGTATGGTCCCTGGTTTCCGTGGGAATCGCACGGGGGGGCTTGTAATTGGAGGACGGTGAGCAGGTCAGAGTTGGCAGAAAAAACATGTAACAATCCAATATAATATTAGGTAACACAAGGAAGTCAGACGAATGAGGGTCAGCTATTCAGTTGTATTTCATGGAGTCTGTATTTTATTTTATTACTAAATGCTGTTGCTTTGTCCGGTAAGCCAAACTGGCCGCCCCCTGGACTGGAACATCCACCTGAACAGGCAGCACAAAAACAGTGAGCAATGCAAGTCAGGGTTGTTTAGGACGCTGCATACTCCGTCGCAGACGCAACGTCAATGAGTCCTTTGGGTCGCAGGACGCAGGTTATACAATTGGTTGTGTCTCAGGCAGAAGAGCTGGGGGGCCTCCTGTTCGTCTCAGGCAGAAGAGCTCGTGTTCAGTGGAGCATGAAGACAGACCTTCAGCTGTGGTGTATCTTCCCAAGTTTCTGAGCAGGGAACTGGATAGGATTATGTGATAGACTCTATCCAGGGCAGGGATGGTTCGAAGGAAAGAACCAACTAGTGTCTTAATGTAGTACCATAGTGCTCCTTGTGGCCTTTGAGATGCTGCTAGCAGCTTGTTTGGCCCCCAAATGCGACCCCAACGGCTCTAATGCAGCACTCCCTAATCATTAAGGTACATAATGTACCACTTGTGTTACATGAGCACCTTCATCCCAGGTCTTCGGGGTGTTAGGGCCAGGGGTGAGGGGGTGGGGGGGAGGGAGGACACAAGGCCTGCATAGTACTGCTGCAGTACCAACCCCAACTAATACCCCGACTCTATCCCCTCCACCCCATGGCATCAGTTTTGTAGGCCGTGTGTGTGTGTGTGTGTGGTGTGTGGTGGGGGGGAGGGGGGACACGGCCTGAGGTACGTTTGCGGTAGTGTAGGCCTTGTATCCCCCCCCCCCTGGTTAGGGTTTGACTGAACGGTCTAATCTGTTAGCACACTCCCTGATTTCAATGGGGTTCGCACGTGGTGACTTGGATTTGGGAGATGTTGAGCCCAGAGTTAGCTGAACAACTATGTAACAATCCGATCCAATCCTAGGGCTTGTCTGAGATCTTCATTTTCCATAGGCTGATATCTTCATTGACCAATCTAATCCCAGGGGGACTTGGAATTGGCAGACAGTGGGCAGCCCAGACTTGGCTGGACAACCATGTAACAATCCAATCCAATCCAATCCTAGAGCTTGTCTGAGATCTTCATTGAACAATCTTATCCCAGGGGGACTTGAAATTGGGAGACAGTGAGCAGCCCAGAGTTGGCTGAAGAACCATGTAACAATCAAATTTTAAGCCTAGGGCTTGTATGAGACGTATGAGGCCTTCATTGTCCAGTGTCTGAGATCTTCAATGACCAATCTAATCCCAGGGGGACTTGGAATTGGCAGATAGTGGGCAGCAGCCCAGAGTTGGCTGACCAACCATGTAACAATCCAATCCAATCCAATCCGAGGGCTTGTCTGAGATCTTCATTGTCCATTGTCTGAGATCTTTATTGACCAATCTAATCCCAGGGGGACTTGGAATTGGCAGATAGGCAGCAGCCCAGAGTTGGCTGAAGAACCATGAAACAATTCAACCCAATCCAATCCTAGAGCTTGTCTGAGATCTTCATAGACCAGTCTTATCCCAGGGGGACTTGGAATCGGGAGACAGTGAGCAGTCCAGAGTTGGCTGAACAACCATGTAACAATCCAAACCAATCCTAGGGCTTGTCCGAGACGTATGAGACCTTCATTGTCCATTGTCTGAGATCTTTATTGACCAATCTAATCCCAGGGGGACTTGGAATTGGCAGACAGTGAGCAGCCCAGAGTTGGCTGAAGAACCATGTAACAATTCAAATTCTATCTAATTCAAAGGCTTGTCTGAGATTTTCACTGGCCTACCCATGATGGTGAGAAGAGCAGGGAAGCCTGCAGCTAAATTTCTTAGGTCAGATGACGCACACACACCACCACCGTAATCATGTTACAAGTGGTGGTGGTGGTGGTGGTGGTGATAGTGATGGTGGTCATGCTACTAGTGGTTGTTGTGGTGGTAACAGCCGCCACATTTCTGTTTTGGTCAGGTTCAGGTCAAGGGCGTTTGACGGCTGACGGATACCACTGGCTGACTGGCATAGTCCTCAAAAGGGGTAGATGTTTTTGATCATCCATGGGTCTAAGGGTCTTGCAAAGGGCTGCCAATGAGTTGCGCAGGGATGCCTGCTGCTTACTCAGAGAGCTGCCACAGTTCCCTGTTGGTCAGGTTCAGTTCATGGGTGATCGACATCTGAAGAAAACCAATAGCATAGGCCTCAAAAGGGGTAGATGTTTTTGATCATCCATGGGTCTAAGGGTCTTGCAAAGGGCAGCCAATGAGTTGCGCAGGGATGCCTGCTGCTTACTCAGAGAGCTGCCACAGTTCCCTGTTGGTCAGGTTCAGTTCATAGGTGATCGACATCTGAAGAAAACCAATAGCATAGGCCTCAGCAGGGTTAAATGCTTTTGCTCATCCATGGGTCTAAGGGTCTTGCAAAGGGCAACCAATGAGTTGCGCAGGGATGCCTGCAGCTTACTCGGAGAGCTGCCACAGTTCCCTATTGGTCAGGTTCAGTTCATAGGTGTTTGCCAAATGAGGGATACCAATAGCATAGGCCTCAAAACTGGTACATGCTTTTGCTCATCCACGAGTCTAAGGGTCTTTCAAAGGGCAGCCAATGAGTTGCGCAGGGATGCCTGCAGCTTACTCGGAGAGCTGCCACAGTTCCCTGTTGGTCAGGTTCAGGTCATGGGTGTTTGACAGCTAAGGGATACCAATGGCACAGTCCTCAAAAGGGGCTTATGCTTTGGCTCAACCATGTTTCTTGCAAGGGGCAGCCAATGAGTTGCGCAGGGATGCCTGCAGCTTAGTCAGAGAGCCGCCACGGATCCCTTTTGGCCAGGTTCAGGTCATGGGTGTTAGCCAGCTCAGGGATACCACTGGCACAGTCCTCAAAAGGGGCGTATGCTTTGGCTCAACCATGTGTCTTGCAAGGGGCAGCTAATGAGTTGCCCTTGGCATTCATTAATAGACCGTTCGGGCTGTTGGGCCAGATTGTTTAGCAAATCAGGGTGCAGAGGGTGGATTGCATCCTGATAATCCTCATTGGCACTGTATCTTTTTCGGGCTACGCATAGCGGCTTCTAGGCAGCTCCTTTTCCCTGTCCTTGAGCCGAGCCTGGAGATAGCTAGAGCGTATGAAAGCTGATACGACAAGCATTCAAATGCAGCTTCAAGAAGTGTGTTTGAACCAGTGGCTGGCTATTGAAGCTGGAAGGAAGCTGCCATGAGTAGCCTAACAAGACCTATGCAGCGTTGCAAGCGACGCGGAAAATTGGAGTCTGTTGGCAGCGGAACGAAAGGTGGCAACGATGGAGCTGACCGAAGCAAGTTAGTTACGCGGCCGTTGGCTGACGTGTCAGGCTTCATTTTTTTCCCGGTCGGACGGACAAATGGGTAAACATGGGGGCTCCCGCCCCCTTGAAGGAGGGCTAGGCAAAAAATGAAACAGTGCTCATTGGGGGCCGGTAACTACCGAAGGGATGTCAACTGACCACCACAGGATGGTAAGCAGACGGACACATGAGTTTGAACGAATGGTTTTTTGGAGGAGCACTGTTCTGATGTCTACTACATGAACCACCTTCTAGGCAGCACCCTGTCCTCTGTGCTGATGTCTGCTACATGAACCACCTTCTAGGCAGCTCCCTGTCCTCTGTGCTGATGTCTGCTACATGAACCACCTTCTAGGCAGCCCCCTGTCCTCTGTGCTGATGTCTGCTACATGAACCACCTTCTAGGCAGCTCTCTGTCCTCTATGCTGATGTCTGCTACATGAACCACCTTCTAGGCAGCTCCCTGTCCTCTGTGCTGATGTCTGCTACATGAACCACCTTCTAGGCAGCTCCCTGTCCTCTGTGCTGATGTCTGCTGCATGAACCACCGTCAAGGCAGCTCCCTGTCCTCTGTGCTGATGTCTGCTACATGAACCACCGTCAAGGCAGCTGCCTGTCCTCTTTGCTGATGTCTGCTACATGATCCAACTTCTAGGCAGCTACCTTTGGGGGGCGTGGCTGAGATTCAAGTCTCATGGTAGCGGAATGTTTGGCCAAAACAGGGTCCCAGGTAGCAATCGCTACTGGTAGATGAAAAAAGATCTGGGTGGGTGATGAGCTGTGGTTGGTTGAGATGGGCACATCTGACCAGGGAGAGAGCAGTGTATTAATTTTCACCTACGAGCAGCAGCTTCTAGGTAACTCCTTGAGCTAGCCATTGGGCAAAGCCCACAAATTTCAGCCGTGCTAGATAAGTGATTGTGCCAGCTCCCTGGTGCACTAGCCTTCTTTGGGTTATTGGGTTAGGCCGAATAGCCCGGAAGGAGCTAACTAGAGGCTGGTGCTCGTGGCTGAAAAACAAGCTCTGGGAGTATGCTGCAGATATCAGGGCCAGAGGAAAAAGTACGTCCATACATCCAAACATGAAAAAGGGGGGCATAGCAGTGATCAGCCAGCAGGCTTGATGCTATCTAGGGCACGCCCCCCCCCCCCCCCCCCCCCCCCCCCCCCCCCCCCCTTCCCCCCCCTTCCCTGCTCAGGGTCAGAGGAACAAGTAGGCTGCCACATCACTGAGAGAGATGAGGCCCTCGACGCGCCGTGTCTCAGGGCGCACCTGCAGCAAAAGCAAAGATGTGTGGGTGTGGGTTTCGTGTGTGTGAAGGTGTAGGTGGTGTCGCGTGGGTGTGGTGTGGGTGTGGTGTGGGTGGGAGAGAGATGAAGCCCTCACCACACCTTGTATCAAGGCGCACCAGCAGCAGAAGCACAAATGTGTGGGTGTGGTGTGGGTGTAGGCATAAGCCTATATACCCAGGCATAAGCCTATAGGTACAAGCATCAGCCTATATGCATATGCATAAGCATATAGACCTAGGCATAAGCCTGTAGGTATAAGCACCAGCCTATAGGCATAAGCATAAGCCTATAGACCTAGGCATAAGCCTGTAGGTATAAGCATCAGCCCATAGGCATAAGCATAAGCCTATAGACCTAGGCACAAGCCTCTAGTTATAAGCAGTAGCCTATAGGCATAAGCATAAGCCTATAGACCTAGGCATAAGCCTGTAGGTATAAGCATGGACCTATAGGCATAGGATGCAAAGATGCGGCAGAGGTGGGTCAGAGGGCTTCACGCTTTTGCATGAAGAACATAACACATTGTTTCGGGGGCAGAAGAGTTGAAGCTGTTGCATGGAACAAGTCCTAGCTGCGTCGCAAGTGACGCGGGAAATTGGCAGAGAGTGTTGGCTATTGGAGCGACTGGTGGCAATGGAATGGATCGCAGCGGACCGAAGCCAGGGTTTACACTTTGAGCCAGGGTTTCTTGTGGTTGGTCGGTCGGTTGTGCAGTCAAATGGACAACGAGGAGACCCCAGAATGGGGGCACCGCCAAAAAAACATAGTTCCGGGGGCTGGGGGGGGGGGGGGGGGGGGGGGGGAAGCTTTTGAATGCAGAATGAACAAAGCAGGTATGCGCCCAAGGTGCTACATACATACAAACAGTGCTTACACAAATAACCAGTTCTACATACAAAATGTGCTTACACATATAACCATTGCTTGTTTTGTATACAGTCCTTCCCAATATTGAGGTTGGGCATGTCCATTTAGCCTATCTGGCTACGCCTTTTAGCGGTTTGACTGTTAAAACAAACAAACACACAAATATACTCAACACTACCAGGCGGTGTTCACCTTCTCTTTATACATATATTGGTCTATGTATATGTATGCATCAGCCTACGTGCAAGTATCAGCCTACGCAAAAATGAAAAATGCAACATATACCGTGTACACTAACACATTCTCACCACTATCAGGCGGCGTACAGCTTCGTGTCCTTTTATATATATATCTATGTCTGCATCAGCCATGCAACAAAGAAAAATGAAACATATATACTGATGTACACAAGTACATCACCACTCTCACCACTATGAGGCGATGTACACCTTCTTGCCATTGCCTATGTTTATATTAGTGGAAATACACACACACACAACTATGAGGCAACATACACCTTGCCATTGCCTATATATTGGTCTATGCATATGCATATACACAAACACGTACTCACCACTATGAGGCAACATACACCTTGCCATTGCCTATGTTTATATTGGTCTATGCATATGTACAACACAAACACGTACTCACCACTATGAGGCGACGTACGCCAGGTACAGCCAAACGCTCCACCACTGACCGCAGAGTGTCGTCCTTGCTACATATGTGCACCCGTGACAATCTATCTGCCGCTTCCTTAACTGTGGACGCAAACTGCTGCACTCTTGCCTGATGCACACAATGTTGGTTTGGTTTTTATTTGGTTGGTTTTGGTTTGGGACGGGATTGGTTGATTGTGGTTTGGGGTTTTGGTGGACACGAACTGCTGCACTCTTGCCTGATGCACAAGATGGTGGTTTGGTTGGTTTGGTTGTTTATGGTTTGGGATGGGATTGGTTATTTTTGGTTTGGGGTTTTGGTGGACGCGAACTGCTGCACCCTTGCCTGATGCACAAGATGTTGGTTTGTTTGGTTTTGGTTTGTTTGGTTTTGGTTTGGTTAGTTTGGGTTTGGGATGGAACGCAAACTGCTGCACTCTTGCCTGATGCACAAGATGTTGGTTTGGTTGTTTTTGGTTTGGTTAAGGATGGGATTGTTTGTTTTTGGTTAGGGGTTTTGGAGGACGCGAACTGCTGCACTCCTGCCGGATGCACAAGATGTTGGTTCGGGTGGTTTCTGTTTGGGATGGGATTGGTTGTTTATGGTTTGGTGTTTTGGTGGACGCATACTGCTGCACTCTTGCCTGATGCATAAGATGCTGGTTTGGTTAGTTTTGGTTTGGGGTGGGGTTTAGTACCAGACTGGTAACACACATCACATACCCAGTTCCCTTCGCTACCACATGAGTGAGAACAGATGCTAGGCTACCAGTACGGGTTAGGCAGCATGATTAGGGACACGGATTAGATAACTACTATTATGTGGGTGGGATTGATTTATATATATTATTTGTATAGTATCAGACAGTGAACATCCCCGTTCGGAACGGGATGGCTCTATTGTAGAGCGATTCCGGATCGAACGGAAGCAGGTGTGGGGTCTTATCAGGTTGCTGGTTTGAACCCCATCGAGGTCGCCTGGGCCCACCAGGAGGGTCGTCCACCGGCATGGTAACTGGACTCTAGGTGTGATGTAAGCCCGTCCATCGCATACTTACTAGCCGGTTCCCTTAACCCCACGTCCTTAGAAGTGTTATTGTGACATATCTTGGAAGTGAAGATGTATTCATTTTATTCAGACAGTGAACATATTCCATCACATACCCAGTTCCATGCTCTACCACATGAATGAGAACAGACACTAGGCTACCGGTACATGTCACACAGCATGATTAGGGACACGGATAAGACAGCTACGGTTACGTAAATGGGATAGATTTAGTATCAGACAGTGAACACATTCCATCACACACCCAGTTCCACCATCCTAATAGCCCAGTGAGAACAGACACTAGGCTACCATGAACCCAATCCAGTCAACGGTGGGGAGGGGAGTGGGGACAAGATCCACCTTAGGTACATATTAGACGGCTATGACTATGCAGGTGGGATAGATTTAGTACCAGACTGGTAACACACAACATCACATACCCAGTTCCATGCTCTACTACATGAGTGAAGACAGACGCTAGGCTACCAGTACAGGTTAGACAGCATGATTAGGGACACAAAGTAGAAAGCTATGATTATGTAAGTAGAATTGATTTATATATATTGTTTATATAGTATCAGACAGTGAACACATTCCATCATATACCCAGTTACATATTCCACCACATGAGTGCGAACAGACACTAGGCTACCATGAACCCAATCCAGTCAACAGTGGGGAGGGGGGTGGGGACAAGATCCACCTTAGGTACATATTAGACAGCATGATCATGTAGGTGGCAGATTTGGTATCAGATTATCTACACATTGGTATCAGATTATCTACACATTGGCATCAGATTGTCTACACACAAACATCAGATTTTCTACACATTGGTATCAGATTATCTACACATTGGCATCAGATTGTCTACACATAAACATCAGATTGTCTACACATTGGTATCAGATTATCTACACATTGGCATCAGATTGTCTACACATTGGCATCAGATTGTCTACACATTGGTATCAGATTATCTACACATTGGCATCAGATTGTCTACACATAAACATCAGATTGTCTACACATTGGCATCAGATTGTCTACACATTGGCATCAGATTGTCTACACATTGGCATCAGATTGTCTACACATTGGCATCAGATTGTCTACACATTGGCATCAGATTGCCTACACATTGGCATCAGATTGCCTACACATTGGCATCAGATTGTCTACACATTGGCATCAGATTGTCTACACATTGGCATCAGATTGTCTACACATTGGCATCAGATTGTCTACACATTGGCATCAGATTGTCTACAAGTTGGCATCAGATTGTCTACACATTGGCATCAGATTGCCTACACATTGGCATCAGATTGTCTACACATTGGCATCAGATTGTCTACGCATTGGTATCAGATTGTCTACACATTCCCCCCTCCCCTGATTTGGTATCAAACTGCCAACACATTCCGTCACGCACCCATTTCTTTCGGCTACCGCCTGACTGTACGCTACGCTAGAAAGTATGCTACCATTAAGCCCCCCCCCCCCCCCCCCCCCCCCCCCCCCCCACACACACACCACCTCACACAAAACAGACAATTCAGTCAGACCCACAAACCTGCTGTTGCTGTTCTGAGTGTAGGTGTTGCTGCTGCTGTTGTTGCTGCTGGGCGTGGAACTCTGCCGACAAGCCCCCCATGGGCCCCGCAGTAGCTGACTGAGGCAATGGCGCAGTCTGCCACGGTACAGGGGTGGGAGATGCAAGGGATAGAGCTTGTCCAACCTGAATAGGTGTGGGTAGGGTTAGGGTGGAGTGGTTTGGGGTTGGTTTGGGGTGATGTGGTCTGCCCCGGCACAGGGGTGGGAGATGCAAGGGATAGAGCTTGTCCAACCTGAATAAGTGTAGGTTGAGTTAGGGTGGAGTGGTTAAGGGTTGGTTTGAAGTGATGTGGTCTGTTACGGCACAGGGGTAGCAGATGCAAGGGATAGAGCTTGTCCAACCTGAAGAGATGTGGTGTGGTGGAGGTGTGGTGTGGTGGAGGGGGTGAAGTGGGGTGTGGTGGAGGGGGTGTGTGGTGTGGTGGAGTGGGGGTGGGGTGTGGTGGAGTGGGGGTGACGTGAGGTGTGGGATGAACAAGGGTGGGGGGAATAAAGGTCGGAGTATGTCCAATGTAATAAGGGGGGGATGGTGAGTGGTGAAGAGATGCATGGCTGAGGATGGTGGTTTTTGTTACGTGACAGGACGTGGGCTGCTAGTGCACAGGGGTGAGGGGAATAGAGGGCAGAGACTGTCATAATATGATGAGGGGGGATGGTGAGTGGAGATGAGATGTATGGCTGAGGATTGTGGTTTTTGTTACGTGACAGGAGGTGGGCTGCTAGTGCACAGGGGTGAAGGGAAAGGGTCAGAGTACGTCCAATGTAACGAGGGGGGTGGTGGTGAGTGGTTATGAGATACAATAAGGATAGAACATGTAATCAAGCCAATAGCCAAGCAGCCCACTCAGCAGGCAGTGTCTTTTTCCCCCACAAATCTTGAGGCCATTTTGGTAGCCACAAGTGGCGACCAAAGCCTGATTTTGGGACGTTGCGGTAGCACCGTCTGTAGAGCGCGTGAAGCGCCGCTACCTGAAGGGGGGTCCGGGGGGCTACGCAGACAGCAGGGACAGCAGCTCACCGTTACAACTTCCCATTGTAGTCTGTTGTACGTGTTTCCATTACACAGTTCCGTGATGTCAGATATAAAAAATATATATATATTTATACATATACAAACCTACTAGTAGGGTAGCCCGTGTGGCCGTTGCCCCCCCCCCCCTCCCTCCTTCCTTGCCCCTCCCCGTGTCCTCCTTCCCCCCACCTCCCTGAGATGCAATGGGGATAGAACATTTACCAAGCAACTAGCCAAGCAGCCCACACAGCAGCTCACTGTCACATCTTCCCATTGCAGTCTGTTGTATGAGTTGCCTTGACACAGTTCCGTGAGGTCAAAGCAAACACATATATCCAAAACGCTCACCGTCACATCCTCCCATTGCAGTCTGTTGTACGCGTTGCCTTTACACAGTTCCGTGATGTCAGCACGAGCATATATATCTAAAAGGCAACGCTTGTCATCCACCACTGGAAGACAGCTCACGCCAGCCTCCAGGAGAAGGCTCAAGGCCGTTGTAAGAGGCGTGCTAGGTGTAACGGTGTGCAGCGGCTGTAGGGAGGAAGGAGGTCAAGGCATTAATTATATGGTAATTATATTGTAGTTACACGATATCCATGGAGGTGTGCTAGGTATCACTGTGTGCAGCGGCTGTAGGGAGGAAGGAAGTTTACGCGTTAATTATATGGTAATTATATTGTAGTTACATGATATACATGGAGGTGTGCTAGGTGCCACTGTGTGCAGTGGCTGCAGGGAGGAAGGAGGTCAAGGAGTTGATTACATGGTAATTCTATTGTTATTACATGATATACATGGAGGTGGGCTAGGTGACACTGTGTGCAGCGGCTGAAAAAAAAATGCAAAGCCTCACCAGGGGCCTTCGCCACTGCCTGCCGTCTTTACTGCTGTGCAGCACATCAGAATGAGCTACACGGGGTCTACGTTCTCAGTGCACAGATCAGGATCCAGGTAGCGAACGCTACAGGTTGTGGGGGAAAAAGGGCTTAGCATACACAAATGCAAAGCCTCACCTGCAGCTTTCGCCACTGCCTGCCGTCTTTACTACCGTGCAGCACATCAGAATGAGCTAAACCGGGTCTACGAGCTCAGATCAAGATCCAGGTCTGAAAAATTTGCCGAAACGGGGTCCTAGCCTAGCAGGTAGCAATTTCTTTAGGTTGCAGGATTCAAAAGCTCTGAGCTTACACAAATAGATGTATTTTGTTAGTCCCAATAGGGATATCATATCAGGAGGGGCTAAAAAGAAATGCACAAATGTAAGCCCTAACCTGGAGCTTTTGCCACTGCCTGCCGTCTTTACTACCGTGCAGCACATCAGAATGAGCTAAACCGGGTCTACGAGCTCAGATCAAGATCCAGGTCTGAAAAATTTGCCGAAACGGGGTCCTAGCCTAGCAGGTAGCCATTTCTATAGGTTGCAGGATTCAAAAGCTCTGAGCTTACACAAATATATGTATTTTGTTAGTCCCAATAGGGATATCATATCAGGAGGGGCTAAAAAGAAATGCACAAATGTAAGCCCTAACCTGGAGCTTTCGCCACTGCCTGCCGTCTTTACTATCGTGCAGCACATCAGAATGCGCTACGCCGGCATCCGGTGACCACGTGCCCAGTGGCAAGCTCCCCAGGGGCTGAGACAGCAGGGGAAGGGATGCCAGGCTGGCTTGGAAGTGGCGCATGAGGCAGGCCAGCACGCCTGACAGTGTTGCGAGGTGCAGCACGTAGGGCACCTGCAGGGCAGGGTGCATGGGGTGGAGGGTGAAGGGGGGGGAGAGAGAGGGAGGGAGAGAGAGAGAGGGAGAGAGAGAGAGAGAGAGAGAGAGAGAGAGAGAGAGAGAGAGAGAGAGAGAGAGGAGCATAAGGTGATGTGAGAGTCATGTGTGCTACTTGTGTGTGTGTGTGTACGTTTTTCTTGTAAGAAGATGTAAGAAGAAGAAGAAGATGTAAGAAGAAGAAGAAGATGTAAGAAGAAGAAGACATATATCTTCTTATAAGAAGACCACCTCGCCAAAATGGGGGTCTGTGCTGAACACAGGAGCAATGTTGCACTGGTTCTGGAAGAGAATCATGTGCGCTACTTGGGTGTGTGTGTGCGAGTGTGTGTGTGTGTCTTCGATCTTCTTAAGAGGCCCACCTCGCCACTATGGGGGTCTGTGCTGAACACAGGAGCCATGTTGCACTGGTTCTGGAAGAGAATCACGAATGCTACTTGGCGGTGTGTGGGTGCTACTTGGCTGTGTGTGTCTCTTAGACCTTCTTTTAAGAGGCTCATCTCGCCACTATGGGGATCTGTGCTGAGCACAGAAGTCATGTTGCACTTGGTGTGGAAGATGTGTGTGTGCGTGTCTTAGATCTTCTTGTAAGAGGCTCACCTGGCCACTATGGGGGTCTGTGCTGAACACAGGAGCCATGTTGCACTAGTTCTGGAAGAGAATCATGAGCGCTACTTGGGTGTGTGTGCATGTGTGCGAGTGTGTGTCTTAGATCTTCTTAAAAGTCCCACCTCGCCACTATGGGGGTCTGTGCTGAACACAGAAGCCATGGTGCACTGGTTCTGGAAGAGAATCACGAAAGCTAGTTGGCGGTGTGTGGGTGCTACTTGGCTGTGTGTGTCTCTTCCTTTTTTAACCTTGACCTTCTTTTAAGATGCCCATCTCGCCTCTATGGGGGTCTGTGCTGAGCACAGGAGCCATGTTGCACTTGGTATGGAAGATGTGTGCGTGTGTGTGTCTTAGATCTTCTTATAAGAGGCTCACCTGGCCACTATGGGGGTCTGTGCTGAACACAGGAGCCATGTTGCACTGGTTCTGGAAGAGAATCATGAGCGCTACTTGGGTGTGTGTGCATGTGTGCGAGTGTGTGTCTTAGATCTTCTTAAGAGGCTCACCTCGCCACTACGGGGGTCTGGTGCTGGTGGCCACTATAATAGCAAAGGAGCCTTGTTGCACTTGTTGTGTGTGTAGTAGAGCCATCTTGCACGTGTGTGTGTGTGTGTGTGTGTGTGTGTCTTAGATCTTCTCGCTCACCTCGCCACTATGGGGGTCTGTGCTGAGGCACGCACAGGGGACGGCCATGTTTGCACTGGTTTTCTGCGAAGGACAACCTCATGTGTGCTTACTTGGCTGCTTGGTGTATATTTGTACTTAGGGTGTGGCGTGCCGTGGCGTGTGTCTTCGAATCTTTCTTATGAGGAGGCTCACCCTGGCCACTATTTGGGGTCTGTGCTGAAAACACAGGGGAGCCATTGTTGCACTGGTTCTGGGGAAGGAGAACTCATGTTGCGCTACTGGCTGTGTGTGTGCGCGTTGTGTGGAGTGTTGTTGTCTTAGATCTTTCTTTCTTCTTACAGCATCGCCTCTTATCGTTATCTTCTGCGTGAGTTGAGGCAGACAAGAGGACAGGTCAGCATCCATGTGGAGTTAGACACACAACATGGAGAAGGTCGTCATCTGGATGTGTGTACATCGAAGGTAGGGGGCGGCGGCCTTTGAGCATCGCCCCTTCTCGTAACCCTCTGTGTGAGGAGTTGGGGTTGTGTGTGGGGGGAAGATGTCAAACCCAATCAGGTCTTCATCAATCACCCATAAGCATCTCCCTTTCTTGTAATCCTCTGTGTAAGAGATTGGGGTTGAGGGGGGGGGGGGGGGGGGGGGGGGGGGGGAGATGTCAAACTCAATCCGATCTTCATCAACCATCCATCAGCACAGCCCCTTCTCGCAATCCTCTGTGAGAGTTGAGACAGAGAGAGTTAGCCCTTCCTGTCACAGTTGGGCAAGTCCCTTTAGCCTGTTTGGCCTACTCCTGGACTGTAACATACATACAGCCACGCAAGCCTGAGTTCAAAGGCAAAACGGCTACATCTGAGCTTCGCGTCAGTGCAACACAGCGTCGCCAAATTGGCTACCCCCCCACCCCCACCCCACACACACAAACATACCTAATTGTATGGAAGTCCATTTCAAGCTCACTGATGGCTCCCCCACACCCCCACCTCACACCCCCACCCACACATACCTTATTGTATGGAAGTCCATTTCAAGCTCACTGATGGCTCCCCCACACCCCCACCCCACACCCCCACCCACACATACCTTATTGTATGGAAGTCCATTTCAAGCTCACTGATGGCTCCCCCACACCTCCACCCCACACCCCCACCCACACATACCTTATTGTATGGAAGTCCATTTCAAGCTCACTGATGGGTCCCCTACACCCCCACCCCACAACTCCACCCACACATACCTTATTGTATGGAAGTCCATTTCAAGCTCACTCATAGGGTTGGCCCCACTAGACACGCTGTGTCTCAGGCGTTTGAGGATGGCAATAAAATCAGATGCGCTTATCACGCCTATGAGCGTTGACTCTGTAGAGTCCCACAGGGCAGCTGAGGCAATTCCCTGTGACAGTGTGAGTGTGTTGGTGGTGTGTGTGTGTTGTTGGTGGTGTGTGTGTGTTAGTGGGTGGTGTGTGTGTTGGTGGTGTGTGTGTGTTAGTGGGTGGGGTGTGTGTTAGTGGGTGGTGTGTGTGTGTTAGTGGGTGGGGTGTGTGTTGGTGGTGTGTGTGCGGGTGTGTGGAATCAGGTGTTTGAGGCTGGCGATAAAATCAGATGCGCTTATCACCCCTATGAGCGTTGACTCTGTAGAGTCCCACAGGGCAGCTGAGGCAATTACCTATGACAGTGTGAGTGTGTATTGGTGGTGTGTGTGTGTTGGTGTTGGGTGGTGTGTGTTGGTGGTGTGTGTGTTGGCGGTGTGTGTGTTTGGGGGGGGGGGGGGGGGGGGGGGGATAGGCATTTGGGTAGGCATATCGAAGAGACGGGAAAAGGGAATTCTACGCTCGGTGAGGAAAGCAATCAATGTGTGGCTGGTGCGGTGGTGTGTGGTTAGTGTGTGGTGTGTGGTTCGAGGGTGTGTGGGGTGGGGTGGGGGTTGGGTGAAGTGGTAGTGGTGGTGTGGTGGTGGTGTGTGTTCGTATGTGTGTTTGTTTGTGTGGTGTGTGTGTCTGTGTTCGTGTGTGTGTGTGATGTGTGAGTTTGTGTGGTGGTGTGGTGGTGTATAGTGGTATGCGTGTGTGCTGGCGGCGGTGGTGTGGTAGTGTGGTGGTGTGCGGGTGTGGTGGTGGTGTGAGGTGGTATGGTGGTGTGGTGATGGTGTGGTGTTGGTGGTGTGGCGGTGTTGTGTTGGTGGTGTGGTCTGTGTGTGTGGTGTGTGTATGGTGTGTGTGTGGTGATGGTGTGGTGGTGTGGTGGTGGTGGTGGTGGTGGTGTTGGTGGTGTGTTGGTGGTGTGTTGTGTTGGTGGTGTGGTCTGTAAGTGTGGTGTGTGGGGTGGGTGGGGTGGGTTTACATCTCACCTGCTCATGCAACGCCTGGAAGGCTTGGCGAACAGGCTTGTCCACATCTAGGATGATCACTTTCCCACTTTCAGGAATTAGCCCGTAGGCGGTGTGGTGGTGTGATGGTGGCGCGTGTGTGTAGTCGTATGTGTGTGGTGTGTGTGGTGGGTTCACATCTCACCTGTTCATGCAACGCATGGAAGGCTTGGCGAACAGGCATATCCACATCTAGGATAGTCACTTTCCCACTTTCAGGAATTAGCTCGTAGGCAGTGTGGCTATGGAGGAAGTCAATGATCTTCTTCCGTGTGTACTCCTGCGACAGATAGGGGGGCATGGGTGAGGAGGGGAGGGGGGGGGGGGGAGGGGAGAGGGGCTGGGAGGAAGGGGGGCATGGGGTAGGGGGGTCTGGGGTGAGGGGGGCATGGTGCGAGGGGGGCTGGGGGGAAGGGGGCTGGGAGGAAGGGGGCGCAGAGGAAGGGGACATGGGGTGAGGGGGGCTGGGGGTAAGGGAGCATGGGTGAGGGGGGCATGGGTGAGGGGGGAAGGGGGGAGGAGGGGAGGGGGCTGGGAGGAAGGGGGCATGGGGTGAGGGGGGCATGGGTGAGGGGGTAAGGGGTGAGGGGGAAAGGGGGGGGGAGGGGCGGGGGGCTGGGAGGGAAGGGGGGCATGGGGTGAGGGGGGTATGCGTGAGGGGGCATGGGTGAGGGGGTCTGGGGGGAGGAAGGGAGGGGGGCTGAGAGGAAGGGGGCATGGGTATATGGGGGTCTGGGGTGAGGGAGGCATGGGGTGAGGGGGGCTGGGGGGAAGGGGAACGGGAGGAAGGGGTGCGGAGGAAGGGGACATGGGTTAAAGGGGGCTGGGGGGAAGGGAGCATGGGGTGGGGGGTGGGGGGGGGGGGCTGGGGGGAGGAGGAGAGGGGGGCGCGGAGGAAGGGGGCATGTGGTGAGTGGGGTTGGGGGGAAGGGGGCTGGGAGGAAGGGGGCGCGGAGGAAGGGGACAAGGGGTGAGATGGGCGGGGGGGAGGAGGGGCGGGGGGCTGGGCTGTCTTTGTGCATCAATGGTTAAACATGTAGTTGTTGAACAGGTGATTAACACCCTAACACCGGTTTAACAACCAGAACAGGTGCAGGCTGCAGTAGGGCCACCCACCCACCCACCCGCCCCATATTTATATTGCACACGCGCCTGCAGCCACACTTAAAAGACAGCTGACGACACACACAGTCAAATCCACAAACTACAAACATGTGGGCCATGCCACTAAGCACCCTCACCATTCTCCAACATGGAGCCCATCCAGCAGACCCACTCCCCCCCCCACACACACACCCCACACCCCCTCCTGCACCCTCCCAAACCCACCTGCAACCCTCCCACACCACCCACCATGCAGCCCATGCAACCAACACACAAGCTGCGAGCCCATGCAACACATGCAGTCCATGCAACCCACACACAAGCTGCAAGCCCATGCATGTGCACCAAGCCCATGCAGATCACACACAAGCTGTGAGCCCATGCAACACAAGCAGCCCATGCAACTAATGCAGTCCATGTAACTCACACACAAGATGCAAGCCTATGCAACACATGAAGACTATGCAACCCACACACAAGCTGCAAGCCCATGCAACACATGCATCTCATGCGACACATGCTGCCTAAGCAACCTACACACAAGCTGCGAGCCCATGCATGTGCACCAAGCCCATACAACTCACACACAAGCTGTGAGCCCATGCAACACAAGCAGCCCATGCAATTCACACACAAGATGCAAGCCTATGCAACACATGAAGCCTATGCAACCCACACACGAGCTGCAATCCTGTGCATCACATGCAGCCCATGCAACACATGCAGCATATGCAACCCACACACAAGCTACAACCCCATGCAGCCCATGCAACCCACACACAAGCTGCAAGCCCATGCAACACATGCAGCCTATGCAACCCACACACAAGCTGCAATCCTGTGCAACACATGCAGCCCATGCAACACATCTAACCTATGCAACCCACACACAAGCTGCAAGCCCATTCAACACATGCAGCCCATGCAACCCACACACAAGCTGCAAGCCCATGCAACACATGCAGCCCAGGCAACCCACACACAAGCTGCAAGCCCATGCAACACATGCAGCCCATGCAACCTACACACAAGCTGCAAGCCCATGCAACACATGCAGCCCATGCAACCCCCACACAAGCTACAACCCCATGCAGCCCATGGAACCCACACACAAGCTGCAAGCCCATGCAACACATATAACCTATGCAACCCACTCACAAGCTACAAGCCCATATCACCATTGGTGCTATCACTCTGCCCCCACACTACACCACGCCACACCACGCTACCACATCACACCATGTCACGGTACGCTACGCCAGCACACCACACCATGTCACGCTTCGTCACCACACCACACCATGTCACGCTTCGCCACCACATCACACCATGTCACGGTACGCTACGCCACCACACCACACCATGCCACACCATCACACCATGCCATGTCACCACATCACACCATGTCACGGTACGCTACGCCACCACACCACACCATGCCATGTCATCACACCATGCCATGTCACCACATCACACCATGTCACGGTACGCTACGCCAGCACACCACACCATGCCACAACATCACACCATGCCATGTCACCACATCACACCATGTCACGGTACGCTACGCCACCACACCATGCCACACCATGCCATGTCACCACATCACACCATGTCACGCGACCACATCACACCATGTCTCGCCACCACACCATGTAATGCTACGCCACCACACCACACCAAACCATGCAATCCCACCACATCACACCATGTCACGCCACCACGCCATGTAACCTTACGCCACCACATCACAATTAACTTACCAGTTCTTTAGGGTTGTGTATCACTATCGGTCCTACCACTGGGTCCGCACTCGCCATGTCCACGTCACCTTGGGTTGGTAAGCCTACGCTACCACATCACACCACACCATGTCACACCACCACGCCATTTAACCCTACGCCACCACATCACACCACACCACGCCTAGCCACCACATCACATAGCCACCAATGAACTTACCGGTTCTTTAGGGTTGTGTATCACTATCGGTACTACCACTGGGTCCGCCTTCGCCATGTCCACGCCACCTTGGATTGATAGGCGAAGCCCAGGTAGTTCGGACACAGGTACCATGTCACGCCACCACGCCATGAAACGCTACGCCACCACACCACATCACACTATACATAGCCACCACATCACCTAGCCACCAATGAACTTACCGGTTCTTTAGGGTTATGTATCACTATCGGTACTACCACTGGGTCCGCATTCGCCATGTCCACGTCAGCTTGGATTGGTAGGCGAAGCCCGGGTAGGACAGACACAGGTGGAACCAACTGCTGCTGCTGCTGCTGCTGTTGCTGTTGTTGTTGCTGCTGTTGCTGTTGTTGCTGCTGCTGCTGTTGCTGCTGTTGTTGCTGCTGCTCCTGCTGCTGCAGAATAATTGCGCTAAACAATTGGGGGTCCAACACTTGTGCAGTGGATTGTTGTGCTGCTGCTGCTGCTAGCTGTGCTTGGGCTAACAACTGCTGCTGTGCTTGCGAATGCAATTGGTGGACGGCAGCTTGTTGCTGGGCCAACACCTGCTGTTCGTCTAGAGGGGTGCTGCATGGGGTGGGGGATGGCATGGGGCAGATCAGGATGGTGGTAGTGAGCTGAGTTCAGTGCCTGTCTGTGCTTGGGGTGGGTGTTGTGGTGTGGTGCTGCTCTGTGGTGTGGTTTGATGTTGTTGTGTTGTGTAGTGTAGTGTTGTGGAGTAGTATTTTGTGGTGTGGTGTGGTTTGGTGGTGGTGCGTTGTGGTGGTGGTGCGTAGTGAAGTGTTGTGGAGTAGTATTTTGTGGTGTGGTGTGGTTTGGTGGTGGTGCGTTGTGGTGTGGTGCGTAGTGAAGTGTTGTGGAGTAGTATTTTGTGGTGTGTTGTGGTTTGGTTTGGTGGTGGTGCGTTGTGGTGTGGTGCGTAGTGAAGTGTTGTGGAGTAGTATTTTGTGGTGTGGTGTGGTTTGGTTTGGTGGTGGTGCGTTGTGGTGTGGTGCGTAGTGAAGTGTTGTGGAGTAATATTTTGTGGTGTGGTGGAATGACATAATGTTAATTGATATGTGCGGCTGGATCGCAACTTCATTGCTCAACACCATTCACAAGAGAGAGAGAGTCTCACCTGTAGGGACCGGAGTCGATGTTTTGGACGAAGAGCCATTTTTTTACACTTTCCAATGATGATGATGATGATGATGATGATGATGATTACATTTTTCCTGGCGCCCTACTGGACTCCAAATGGATCAGGCATAAATTGTTTATCAGTCACCAGAGAGAGAGTCTCACCTATCGGGGCCAGAGTCAATTTGCCGGACGAAGAGCCAGTTGTTTACATTCCCCAATGGATCGGGCATAAAAGGGGCCGTCTCGTCATGTCGCCACTTCCCGTCAACAATAAATTTATACTGGTGATACCTGCAGGTATAAATAACGACACACATATGTGTTGCAAGCCTCATATAATTAAATTAAATTATAAATTAAAGTTATACGTGTGGTACCTGCAAGTTGTAACAACAACACACATGTGTAATATATTTGTGCTCCAAGGCCTCCCATCATACAATAAAATTAAATACAATATTTAATTTATACTGGTGATTCCTGCAGGTAGAAACAACGACACACATGTACGACGAACTCAGGGCCCCCGTTGGTACAACAATTGTTTGGGGTTCAATTTATCAGTGCTTTTTCTTTTTAAGCCCTTCTTATCACAGTTGGGCAAGTCCCTTTAGCCTTTTTGGCCTACCTCTGGACAGTAACATGCATATATACATACATGAGTGTTGCAAGCCTCAGATAATTACAAGGCTAAACAGATACACATTTCTGTGGCTGTGACCACAAAGCCTGTTCTCATCCTGATCGTGACAGCATGCTAGGTGCAGGTGTGGGTGTAGATGTGGGTGTGGGTGTAGATGTGGGTGTGGGTGTAGATGTGGGTGTGGGTGTAGATGTGGGTGTGGGTGTAGATGTGGGTGTAGGTGTAGGTGTAGATGTGGGTGTAGGTGTAGGTGTGGGTGTAGGCCCAGACTCTTTCAGTCACCTCCAATTTCCATTGGGGCCATGAAACAAGAATCTGTAGCAGGACATGTTTTACCTTGTGAAGAGGGAGAGTGCCTTGTAGCCTGGTAGTCGGCTACCCCCAGAATAAACAAGTTCGATGCAGCGTCGCCTGCGTCGCTAAAAGTTGGCGGAGAGTGATCGCGACGGAGCAACAGGTGGCAAGGGAAGCGAATTAGTTACGAGACCGTTGGCTGACGTGTCGGGCTTCATCACGGTCAGACGGATGGATGGATGGATGGTCGGTCAACCGGACAAATGGGTAACACTGGGGGCTCCCGCCCCCCAGAAGGAGGGGCTCCGCCAAAAAAATATCATTATCAACATCACCATCATTGTTTCTGTTGTCATCATGACATAGGCGTTGAGAGGAGAAGGCGGCTCTGCCCAACAAGATTTCACGTCTAGATTTGTGTTACTATATATGAGAGAGCGCTTGGACCATATTTACCCTAATGGGCTATGCCCTCCCGGGGGACAGGGCATTTATAAGGAGAGTGTGTTTATATGTGCCCTCTCTAAGAATCTGGCGTGTTGGGTATGTAGAGACCAAGACCTTACCCCATGCACAGGTCCAAGACCGTAACCCATGCACAGGTCCAACCCAAGCACAGAATCAAGACCCCAACCCATGCACAGGTTCAACACCATAACCCATGCACAACCTATGCACAAGCCAGCTGTACTAGGCTAAGTCTTCATCCTGAGAATCTTTCTCAGAGCATGGTGAGTCCGCCCATCGTCAGCAGAATAACACATCCAACTAACCCAACTTACCCAGGGGGCAGATGCACAACCACAGAGAAGACTCCTGGACTCAACTCAACTGGTGCCATAGGCACAGTATCGACCCAACGGGTGAATGAGCCACATAGGTGCACCTGCAAAGTTGGTTGGAAGTTTTGTTTCACACGAGCGCATCAGTGGCGAGAAGGTGGGAGCCACACTCGAGCATGTTTGTTTTCGGGTTTCAGGCTTGAAAAGCTTGCTTACCTGACATCCCCCGAATCGCCAAACAAACCTGGAGGATTGTGAAATAGAGCAGAAAAGGTTCAGAACGGGTCGAATGGGGAAGAGGAGGCCAGGCTACTAAGCACATCACACCGGGACTTCTACCAGCTTCGGTTATCATCACTTTCTGAAGCATCGCGCAGCAAGTATTTTCGAGGAGCAGGCAAAATGCAAAACCACGGAAGATCGCTGCATGGTGGGAGACAAAACCAGTGCCGACAGCTGCTACTTGCTACTGCGTTGTTACCTCGTCGGTACAAAATAGCTCATGTGGTGTCGAGATTAACTGCATGGGCGGAATATTGCCATCCGTAACCAACGTGGTGTGATTCAACTACATCAGCAGATCAGCGGCGATGGATGTGCGGAGGGCACGGGAAAACAACGGCATGGCAGGTATACTCGGGGCGGAAAAAAGCGCAACTCGGTGCGCCAAGGCACAACAACCCTAATAACCTAGTGTACTGCTGCCGAAGAGGCTACGAGCCTGAGGAAAGCTCTGCGAGCGCGCGGTCGAGCCCGCGCGTTCTGAGCTTGTGTTAATGCAATGAAGGGCCATGGATGCCACACACCATGCGCTTAATTGGTCGGGAAACTACGCAATGTAACAAATAAATGAGGGGGCAGGGATACAGGCTGGGGAGTGGATGAACATATTGAATAAAACAAAGCAATAACACCAGCACTACCACCACACAGCCCATTATTATTAAGATAGGTGAATGTGGGTGCAGGGATACTAGCTGGGAAGTGGATGAACTAATGGTAAGGTATACCACCACCACCACCACCACCACATGAGTAGGTGAGTAGGTGAGGGAGGGAGGGAGGGAGGGAGGCAGGTAGGTAGGTAGGTAGGTAGGTAGTTGGTTGGTTGGTTGGTTAGTCAGTCAGTTAGGTAGGTAGGAAGGTAGGTAGGTTGGTTGGTAGGTGAGTTATGTAAAGTTAGGTAAGGTTAGTTAGTTAGTTAGTTAGTTAGTTAGTTAGTTAGTTAGTTAGTTAGTTAGTTAGTTAGTTAGTTGGGTAGGAAGGTAGCTAGGTAGGTAGGTAGTTGGGTAGGTAGGTAGACAGATAGATAGATGAATGAGTTGGCAGGGATACCGTACTGCCTGGGGAGTGGATGAACAAATTGAACCCCTTGTATGTGTAAACTCCAGAGGCGATAAAGATCTCCGGAGGGTCTTGCCATCTGCATTCATGCTATGGAGCAGGGTACTACAAAGCGTGCGCGGCAGCGCAATTTCGCGCACGCTTTTGAGCCCCACTGCGCGTTTTTCAATCCCCCTGTGGGCGCAGCGCACAGTTTTTGCTCTCTTTGCAGTACACAGCGCTGATCAATTTGACGTTTGTGCGCTTTATGCGCTGACCAATTTGACAAAATGTAGTACCTTGCTACGAAGGGCAACATTACAGATCACAATCCACTACGTTTGTGTTTATTTTCTCATGATGAGGACAGATTAGCACATAGCTTTCTTTTCGCTTTAGCCCCCTCTAGACCCCCCAGGGTCCCGGGGCTGAAGCCCTAAGTTCCCCCCGTGTCTCTCTCTGCCGTCTGTCCGTCTGTCCGCCGTCTGTCCACTGTCTGTCTCTCTCCATCCATCTGTCCAGGCGTCTGAACGATCCCAGACATCTCCGCACCCAAACATTTGGCTCATAGTTGGAGTGCGCATGACTAGAGTTATCAGCATCTCAGCGGTCAAGATCTTTCGCAAAAGTTGTTCAATGTTTTGTAGCTTTATTCGGCTACGAGTAGCTACTTTCTCCACTACTTTCGAAACTCCCTGCCGGCGACTGCCAAATTGTTTTCCCGTGTCGCTTACTACACACTCTTAGAACTTGTCAGCTACAAGCAGCAGCTTCTAAGCAGCTCCCTGAGCCAGCCACTGGGCTAAGCCCCAAGATTTCAGCAGTGCTGTAAAGCTGATTCTGCTAGCTTCCAGTTGCACTACGGGGCTGTAGTATTGGCTGAGCGGCAAGCCTGGGGAGCTGCCAAGAAGCTGTTGCTCGTAGCCGAAAAGAAAAGCTATGGATTAGCACCATCGGGGGACTCCCCCTGTAGTGAATGTATGTTCATGTGTATGTGTGTATGTATGTAAGTATGTATGTATGTGTGTATGTATGTATGTATGTATGTATGTATTGTTGTATGTATGTATGTATGTATGTATGCATGTATGTATGTATGTATGTATGTATGTATGTATGCATGTATGTATGTGAGGGGTCAGAGTGGGTTGGGTTGGCCCCCCTTTAGCAACATTCATCACTGTAACATGCGTTTGATTGGGCACACTGTATTGCTTTGGGGCTACGTGTTGCAGCTTCTAGGCAGCTCCTGCACAGTCCACGGGGTAGCCAATTAGGCAATAGAGACTGTTATCAATAATCCCCTGCTTGAGGACAGATTAGTAGGGAACGGCAAAATGATATCATATGATATCATGTCATCATATGATATCACATGATACCGGCAGTCTGTCTTGGCTAAAGTTACCATTTATATTCAGTATCACATGATGCAATTTGTATGATATCATATGATATCATACTCGCCTTCGGTCAACACCATATGATAGGACGGTCCCTTCAGATTTTCACCATCGTGGGAGACTCCCCCTGTATTTTATTATCTTGTGCATTTTATGTAATTTATGTCCAGGGGATAGCCAATCAGGCTAAAAGGACTGTAATGATAACGCCTGGTGGGGCATGGTATTAAGGGAACCCGTCGTACGCAGGCAGAGAACGGTCTACCACCTCGACTGGACAAGCTACCATCACGGTTGACAACGACCTGCAACGCTAAGGGTGACTGTAGGGGGAATCGAACCCCCGACCCTTCTTCGTTTAAGCGATTTGGTGTACCACTAGACCAAGTGTTTCACTGAAACGGGCTAAAAGGACTGTAACATAGAGACTCCCCTGTAGTACTGGAGCTAGGTGAGGGTTGCTCAAGGATCCTTCAAAATCTACGTTTCATGGGCCCAAATCCACGATTCCCGAGTCAAAATCTACATTTGCAACAAAGAGGACCCTCCAAAATCTGTGTGTGTGACGTGATACGTAACGTTTTGACCAACCCTTACAAAAACAAGTCCGATTGGTCAAAGACAGATCCTTGTGATTGCGCTATCTAATTTAGACATAAATATTTGTGGGTATGGTGGTTGGCCCCAGTGCAAGAAAAGTGCATGGCCCCCTCAACTTCGCGCCTCGTAATAAGGCGAACTACTTATGTATGCATTTGTTGATTTATTTATGGACATTGCGGCAGGGTGTCCTGCTACCTAAGTTTAAGTGCCTCAGAACCTGTAATTGGACACCTCGAGTTGCCTTTTTGATACGCCCAATGGCCTAGCACTCTGCTACAGGCATTTCTCACAGGAAAAACCTTCATCATGTGTTCACTAGATCAACGCTCTCTCTTTTGTGTGCATCGTTTCAAAAAATCGAAAGCGAATATGCATTCTGTAGAACCCTGGCAAAGCAACCCGAGTATCTAATCCAACACAACCCTGCCTCACAGCTTTTATTTCAGCAACGAGCAGCAGCTTCTAGGCAGCTTCCTGGTCTTTTGGGTGCTGATACATTTCTTGGCATAAGCTCTGAGCTACCAGTGGACTGCTAACAGCTGGTACCACTCTCATATGTACATAAACTATTGCTGTTCAAAACGTTTTGTTTCATGTCTCCGGGGCCGATATGTTGGAAATGAACATTTGGGATCATCAGTCGTAGATTTTGGCTCATGTAACGTAGATTTGGCGCATGAAATATAGATTTGGGCTGATAAAATGAAGATTATGAAGTACCCACGAGCAACCCTGACATGCACCCTTCATCATGCAGCCCTCGAAAGCAAGGCAATATCCTTCTCTGATGCTTGCCCCCCCAGATGTTGTGGAGCAGGTTTGTCTTGGTTCAACTATGGTCCATCTATGACAATATAATGATGATGATCATGATGATGATGGTGGTGGTGGTGGTGGTGGTGATGATGATGATGATGATGAGGAGGAGGAGCAGTAGGACACTGTACACTCCCTTCCCTACGCCCACCCCAGCAAACCCTGATGTACCCCCAGCCCTCCCCATACCACGTCATAGACATGGGCGGTGCATGGCACTCGAAGCCGAAACATGGGACTCGCTCCCGACACCTGGCGCTCACCTGTATTCAAATATGTGGTCGAGACACTGATGCAGCGGAGTTAGAGCTTGTTTATCCCATCTTCATCAACGTTCCCCGCTCGCCAGAGTAGCATGGCGGAGGGTGAAGGTCTATCTTATCTATATATCGACCTTCCTATCTATCTTTCTATCTTTCTATCTATCGACCTCCCCTAGAGCCTTTGTATACGGATGAAGGCCTTGAAATTGAAGATCGATTGGAACGAGTAAAGCAAGGAAGGCAAGGCAAAGCGCAGAAGGGCTTTGATCCGATGGTAGTGACTCAGCTACGTGAATAGCATGGCTGTGTTCGGCACTTGGACCGTTCCGACAGCATTGAAGGTAAGAAGCGTCTAACGTAAGGCCTCTTTGTCGAGGAGTTACACGGATTCATGCAAAGGAGGTGTTGAAGTGGCGGGGAAGGGGCGGGGGTGGAGGGGGTCGTCACAGTCAAGGTGATCACAGCCAGATCTGAGTCAGCGGGGGTCTAGTCATCACTCTTGGCTTGTTCCTCGTCTAGTCATCACTCTTGGCTCGGGCGGAGATATTTATTTACGAACAGAGGCCCCTGAACAGAGGGGAGGGGTGCCACAAGGGGGGGGGGGCGGGGGGCGGGGGGGGGGGGGGGGGGGGCTAGGATTTCGGCCCACACCCGGCATGATACGGTTTCCAATTGCCGGGAAAGGAGAGTGAACACCTGCTTATAATTATTGAACCAGAGGGGTTGCGAAGATTTTGCCCAAGCAGTTCGTGGGACCTAACCGCAGTTATAACGTTATAACCGGAACAAACGTCTACCCTAACCTAACAGTCTGTCCGTTCCTAGCCTGGTTTTTTCTATTCTAAAATTATAAAAAGTATGGCATAACGTGGTTCATCATTCCTACTCGAGGCATTTCAGCTGCCCCAGGTTCTTCCCGTTCACCCGAGTTCACCCCGTTGTTTGCCAGGTTGTTTCCGCGGGCCCCCAGAGTTGATAAGTTATATGCAGCGTCGCAAGCGAATTGGCGTAGAGTGTTCGCGAAGGAGCGACAGGTGCAGTTTCTCTGTTTCGCACGGAACGACAGGTGGCAACGGCGGAAGCGAGTTAGTTACGAGACCGTTGGCTGTCGTGTCAGGCTTCGTCTCGGTCAGACGGTCGGTCGCGGTCCCTCGCTCGCTCGCTCGCACAGACGGACAAATAGGTAACCCTGGGGGCTCCGCCAAAAATGTTGCTGGACGCATTAAAGGTATTGCGGTCACATAAACAGGGATGTTGCGCAGTGCTCGCAACTGACGGATTCAATTTATCTCAACGCCAACCGAAATGTGTTCAAGAGAGGGGGGTGGCGTGGCTTATGTGGGTGCATTTTTAAAGATATATCTGGAACCAGAACTTGTGGACGACTTTGTCTAATTTTCCCGCCAATTTGTAGAGTTGCTGCAGGGAGCTTGTTGAAGAGCATATCGCTTGATGTTATCATGATCCTCTTCCAGAAACAGAATGGCGTGTCGTTGTCACGGAGGGAAATGACAGGTTGAGTGGGATGGGGCACGACAGCAAGGACAACTTTGTTTGCGCGGGTTGGTAGGGTTAAGGTTTGGGGCCGTAAAATTGCTCTTTATATCTCTTCTAAGGTATATCATTCAAATTGTGCTTGCTGGGGATATCCTTTAAAATTGTCTGGTGAAATCTACTCCTCTCTTGTCAATGAGTCAATGTCCCCACAGATGTGCCTCACAGAACCAAGGCGAATGTCTTCCTGTGCCATTTTCCAGGGTTTGGGGGTTTGGAGGGGTGGGTGGGGTATGTTTGATTGGGGTGGGTGGGATTAGGGGTTTTGAGTTGGGGTGGGTTGGGTCGGTTGGTTTGGGCTGGGCTAGGCTGGGCTGGGTTGGGATAGATAGATAGATAGATAGATAGATAGATAGATAGATAGATAGATAGATAGATAGGTAGATAGATAGATAGATAGATAGTTTCTTCGTTGTGCTAAGAAAAGCTAGACGAAGGCGGACGCAGGTCAGAATTCCTCAGAATTCTAGTGGCTTCAGAGACGGAGAACTAAACCCACAATCCGAGGATATTTCAGGAGGCCATCTGATTAATCTAAAACGTGAAACGTCGCATGAATTCGCGAGTGATTTTGTATGCATATGCATATCGCATGAATATCGCAACCAAATCCAACTTGATACAACCTCATTGTTTATGCTATATGATACCTGATATTCCTAGATGATCTTTCTAAACGAAACGGTAACGGCTGGACTATATATTGTAAGTGGTTGAGATCTGGGTCCGGCTCTAAGGGGTTTAATACCTACGCCACCAAAACGGTGGTTGGGAGTTTGGTTTGTTTGTCCTCGACACACCCCTGATGTAATGGGGTTTTTTGCTTTGTGGGTGCTTTTTCTTTTTGTTTAAAGCACAGAGTCTCATACACCCTCGCGGTGTCAAGTAGACTTTAACATGTAATGTAATGTAATGTAATGTAATGTAATATATCTCATTATTATTAATTATAACGGTAGAATAACAGGTATTAAGGTACGCGCCTACAATCCGTGCCCGAACTCCCCGTACTCGCCCTTCTCGTTTCCATTCGTCGAAAATAGAGTACGCAATACGCGTACTCACAAGTTTTCTAGCTGTCAGGGAATGCGGCTGATAGAAAAGCTAGCTGTTGCACGGCATTATGGTAGACCTCATCAATGACGTCCCAAGTTCGAACTTAAAGTGAAGCGCAAGCTCAACATATCAAAGATCCACCAGAGTTCACATAACTGGCGTATATAATTCGGAGTGTTGCGGAGAGACCTGTACGCGCGACTGCTACCTCCTCTGTTGCGCACTTTGTTTCTGTCTTACGACCCGGCCATGCAAAGTCAAAGTAGGCGAGATCGATGTGTCTCGTCCCGAAAGTAGAAGGTGTTCAGGATATTCGGCCAAATTTTGTTATTATTCAGTTCGGATTTACTTATTATTCACGTATTAATTTATTCATTCATTCAGCTCAGATTCACTTCTTGAGCTGAATGGGACGAAGAGAGCTAAATAGCACCTGAGATGTGCAAGATTATATTTGTACCATTGACATACCCCGCTCTACCACTACGGGGAGACGAACGCGAACTCGAAGTCCTCGGGGTAGTCCCGTACTCCCGTCCCTCAATCCCTTGTTCACACAATTCCCTCGTCCCCCAATCCCCTGTTCCTCGTTCCTCGTCCCCTGTCCCTCAATCCTTTGTTCCCCCGTTCCTCGTTCCTCGGTCCCTGCCCCTCGATCCCTTGTGCATAACAATCTCCTTGCCTCCGCATGTACAGACATGGACTGGGGGGCTGAACTAGTTACCTACCCCTTATCAGCTCCCTCCTCCCCTAGCCATTTGGCCCCAATCCACTCCCACCGACACCCTCAACCTACCCCACCCTCTGCTCCCTACGTACCGGTCTACGCCCCTGGTCTACACCCTGACCCCTGGCCACTTGTAGCCTCCTTCACTCCTAAGGGACGCCTTGGTTGAGTGTTAGGTCTAGCTTGGCTTGGCTTGGTTGGCTCCCTTCACTCCCAAGGGACGCCTTGGTTGAGTGTCCCATCTGGCTTGGCTTGGCTTGGCTTAGTTTGCTCTCCTCCTTCACTGCTAAGGAACGCCTTGGTTGAATGTTACGTCTGGTTTGGCTTGGCTTGGTTGGCTCCCTTCACTCCCAAGGGACGCCTTGTTTGAGTGTCCCATCTGGCTTGGCTTGGCTTGGCTTAGTTTGCTCTCCTCCTTCACTGCTAAGGGACGCCTTGGTTGAGTGTTACGTCTGGTTTGGCTTGGCTTGGCTGACTCCCTTCACTCCCAAGGGACGCCTTGGTTGAGTGTCCCATCTGGCTTGGCTTGGCTTGGCTTGGTTAGCTCTCCTTCTTCACTCCTAAGGGACGCCTTCGTTGAGTGTTACGTCAGTTGATGTAGGTTGACTAGGCTATTAACTATTACACCAGATCTCATGTGAGTAACAATCTCCTTGCCATCGCCTCTACGTACCTGTGCAGGGGGCTTATTTGTAGGGAATGGCAACTAATATAAGTGTTTCAAAAACTAATATTAACTACAGGGGGGGGGGGGGGGGGGGGGGGGGGGGGGGGCAAAAAAAAAGTGAAAGACCCCATCACAAAAAAATGTGAAGGCACCCTTCTGCAGACCCCCCACCCCCCCGGCTCCGGAACCCACTTTACAGCCACTATCTCAGCCACCACTTAGTGTTATGGTGTCTTATTATGCTCATTTTACAGGGTTTTCAAAGGTCTATCCATTGAAGTTGGTCTCGAGACCATTGGGAAAGTTTAAAACATAGAAAATCATCATCACCAATGTTGCATTGTTCGGTGGGGCTTGGGGGTCAGTCAGTCAGTCAGTAAAAAAAGTCAGCCAAAAAAGAAGAAGCAGTGAACTACCACGAAGTCTCGCTATGTACGTCGTTGTACCCGATTTGGTTAGGGCGTTGTGTGTGTGGAGAGAGAGAAAGAAAGTGACAGAGAGAGAGAGAGAGACCCTGGACCCTGGACCCCCACCCCCACCCCCACCCCCACCCCCCCTGCCCTGGGCAAAATATGTGATGGATCTCTCCCCCAATAGCATATATGGACTGGTATTTAGTTCCACTCCCATGTCATTTTGAGGGCTAGAAAAAAGTGCCTGAGAAGTACCTAATTTATTGAAAATGTCAGATTTTTCCCTCGACCCCCCCCCCCCCCCCCCCCCCCCCCCCCCCCCCCCCCCCCCCCCCCCCCCCCCCCCCCCCTCCCCCCCTTCCGCGGCCCCAAACTTTGGAGGACCACTAATTTTTTCTACTGGGCCATATTAAGAAATAAAACCGGATTCTTCATCCTCTTTATGATATCTACAAAGTTGGATGATGGGGTCATTTTGGTTCAAAGTTGCCCCCCCCTTGATTAACTACTATTATTATAGTGTCGCAATAATATCAGTTTTTCAAATAAATTCGTAATTCTGGTGAGATGGCTCGTCCGACTAATATTTTATAATCTTATAAAATATTATTAAGGATATTATTTATTCACTAATATTATATAACATAGCCGACCCCTGCTTATTTGTCCTGGTCTCCAGGGGTCATGGTGAAAGTCACATTAGGAAGTAGTCCAGCATACCCCGCCGTTCCAATGGGTGCCCCACCCTCTACCGCCAACCTGCTGCACCCCACTGGCCTAGTCCCCCACCCACTTGTCCTAGCCACTTGTATTCCTAACCACTTGCCCTAGCCATTTGTAGTCCTAGCCACTTGCCCTAGCCACTTGCCCTGGCCTAGTCCCCTACCCACTTGTCCTGGTCACTTGTAGTCCTAGCCACTTGACCTGGCCTACTCCCCTACCCACTTGTCCTGGTCACTTGTAGTCCTAGCCACTTGTCCTAGTCACTTTCCCTGGCCTAGTCCCCTACCCACTTGTCCTGGTCACTTGTAGTCCTAGCTACTTGTCCTAGTCACTTGCCCTGGCCTCTTGTAGTCCAAACCACTTTCCCTAGCCACTTGTAGTCCTAGCCACTTTCCCTGGCCTAATCCCCTACCCACTTTTCCTACCCACTTGTAGTCCTAGCCACTTTCCCTGGCCTAGTCCCCTACCCACTTGTCCTAGCCACTTGTAGTTCTAGCCACTTTCCCTGGCCTAGTCCCCTACCCACTTGTCCTACCCACTTGTAGTCCTAGCCACTTTCCCTGGCCTAGTCCCCTTCCCACTTGTCCTACCCACTTGTAGTCCTAGCCACTTTCCCTGGCCTAGTCCCCTACCCACTTGTCCTAGCCACTTGCAGTCCTAGCCACGTGTCCTAGTCACTTGCATTGCCCTGGCCACTTATAGTCCTAGCCACTTCTCCTAGCCACTTTCCCTGGCCTAGTCCCCTACCCACTTGTCCTAGCCACTTGCCCTGGCCACTTGTAGTCCTAGCAACTTGCCCTAGCCACTTTCCCTGGCCTAGTCCCCTACCCACTTGTCCTAGCCACTTGTAGTCCAAACCACTTTCCCTAGCCACTTGTAGTCCTAGCCACTTTCCCAGGCCTAATCCCCTACCCACTTCGCCTACCCACTTGTAATCCTGGCCACTTTCCCTGGCCTAGTCCCCTACCCACTTGTCCTAGCCACTTGTAGTTCTAGCCACTTTCCCTGGCCTAGTCCCCTACCCACTTGTCCTACCCACTTGTAGTCCTAGCCACTTTACCTGGCCTAGTCCCCTACCCACTTGTCCTACCCACTTGTAGTCCTAGCCACTTTCCCTGGCCTAGTCCCCTACCCACTTGTCCTACCCACTTGTAGTCCTAGCCACTTTCCCTAGCCTAGTCCCCTACCCACTTGTCCTACCCACTTGTAGTCCTAGCCACGTGTCCTAGTCACTTGCATTGCCCTGGCCACTTATAGTCCTAGCCACTTCTCCTAGCCACTTTCCCTGGCCTAGTCCCCTACCCACTTGTCCTAGCCACTTGCCCTGGCCACTTGTAGTCCTAGCAACTTGCCCTAGCCACTTTCCCTGGCCTAGTCCCCCACCCACTTGTCCTAGCCACTTGTAGTCTTAACCACTTGCCCTAGCCACTTGTAATCCCTTCCCCCTAATTAGCTCCCCACTCCGCCTGCCACTTGCCTCAAATCCACTCCCACCCTCCCCAGTCCTCCTACCAGCCTCCCATCTACCCCCACCCGCCCTCCAACCCTCCCCAGTCCTCCTACCACATGCCTCCCACCCTCTGTGTAACCCCACCCCACAGGTTTCATCGTGATCGCAATGCGCATGAGTCCTGGTCAAACTACTGGTGGACCCTCCCAGTCCCCTACAAATCCCCCGGGCCTTGCCACAAAAAGTTGCTTCATGCGAGTTGTGAATTCAGCGCTCTTCCACGATTCAAATTTCACCCCCGCGAGTTGTGAAATCAGCGCTCTTCCTCGATTCAAATTTCACCCGGTGACGCCCTAAGCCAGATAGACTTCGCCTTCATCTCTGGAGGCATCCCTGATTATCACAGCAAGAAAACAGTAATGTCTAGGCAGAGCAGCCTTCTGCGCAAGGCTGGGAGAAAAATGTCTGCTCCCTTTTTCTCTGCTCCCCTATACATCCTCTGTGGCCAAGCGTAGCGCCCGTGCTGAACGTGTTTGCCAGGACGTCCAGCCCTTGTGTATTGCCAGGGTTGCCAGGCCATCTCCCAGTAACCCTGCTGCGAAGTTCACACCCATATCTAGAAAGATTGAATCTGTACCAAAGGTTAAACAGTATAACTCCGCCAATGACCCTTCACGTAAGCTATCGGCTATCTACCTTGATTGTGCATACACGGGCCTGTCCGACGTTAGAGATTCAGCGTCATCTCAACAGCTCCTCAGGCGATCTACTACTTGGTCAGACATTAAGCTTCAAAGCCAGAAAAATTCTCACACAGCCCACCGTGGAGTTCGTCTGCTCCGGGGTGGATTGCCATGGCTCTCCGTCTCCATCAAGTGCAGCAGGGTCAGCTGGGCGAGGACAAGATCCTTGGTGGTATGGACCTAGTCTTCGCAGCAACGCTTCCGCTGCCGCCATAGGTAGAGTATGACCTGCGTTTTTTTCTTATGTTTTGAAAGGTGTTTCACCCCAGGAGGTGGGTCTCCCTACATAAACCAGCGGCACCCAGGATTCAGTTCGAATGGCGTTGCCACTCCTACAAAAGAGTAGGCGTACTTAGGGGTGGTGGGAGATACCGAACCTCGACCAAAGGAACTTCTGCTGCCGCCATTGGCAGAGTATGACCTGCGGGGTTGTCTTTATTGGTATAGAACCCTCCTGTCTTCTGTTTGTCATATCTTATTCGACCATATGATTGCATGACATTTGACCAACACATATGTTGTTGCAGGATAGCCTGCTACTGGTTAATCTTGACATCATGAGAATGTCTTTTCGATATCTCCTATAGGTCTAATTCCGTCACGCACACTGGTTTTGATAACCTGCTACTAGTCAATCTTGACATCTATCAGCATCACTTGCGGTTCACTCGATCGTTTTATGTCTTGGTGACTACTACTGTACTTCCTTAGAACTATAGCTGTAGATAGTAACAGCTTCCTGTAGACTGTGTCATCCTTCATGACACGGTGACAGCTCCTGGTGGGCTGCGTCCCCTGGTCCCCTGACACGCGCTGTATAGCCTGTACCCTGGTTAGGTTCCAGGTATCCGCCCCTTCCACCGCTGGTGTCTAATGTGTGTCCCCAGTCCCTTTAATTATTCTCATCTTGCATTAAAAGATTGGCGCGTTTGACCGCTGTGAGTATCTCTCCAATCTTGAAGTGTCTAAGCTGATAGGTCATTGGGCTTATCATGGTAACCACTGCTTAATGCATCTTCTACGACATCCTCTCCTTGGCTTCTGGGCTTCATTCTGGAAGTTCCGAAGTCCTGCAATGATGACGAATCGGCTGGTGGATGTGCGCACCCCTTCGGCCTCTGCTTGCATTGGTGAGAATCCTTCCGCCATCGTGGAAGCCACCCCCCCCAGTCATTCCTCCATCTTCTCTTCCTTTTCCTCCCCTGCCGTCTGTCGCCTCCTCCCGTCTGTCGTAGATGACTGTGACGTGCAGACTCAAGTCGGCGACTAGCCTGGACATCGGTGGAGATACCCTGTCTTCGTCTGCTCGCGTTCTTGACGTCGCTAACATTTCTCCGGTGTTTGAGGCTCTGCCTGCGGACCCGGAGGTTGCCAAGCCGACCAAGCTCCCTGCTGATGTCCCCCTGTCTACGTCGTCGGTGACCACCTTTGCTCTGCCCAGCCGACGGTTGGCTACTGGCATGAGCTTGCGCTCTAGTGGCTCTGTGCTACCTTCTGGAGAATTTTTTCGATCAAGCTGGCGGATCGCCGGCACTGCCGTAGGGTTCGCCAGAGGAGAACGACCTACGCGTCTGGACCTAGAGATTCTGGAGGTGGTAGGAAGCAGGGGGGTATGGACAGCACCACTACGGGTGCTGCTCCCTCTACCCCCCACCCGGGTAAGTCGAGCGATAGAGGGGGGGACTTGGGATTGACTGATCGTCGACGGCGGGATATTAGGACCTTTACATGCCTCGGCTCTGCTCTTCGCATCCTAGCGATAACTTTTCGAATTCTGCCCTTGCGATTTGCGATTTTCTGCCATTGGTGCGATTTTCTGCACTTTCTTCCTCGTCTCCATTCTCCCATACCTCAAATCTCGACTTATCCCTAACGCTTCCCCACCTTCTGTGATCCCAGGTGTCGCAGCGCCGGTCATCGCCCATGCTGGAGGCCGACGTGGACGCCGTCCTGGCCCTAGCCCAGCGGCCGTGGAGGTTCTTTGGCATGATTTCTTGGTGGATATTTTTCTCTCTTAGGATCCTTGGGGCCCCTGGGTGCGTTCCGTGGTTCGACAGAGGTCGCGTTCTTTGTCTTACCGTGCCCCTGGTCCTTCCCCTGGGTGCCCTACTTAGGTGTATGCCTCAGCTACATGGGTTTGTGTTCAAGTGTTTGAGTTCCGATAGGGCTTAGGATTTATTTTTAGTTAAGTGGTATCGAGTAATGGTTGATCTCGATTAGTTGGACCGTGCATGTGTTGTTGATGATGACACTGCTCAGCAAAGTGCTAGTGTGTTATCTTCGCAATCGGCTATACCACTAGGGAGACAAGACTCCTTTGGAGCTGTTCTTTGGGGTTGTACCTGATTTGTCGTTGTTGCGTGTGACTTGCCATTGCTCGTTTGAAGTAAATGGGATATTGCGTAACAAGCTTGATGAAAGGGCATTATTTGGTAGACTGGTTGGGTATTCCCTGGTGAGTAAGGGTTCTTATATTTGGGTTTCCGATGTTGCGCCAGGTAGTAGAGAGTAGTGATGTACTCTCTATATCCAGTTAAGTCTACACTGTCTTCCTGGGCTCTCCCATTAGTCTGGGTCCCCGTGCCCGCTTGCATCCCTCCTGTCATCAAACGGTGATATGTTACGTGTCGCCGGTAATTCCCTACGCCCTTTAGCAACCCCAATTGTTGATGGCTGTCCTGGCTGGGATGTATCCAGATTGCATTCCAGACCAGGGACTGATCATGCTGTATTGTGTGTGAAGTTTTAGGGCGGGTGGGGGTTGTATTTCCGAATTTTAATTTAGCCGAATCTCAGGGGTCGCCAGGCCCTCCTCTGTGCCATGTTTTATAAGTGAAGCTCTAGGATTTGATCGGCCTCAGGTCATAGTGGAGCCTGTCATAGGTCCGCTGTCTAATAGTCGCCACCCCCCGTCCACCTGTTCGGATGGCTTCAGGCGTTGTTGATCCCTTCGCCTCCTGTCGTCCCTGGTGGTTTACACCGGACAAGGCATTGCGATGATTTAGCCGTCACGTGGAGTGAGTGATGATCTTGAACACTGGTCTGGCTCTGATACTGCGTATGGCTGGGGTGTTACAGTCAACCCAGGATTCATTGTTTTAGAGGCAAGGAATGCCGGCCCTGTTCAACCAGGCAGTGGTGCTGCACTGGGGGCTTTACTACCGGATACTGTCTGATAGGGTAGTCTAGATTGGTGGAGCTTTACGACGCTTTGTTTAGGCAGCTTCCTTCCAGCTGTCTTTTTGGTTTTGGTGGAAGGTGGTAATTAATTCAGACCACCGTTATAGCGTCTTGATGGTTTCTGACTCTTAGTTCCATAGGCAGATGGTTCATTCGGTGGAGCTCATCATAGATTAGCTATTTCTTTTTACTCCACACTGTTTTTAGATCACCAGCCCCTCAGGTGATTAGACCTTTTTGTGGAGTGTAGTAGTTGTTTCCCTTCGGATTTTACTGTAAATTGGTGGGCTGGGTAATCTTGCAGTTGTACTTGCAGATGCACCTCTTTGTTGTTCTTCCGAGTGCATTTCAAGCGCCCTTTCAGTCCATCCTTTGCAGTAAATTCTTTTAAGTTCTTTTTTCTGCGTTTACTATTTTTCAAGTGGACAATAGGTTTTCTGTACTGTGTCTGTACATCTAAACTTCTATTGTTCATTAAACTGTGTTTCCTTTGTTGGTTACGAGTTTCTTGAAATTTAACTTCGCATCCTTTGGATTTTTTCAGTTGCTGCAGTTTTTGTTTGCTTGTGGTTAGGCGCTTGGTTTGTCTTGAGTGCACAAGTTCTTTGCGGTGCGATACCCACCTCCTAGAATGTTTTTAGTTAGTGCTGTAGCTGGGGATTTATGATAATTAACTTTCATAAATGTTCTTGCTTCCATCTTTGGGTAAGAAACCAGTTCATCATGGTTTTTTCATCCCACCCTAGTCATGAATTCTATGCTAAGAATAGTTTTTAAGGTAGTGGATTTTTCCATCGACTCTATTTTTTAATAGTGGACTTTAGTGTGCTCTTGTCTGCTCTTTACGCTTTGATTCTCTCGTGTGCTGCTCTCACACGATATTTCAGTCTTCTCTTTAGGTTAAGTTCTCGGTTCTTTCAGTCACCGTTGTTCCCCTTCCTTAGGTATTAGGATTGATTTCTGTTTGGCCTTACTGTGATTTTCTGGTTTGGTGCCTACTATTCTGGATGAATAGTATTTTTGCGCTTACCCTGGATGGTTACATTTCCATTTTGTTTTCAGCTCAGCTCGGTATGATCCAAGTTTTTTGCTGCTACATATTCGGAGTACTACAGTGGTTTAGGTTCTTCCTTTCTCATCCTTTTATTTTAGTCAAGGCTTTCTTCTGGTTTCTTGTTTTTCAGCCGTTCCTTAATTTTTTTTTTTTGCCACCAGTTTATCGTTCTCTGACCCTGTTGTCATAGGTGGAGAAGTAGTATTGTATGTCACCTGCGTCATAGGTGGAGTATCAGCATCACTTGCGGTTCACTCGATCGTTTTATGTCTTGGTGACTACTACTGTACTTCCTTAGAACTATAGCTGTAGATAGTAACAGCTTCCTGTAGACTGTGTCATCCTTCATGACACGGTGACAGCTCCTGGTGGGCTGCGTCCCCTGGTCCCCTGACACGCGCTGTATAGCCTGTACCCTGGTTAGGTTCTAGGTATCCGCCTCTTCCACCGCTGGTGTCTAATGTGTGTCCCCAGTCCCTTTAATTATTCTCATCTTGCGTTAAAAGATTGGCGCGTTTGACCGCTGTGAGTATCTCTCCACTCTTGAAGTGTCTAAGCTGATAACATCTCGAGTGTGTCTTTTCGATATGTCCGATCAATCTAGTTCCGTCACACTGGTTCCTATAACCTGCTACTAGTCAATCTTGACATCTCGAGTATGTCTTTTCGATATGTCCCATCGGTCTACTTAGTTCCGTCACAGAATTGACGGCACGTATGGAAACCAGCACTACGAAATGGTTGGCATGTTACTTGGCTTGTTACTTGGAATTGTCTTTGTAGGTAGAGCTTGTTGAGTGTGGATTGATCTTGTTGAGTGCGGGTTGATCTTGTTGAGTGCGGATTGATCTTGTTGAGTGCAGATTAATCTTGTTGAGTGCGGATTGATCTTGTTGAGTGCGGATAGAGTGTGGATTGATCTTGTTGAGTGTGGATTGATCTTGTTGAGTGCGGATTGATCTTGTTGAGTGCAGATTGAGTGTGGATTGATCTTGTTGAGTGCGGATTGATCTTGTTGAGTGCGGATTGAGTGTGGATTGATCTTGTTGAGCGCGGATTGATTGCGGATTGAGTGTGGATTGAGCTTGGTGTATGGATGTGTGGATGCCCAAGTTGTATGGGTAGAATAAGGTAGCCAGATAGCTATTGGCGTCCGTTGGCAAAAGTAAGTGCTGAATGGGTCAGCAAATTAAGTTAACTGGTATAGCGCAGCAATCGATGTGACATGATGGTATGATGGTAGCCAGATATGATAGTATGATGGTAGCCAGACATTATTGTATGATGGTAGCCAGACATGATGGTATGATGGTGGCCAGATAGCTCTTTTCATCCGTTTGCAATGATTAAATATTGAATGGGTTAGCACATAAAGTTAACTGGGTCAGAGCAGCGATATGACACCCCTAGGCATTTGGTATGATCTATAGAGGGTCTGGCGGGAATAGGTCTTGGTGGTACTGTCAGGAGGGGCTGGCAGGAGGTAGTCCTTGTCCCTGGAGTAGAGGGACTGGCATGAATTATTCATGGTCCTTTGTGTGGAGGGTCTGGCATGAATTATTCGTGGTCCCTGGGGCAGATGCTGGCAGGCAGCAGTTCTGGTCCCAGGAGTAAAGGGACTGGCATGAATTATTCACGGTCCTTGGAGCATGGGGCTGGCAGGCAGTAGTCTTGCTTGGTACCTTGTTTGTGGAGCGACTATCATGATTTTCATGGTCCTGTGTGTGGAGGGACTGGCAGGAGGTAGCTAGAATTGGTCCCTTGACTGGAGGGACTGGCATGAGTTATTCTTGGTCCTTGGGGCAGGGGGCTGGCAGGCAGTAGTCTTGGTACCGTGTTTGTGGAGGGACTGGCATGATTTGTATAGTCATGTATGAAGAGACTGGCAGGAGGTAGCTAATCTTGGTCCCTTGAGTTGAGGGACTGGCATGAGTTATTCATGGTCCCTGGGGCAGGGGGCTGGCAGGCAGTAGTCTTGGTCCCGTGTTTGTGGAGCAATTGGCATGATTTGTATAGTCATGTATGAAGAGACTAGCAGGAGGTAGCTTGAATTGGTCCCTTGAGTGGGAGACTGGCATGAATTATTCATGGTCCTTGGGCAGGGGGCTGGCAGGCAGTAGTCCTGGTCCCGTGTTTGTGGAGCTACTGGCATGATTTAAATGGTCCCGTGTGGAGAGACTGGCAGGAGGTAGTCTTGGTCCCTTGATTGAAGGGACTGGCATGAATTATTCATGGTCCCTTGGGATGGGCAGAGGACCAATAGGCAGTAGTCTTGGTCCCGTGTTTGTGTAGGGACTGGCATGATTTCCATGATCCCTTGAGTGGAGGGACTGGTATGAATTAGTCATGGTCCTTGGGGCAGGGGGCTGGCAGGCAGTAGTCTTGGTACGGTGTTTGTGGAAATACTGGTGTGATTTTCATGGTCCTGTGTGTGTAGGGACTGGCAGGAGGTAGCTAGTCTACGTCCCTTGAGTGAAGGGACTGGCATGAATTATTCATGGTCCCTGGGCAGGGGGCTGCCAGGCAGTAGTCCTGGTCCCGTGTTTGTGGAGAGACTGGCATGATTTCATGATCCTGTGTGGAGAGACTGGCAGGAGTTAGTCTTGGTCCCTTGGGATGGGCAGAGGACCAATAGGCAGTAGTCCTGGTCCCGTGTTTTTGTGTAGGGACTGGAATGAGTTCCATGGCCCCTTGAGTATAGGGATTGGCATGAATTATAAATGGTCCTTGGGGCAGGGGGCTGGCAGGGGGTAGTCTCGGTCCCGTGTTTGTGGAAATACTGGTTTGATTTTCATGGTCCTGTGTGTGGAGGGACTGGCAGGAGGTAGGTAGTCTTGGTCCCTTGAGTGGAGGGACTGGCATGAATTATTCATGGTCCTTTTAGCAGAGAGCTGGCAGGCAGTAGTCTTTGTACTGTGTTTGTAGAGTGACTGGCATGATTGTCATGGTCCTGTTTGAGAGACTGGCAGGAGGTAGGCCTGGTCCCTGGAGAGGAGGGACTGGCATGAATGATTCATGGTCCCTTGGGATGGGCGGAGAACTAATAGGCAGTAGTCCTGGTCCCGTGTTTTTGTGTAGGGACTGGAATGATTTCCATGGTCCCTTGAGTGGAGGGACTGGCATGAATTATTCATGGTCCTTGGGGCAGGGGGCTGGCAGGCGGTAGTCTTGGTCCCTTGTCTGTGGAGCAACTGGCATGGTTTCATGGTTCTGTGTGTGGAGGGACTGGCAGGAGGTAGTCTTGGTCCCTTGAGTGGAGGGACTGGCATGAATGATTCATGGTCCCTTGGGATGGGCAGAGGACCAATAGGCAGTAGTCTTGGTCCCGTGTTTGTGTAGGGACTGGCATGATTTCCATGGCCCCTTGAGTGGAGGGACTGGCATGAATTATTCGTGGTCCTTTTAGCAGAGGGCTGGCAGGCAGTGGTCTTGGTCCCTTGTCTGTGGAGCGACCGGCATGGTTTCATGGTCCTGTGTGTGGAGGGACTGGCAGGAGGTAGGTAGTCTTGGTCCCTTGAGTGGAGGGACTGGCATGAATTATTCATGGTCCTTTGGGATGGGCAGAGGACCAATAGGCAGTAGTCCTGGTCCCGTGTTTTTGTGTAGGGACTGGCATGATTTCCATGGCCCCTTGAGTGGTGGGACTGGCATGAATTATTCATGGTCCTTTGGGATGGGCAGAGGACCAATAGGCAGTAGTCCTGGTCCCGTGTTTGTGGAGCAACTGGCATGATTTTCATGGTCCTGTGTGTGGAGGGACTGGCAGGAGGTAGCTAGTCTACGTCCCTTCAGTGGAGGGACTGGCATGAATTATTCATGGTCCTTTTAGCAGAGGGCTGGCAGGCAGTAGTACTGGTACCGTGTTTGTAGAGCGAACGGCATGATTGTCATGGTCCTGTTTGAGAGACTGGCAGGAGGTAGGCCTGGTCCCTGGAGAGGAGTGACTGACATGAATTATTCGTGGCCCCTTGGGCAGAGGGCTGGCAGGCAGTATTCTTGGTACTGTGTTTGTAGAGCGACTGGCATGATTTTCATGGTCCTGTGTGGATAGACTGGCAGGAGGTAGGCCTGGTTCCGTATTTGTGGAGGGACTGGCATGAACGTGCCCCCATGCCCCAAGCTTTTAGTAATGCTCGGAAGTTGCTTATGTCAGCTTCCAAGTGCACTTTTCTGTCTTGCTGGATAGCCAGCCAGGGAAACTGCCTAGAAGCTGCTGGTCATAGCCGAATAGAATGCCGACAGACCTTTGTTTGCTAGTATTGGACGAGGAACAGTTGAAGTCCACACAGTCACAGAGGAAACACAGTGACCAAACCTAAGTGTGCCTACTCTTTTGTGGAGTGGCAACGCCATTTGAACTGAAACCTTGGTGTCGCTGGTTTGTGTCGAGAAACCCACCTCCTGCGGTGAAAATCCTTTCACAACTAAAAAAATCCAACCACCGCTACAGTCACAAAGCAAACACGTATGGGCTACACATAGCAGTTTCTAGGCAGCTCCTTTGCCCTGTCCTTGGGCCCGACCAGAAGCTAGCTAGTGCACCTGAAAGCTGATATGACAGTCACTCCAATGCATCGGAAAACTTTGGGCATGACCCAGTGTCCGGCTACTTGAGCTGGATGGCTCGGGGAGCTGCCTAGAAGTTGCTGCTGATATGACAGTCACTCCAATGCAGCAGAAAACTTTGGGCTTGACCCAGTGTCTGGCTGCTGGAGCTGACTGGAAGCTGATATGACAGTCACTCCAGTGCAGCAGAAAACTTTGGGCTTGACTCAGTGTCTGGCTGCTGGAGCTGACTGGAAGGTGATATGCCAGTCACTCCAGTGCAGCAGAAAAAATTGGGCCTGACCCAGTGTCTGGCTGCTGGAGCTGACTGGAAGGTGATATGCCAGTCACTCCAGTGCAGCGGAAAACTTTGGGCTTGACCCAGTGTCTGGCTGATGGAGCTGACTGGAAGCTGATATGCCAGTCACTCCAGTGCAGCGGAAAACTTTGGGCTTGACCCAGTGTCTGGCTGCTGGAGCTGACTGGAAGCTGATATGACAGTCACTCCAGTGCAGCGGTAAACTTTGGGCTTGACCCAGTGTCTGGCTGCTGGAGCTGACTGGAAGCTGCCATGAGTAGCCCCAAAACGAGACAGTGCACACAGTTACAGAGGAAACACAATATTCCAACCACCGCTACAGTCACAAAGCAAGCACAATTCCCCTCGTACTCGGAAAACAATTCCGCATACACATGCATGCATCCACATACACTGCACATATTGCAGTGTATGTGGATAGATGTATGTGTAGGTGGATCAATTTAATTTAATTCAATGCGCAGAGCCATACAAAGGAGCATCCAGTTACTACAAAATGCGCGTTATTGCGTGCCAGCATGCAACCTTCGGGAGCTCAACTGCGTGATTGCATGATTACAATTTTAAACCCCCTCTGAGTGCAGCATGCAATTTTTGGCTGCCGTTGCGTTCTGCGTTGTCTGCGTGCCGGTCTGCGTTTCTGCATTCTGGGCATTTTTGACTGTTGCTCGCCCAGATCAGAGAGAGTGAGTCAGTGAGTGGCTGAGTGAGTGAAACTTTGAGCGATTCAAATTACGAGGCTCTGTAACTTGCAAGATCCCTCGGCAATACCGTAGCAGGGTTGTTCAGGAGGACACCCAGCACTGCACCCTGAGACACAACCAATTGTACAACCAGCATAGCCTGCGTCCGTCCTGAGATGCAACCAACCCGCAACCGACCCATAGCCTAGCCCACCCCGCCCCTCGCTCTCAGCTCCCAGAGCACTGGAGAGGCCTAGCTCTAGCTCTAGTAATGCAGGTTCACTGATCAAAATATTGTATTTAATGGTGATGAAGAAGAGGATACATATAGTTGATTTGCTGGACAGTTGTTTTGAGGACTTTGAGTCACTAATCAGCATCCCACTGTGCTTATGGTGCTCCTTCTTATTGTATCATAAGAGGCAGTTTCCACCCTGGATAAAGTGTAGATAAAAGGTGTGGAGTTTCATCAATGCAATGGCCACTTGTTGGAAGTTGTTACATACGTGTCTACACGTCTCTGGTCCCTACGGTCTCCAGTATCCCCAAATTTTCTTAATTATAATTCAAGCCTGATTCAAGCACGCATTTTTTCAATAACACTATGTGCTGGCACACACAAAAAAGGCAGTTGCGTGAAACAAGCAGTTTCAAATGGCCCATTGTAGAACCCTGATGAGCACTGCTATTCATAATTGTACTAAGGGAGCCCCGTCTTACAGCAGTTTGGAACGGCCTGCTACTATATGGGCAACGCTACCATGGCAGTTGACAGCAACCGCGAACACTAAAACGCACCTGTGGGGATTCGAAGTTTCCAACCCAGAACCTTCATTCATTGGCTCAAGGAGCTCAACCACTGAACCATTCGTCGAAACGGGATAAGTATCTGTGTATGTATGTTACCATATGGTACCCTACGACTGCAGAAACAAGTCCTATGCAGCGTCGCAAGCGACTCGGAAAATTGGCGGAGTGTATTTGCAACGGATCGAAAGGTGGCAACGATGGAGCTAACTAAAGCGAGTTAGTTACGCGACCGTTGGCTGACGTGGGCTTCAAGAAATTTTTCGGTCGGACGGACAAATGGGTAACCCTGGGGGCTCCCGCCCCCTTGAAGAGGGGGCTCCGCCAAACACTACCAGGCGTTATTGATAGGAGAACCTTGGGCGCATGCCTGCTTTGTCCATTCTGCTTGTTGCACTGCCTTATCTTGCTTGCAAGCTCCAATCTAAATGTACGATACTATCCAGGGGGTAGTCAATATTTGAATTGATTGTGTTACTGCCAAAGTCGGCGAGCAGCCTTAAATAAAGGCTCAAGCCATGTTAACAAGTTCAAGTAACTCAAGCCATCACTCACACATGTAACTCAAGCCATCACACACACATCACACACACACATCACTCAAGCCATCACACACACACACATCACTCAAGCCATGTTAACAAGTTCAAGTTCAAGTAACTGTCCAGGGGGGCGGTAATAAGGCTCAAAGGAAAGCTCCTAATGAGGAAGCGGGGGGTATAAGGCTGGGATGCAATTTTGCTACCAGTCTTCACCACCAAATCCTAAAAAATCATACAAAAAATGATCCGCTGATGACCAAGCCGAAGGGGTCCCTTCAAACCCATGCTGCTCAACCTCATCCAGATCGTCAGCCATAAATGCATATTGACCCTCTCCACATCCAACTACGAGATCCTCCCAGTGGATGACAGCATCGACGGAGCTGGTGGTGTACTTTGGTGCTACCACAGCCGGGCAAACGAGGATTGTTGACCACCCCTTACCCCGCGCCTGGTTCCAAATGCCCCTGAGCCTGTAGTCGTCACTCACTACCACGAGGGTGTGGTTCACGTGACTTGCATCTCCGTCGCCATCTCGTTGGGGAGATAGGGCAGTGGTGAGTTCCTCCATAAGCTCCTGGGCGTGGACGTAGATGGCTAAATCAGCATCCATGGCCATTTCAGATACGTCGGTGAGTCTGACATTTCGTTTGTTGAGCAAGACCTGAGGCATGTGGCATACATTCAGTTATATATGAGGTGGCAGGCATGATGTTATGTATGAGGTGACAGGTCTTAGGTTATACGGTATATGAGGTGGCAGATATTAGGTTACATATGAGGTCACATCTATTAGTTTTTTGCGTGAAAGGAATTTCACCCCAGGAGGTGGGACTCCCAACTCAAACCAGCGACACCGAGGATTCAGTTCGAATGGCGTTGCCACTCCTACAAAAGAGTAGGCGCAAGCATATGAGGTGACATATATAAGGTTATATGTGAGGTGACAGATATTGGGTTAGATGTGAGGTTAGATATGAGGTCGCAGCATTCAGGTTATATATAAGGAGAGAGCAGTGTTTTTTATTTCAGATTTCTGTAGTCCAGGTTGAGTAGCTACTTGGACTACTCAACCCTGATTTCAGGATATTTGCTTAGCCATCGCATGGCGGAGCGCAAAGCGCGGAGCCTGGGGGGGTCGGGGGGCAGCGTGTCCCGATATCGGGGGGGCCGGGGGGTGTACCATTCGTCGGAATGGCGACGGAATGGCTACGCGTCGTCGAAAAAGAAACACTAGGTGAGAGATATGAAAATGTCATGACAGATATTAGGTTAGATATGAGGTGGCATATATGTTGGGAAAGACCAAGTTAGATAATATAAGTGAATGATTACGATTAATTAATGTTACATAATATTAGACTGACGAGCCTTATCACCAGAATTTTGAATTTATTTGAAAACTAATATTATTGTGACACTATAAAAATATTAGTTAATATTAATTTTTAAACACTAATATAGGTTGCCGTTCCCTACATATATGAGATGAGATATGAGTCAGACTTGTTAAAAGGTCCTTCAAAAACGACGCTTTGAGGTGGACCTGTCTTCAATTTCTCAAGTGCATGATCCAAGTCCACGTTTCATGGACCAAAATCTACGTTATCAAAGTAGGAGACCCATCGCTAAAGAATGAAGAGTAAGGGGTTCGACTCCCTCTTCGGTCGCTCTTGGCGTTGCAGGTCGTCGTCTACCGCGATGGTAGCTTGTCCAGTTGAGGTAGGAGACCGCTCCCCACCCGCGTACGACGGGCTCCCTTAACACCACTCCCCACCAGGCGTTATCATTACCTAGAAGACCCCAAAATATTTCATCTGCTATCCAATTAGCAGACCCCAAAATCAGGGTAATTCAAAGCGCGCGCTTTTGAGCTTTTGAGCGCTGACTTTTTGACCCCCTCTGCGCTTTAAGCGCAGTTTTTTGCACCCCCCTGTGAGCGCAGCAAACATTTTTTGCGCTTTTTGCACTACAAAGCGCAGTTTTTTTTTCAAGTGTGCTAAAGCGCTGGCCAATTTGGCCATTTGAAGTACCCTGCCCAAAATGTGTTACCTGTAACCTGTTATGAAAGTAACAGACCCCAAAATATGTTATTTCCTATTAAATTCAGAAGCAGACCCCCAAATATGTGTTTGAGACGTGAAAAGTAACGTTTTGAACAGTACTGATATGAGGTGTAACTTGAGGTGGCAGATAAGGCCTCTAACTGCCTCCGTGCTGTTGCGCAGTAGTCCAAGCTCAGGCGCTGAGGGCCTGCGAAACCAAATAAACCCAACATGGTAGCCATCCTCCAGTATGTACACATGCATGCAAACGGGAGGGTTCCCACAATCTCACGCCGGTGGGATGGAGTACTAATTTTCAATTTGTTGTCTCTGACTGACTGTAAAGGTGCAGTAGCACGTGTTCTCCTTTTTTGGCATGTGGATGGAGTTAGGTGACGGACAACGATGAGGTTTATGAGATATGAGGAGACATATATGTGAGCTATGGGCTGTAATATATTATAGACATGAGGTGACATATATGTGAGCTATGGGATGAAATATGAGGTGACATATATGTGAGATATGGGATGAAATATGAGGTTACATACTTGCATACAGACATTCATACAGACATGTAGATGAACAAACAACAGGAAGGCAATACATTACATACATGCATTGGATACCGTACATTGGATCTCCGCGTTTCCGTTTACTTTCCGAACGTCGACCCACCTTCAGACTCTGCCATGACATTCCCAATCTGTAGTGCCCCATGCCAGTACTCAAGGACTCCATCCTGCCGGCAGCGTCGCGAAACCTGGCGGCCTTCTCAGACTTGGCATACTTGGCAAGCGCTTTTTTTGCTTTTCCGCCTGCTTTGACTCCTTTCTGTCCGCGCTTCTTCGCGTGCTCCTTCTCGTGGATTTTGAAGTGCTTTTCAAATGCTTTCAGGCTCTTGCTCCTTTGCCCGCAGATCTCACAGCGGAATTCCTCAACCTCAACCTCATCCACTATAACATCGTCAAAGGTATCAGCTCCCCATGTTTCGTATGTGAGCCTGTTCCCATAGGCTATGATGGGACTTGAAACGCGGCCAGCCTTTTCTAGCCTTGCCTTGAGTTCTGAAACCACCTGTGGTGTGGGGCTTGGGGGGGAAGGGGGCAGCGGGCTGGTGTTGGGTTTGACGGGTGTTGTTGTGTGGAAGCGTTGTGGTGGTGAAAGGGTCAGTGGGTTTCAGCTCCCCAGGCGGCGCAGGTGGCCATCTTCCTCTATGCTCTCATGGGGGTGAACACCCGGCCACAACCTTCTAGCAGCTCCTTGAGCTCTGAAACCGACTGTGATGTGGGGCGTGGGGGGGAAGGGGTCAGTGGGCTGATGTTGGGTTTAACAGGTGAGCGGGAGGGAAGCGCTTTGGTGGTGAAAAGGCTAGCGGGCTGGTGTTGGGTTTGACGGGTGCGGGAGCTGTTGTTGATTTGCACTGGTGTGAGGGCATGTATTGTGCTTGACGAGTGTGTAGGCCAGGGTTGCCTTTGTCAGATGTGTGAGTTAGTGTTGGGTTGGACAGGTGCTATATATATGTATGTATGTGTGTATATATATATGTTTATATATATATATATATATATATGTTTATATGTGTATGGATGTATGTATGTTTATATATAGATATAAATATATATATATATTTATGTGTATATGTCTGTATATATATATATATGTGTATATGTATGTATATGCGTATCTATGTGTATAAATGTGTATAGATACATGTATAAATATATTTAAAAAAATCCTACGCCAAAAATCCTTACCAAGGGTAGATCCACTAGATCGCTAAATGCGTACGAGCGCAGCGGAATGCACGCAGAACGCACGCGGGGTCCGCGATTAGTCATAGTCCTTTAATGACCTGGCACTTCTGACTCTAGCGGTAAGCCCTATACCCGCGTCGCGTGTAGCTCAGAATCCCGAGACATTTCGCCTGCATTTCGCCAAGGCGGATTGTCGTCGAAATGTCTCAGACTTCTGAGATATTTCGACGGCATCTCGCCACGCACGGCGGCTTGTGCACGGTAATGAGGCGAAATGTTCGGTCTTCTGAGACATTTCGCCTGTACTTCGCCTGCAGGGCCGTTTGGGCATGGTGGTCGGAGAGGTCACATTTTCAGGAATATTTTCTAGGAGCATTTCGCAATTACATCAGGAGTCGAGAAGATAGATTACATACATAATAAACTATGCATCCATTAACCTATTGATCTACCTATATGTCTATGTAAGCATCCTTACACATGTACATCCACTACAGCCCATATATTTCCTCTATATCCATTAACCATAGATAGACAGCAAGCAAAAATGAGCAGCCAAATTGCTGGCTGGAGCCATGTAGCTAAGTAAGTTCAAGTACAAGTATATACGCAGCCTGCAGGCAGCTATCTATTTGTCTACTTATGAAAACATAGGCCTATATATCCACCAAGAAGAAACGCCCAATCAAAGCTATACATCTATATATATTCGCTGATTCTATTTTATATTTCCATCTTCAGCATGTGTAGTTCCTTCGTGGCAACAATCTTCATCGCAGCCGTAGCATTTCCAACCATCCTTTTGCCCTGCAAGACATGCAAAGCAGGGCATGCGTTAGAGAGCAACCAATGGCAGGGTTAATGGCAAGGGGCAGGACGGTGATGAGCAGAGCATGGCATGCGTTACATAGCCACCAATGGCAGGGAGAATGGCAAGGGGCATGCATGTGCTGAACAGAGCAGAGCAGGCATTATAGAGCAATGAATGGCAGGGAGCACGGTAAGGGGCATGGATGCGATAAGCAGATCAGGGCATGTGTTAGAGAGCAAAGCAGGGAAGGGAGCAAAGTACGCCTGGAAAGTGATGATCAGAGAAGGGCATGCGTTCAAGAGGAAGGAAGGGAAGGGAGCACGGCAAGGGGCAGGACCACAGTGATGAGCATAGTAAGGCATGCATTTGAGAACCAAGAGCATGGATAATGGCAATTGCCAGTATCCATGCCCCTCTTTAACGCCTGCCCTGCTCTGCTCATCACTGTCGTCCTGCCCTTTGCCATTATCCCTGCCCCTCTTTGCTCTCTAACGCCTGCCCTGCTCTGCTCATCACTGTCGTCCTGCCCCTCGCCATTATCCCTGCCCCTCTTTGCTCTCTATCGCATGCCCTGCTCTGCTCATCACTGTCGTCTTGCCCTTTGCCATTATCCCTGCCCCTCCTTGCTCTCTAACGCCTGGCCTGCTCTGCTCATCACTGTCGCCTTGCCCCTTTCCATTATTCCTGCCCCTCTTTGCTCTCTAACGCCTGCCCTGCCTTGTTCATCACTGTCGTCCTGCCCCTTGCCATTATCCCTGCCCCTCTTTGCTCTCTAACGCCTTCCCTTCTCTGCTCATCAATGTCATCCTGCCCCTCGCCATTATCCCTGCCCCTCTTTGCTCTCTAACACCCGCCCTGCTCTGCTCATCACTGTCGTCCTGCCCCTCGCCATTATCCCTGCCAGCTGGTTTGTACTCACGAGAGTAAAGAGTGGCAGGGATAATGGCAAGGGGCAAGACGACAGTGATGAGCAGAGCGGGGCAGGCGTAAGAGAGCAAAGAGTGGCAGGGATAATGGCAAGGGGCAAGACGAGAGTGATAAGCAGAGCGGGGCAGGCATAAGAGAGCAAAGAGGGGCAGGGATAATGGCGAGGGGCAGGAGGACAGTGTTGAGCAGAGCGGGGCAGGCGTTAGAGAGCAAAGAGGGGCAGGGATAATGGCAAGGGGCAGGACGACAGTGATGAACAAGGCAGGGCAGGCGTTAGAGAGCAAAGAGGGGCAGGGATAACGGAAAGGGGCAAGGCGACAGTGATGAGCAGAGCAGGGCGGGCGTTAGAGGGCAAGGAAGGGAAAGGAGCACGGATAAGGGCATGATGGTGATTAGCAGGGCATGGCCTACGAAACAGAGCAATGAAAGGCAGGGAGAATGGCAAGGGGCAGGACAGTGACGTGCAGAGCAGGGTATGCGTTAGAGATCAATGAAGGGCAGTACATAGACAGAGGCATAGTACAGATGTAGTAACAGAGACGATGGCAGAGACAGTGATACAAACATAGACAGATGCACGTGGGCACCACCTAGGAATGAATCAATACATAATTCGCTATGCCACACAATTGTTGCGAAACCGCACCTACAAGCAAGCTTCACTTATTACTTACGATGTTGTCCAAAAGCCTCATGTGACAGTGGAACATCAGAACTGGGAGGGAAGACAGAGCAATGGTCCCTGCAAATACAGAATGCAGGCATAGTTAAATTAAGTAGCACCTTTACTTCTTATTTGATGATAGTTTAAAGCCCCCCTCTCTTGTGTCAACAATGGCCAAGCGCTCAAGCAGACTGACAAGCAAGTATTCATGCGTTCAACAGATAGGCATGCAAGCAACCAAGCCACTTTCCCATGGGCTGAACACTCTATGCCTAGCACCTCCAAGCTGCAGTCACCATCCAGATAGTCAGCCAATCAGTCACCAGGGATGAAGACAGAAAGGCAGGCATACAGACATGAATGCACAAAAGGAGGCATGCAAGCAGGTGGACACTATTTAGGCATGTGATCAAGTCAGAATTCCCTAGGCCACATTGTTGTGAAACCCTACCTACAAGCAACCTTCAGACCGCTACCAGACAGAGCATGGTTCCCTGCAAAAATGAAGGGCGGGCATAGTTACATTTATTGACACCCTTTGTGTTGTTTTTGCGTATTGGTAGGGAGATACCCCTGGAAGTCCAACCTGCCTTAAGCTTAGGTACCTGAACCTCAGGTCCTACCCCAGCCTTGCATTGTCCACACTTGCCTGAGTTTACCATGCAGAATGGATCTGGAAGACCCAAGCATTAAGACAAGGTTGGACTGTCACCCAACACCCAGCAAAGCAAGGAGAACCAGTCTCCACCACAACACAAGAGGCAACGTGCCAAGACTGCCACAACTACTAGGAGTGAACCCAATGTGAAGATGCATGCCATGGACATGGGTCTAGTGCGTCAGCCAAATAGACACAGTGCTGCCACCATCTATCATGCAGGGTCTCAAGGGATAATTGCCACGCATGATCTCCTGATACAATGCTCAAGGGCACCATGCAGCCAGGGCAGTGCATGATCCAACTAGAGTGTAAGTCCCCGTGTCCTTTAAAGCTCTACTCAGGCCCAGGAGAGAACAGGTGGAAGTATGACTCACATAAGAGTTGGGAGCAAGTTGTCCCAGCATCCTACTTTGCTCAGTGCCAACTAATCATGCTGCCATCCCAAGCTGAAGTCATGCTCCTGGCACAGCAGACTCCACATACCACCATATTTGACCGTGTACAGAGCAACGTCGAGTGGGCTGCCGAGATGCTGCAACGTATGCAGCTTATTCATGCGGTGGCAGTACAGCAGCGCCGACCGGGCTTCCTGGTTGAGGAGTTGACGACGCAAGGGTAGCTGGCTGCAAGATACCATGCCTCCAGCACTGACAACCTACACAGGTCTAGCATAGACGGATCGGTTGCGAGAATTAGCGGCACCGATGTAAGGGAATTTGTGTAGGAGAGAGGACCAGAGCATTTGTCAAATTTCAAAAACAATCTGACGCACTACTTCGCGCTTGTCCACGCGGAAGGCGGAAGAGGGCGTTGCGCAGTAATACTGAAAAGATATATGGAAAGAAAGGAGGGAATAAAGCAGGACGCCAGAAATATCAAGTAGCAACAAACACATGCTTTGGGCGAGGGAGGGAAGAATATGAGGTAGGAGTACGAGAGGTAGAAGGTTGGCGTGGCTTACCTTAGCCATACTGCAAAGGCTCTAATCAGAGGGCTCTAATCGTACGGCCATTTCGCCATGCCGCGTCCAATCCGCCTTGGCTAAATGTACGTGAAAGGCTGGTGAAAGGAAACCCTGCGAAAACATCTATCAAAATTAGTAAGAGCACTGACAGGTCATCGCGTCACACTAATATTTCAGTGTGACTTAGGCTTTCATCACAGTGATTAAAATCGTCCTGGTTTCGCCCTACAACAGCGCCATTTTCGACGCATGCAGAGAAAGCACATCGGTGACTTCGGGTGTCCATTTTCCCGAATGAAAGCTATTCGCCAACAAGTAGTTCGCGCTAGTACTTCGTTGCCTAATTGTTCACCCTATCTCGGAATCGCTGGCAGAGCTTGGCAGGTTTGCAAGATTGACCCCTCGAAAAGGTTGCTAACAGACCCTCGAGCGACAGAAAGCTGCATACCCCTTCGCGTATTACAACTCAGTAGTTAACGTGCGATCGAGGAGTTATTGGTCACGCTTTAGTCTACGAAAAGTTCTGGGTGTCTGTCGGGATCGCTAGTTTGCGGTGAGCCGAGACATTTCGTCCACTGTACGCCTACATTTATCTGTAGTTCCGCTGCAAATCGTGTCTTTCGCCTACATTTAGCGAAATTGTCACTTCCCCGAGTGATCTTTAATAAAGTCGGGTTGCATGTTGTCAAGATCCCAGAACACATGCAGCAGATTGCTCTTTTTCTCGACACCCTCTTTCTCTAGGCCAGTGTCCATCAGCTGCGGAGCAGGGCTGTGTGAGAGAATGGCGGTGCGGTGAGGTGAGGCAGTGGCAGAGGCACTGTCCGGTGCTGGTGTTTTGATTCCAGGGGAAACAGCAGTGGGAGTGGCACTTGCAGTACAGTCTGCGTCAGCCTTGGGTACAAGCTTGGCTGGCTCGGCTTTGGAAGGGGTTGGTGTTGCAGTACAGTCTGCATCAGCCTTGGGTACAAGCTTGGCTGGCTCGGCTTTGGAAGGGGTTGGTGTTGCAGTACAGTCTGCATCAGCCTTGGGTACAAGCTTGGCTGGCTCGGCTTTGGAAGGGGTTGGTGTTGCAGTACAGTCTGCATCAGCCTTGGGTACAAGCTTGGCTGGCTCGGCTTTGGAAGGGGTTGGTGTTGCGGTAGAGTCTTCGTCAGCCTTGGGTACACGCCTTGCTGGCTTGGATTTGGAAGGGGTTGCTGTTGCGGTAGAGTCTTCGTCAGCCTTGGGTACACGCCTTGACTGGCTTAGCTTTTGAAGGGGTTGCTCTTGCAGGCGAGTCTTCTTCAGCCTTGGACACACGCTTAGCTAGCTTAGGTTCAGAAGGGGGTGCACTTGCAATAGAGTCTGTGTCAGCCTTGGGCACACGCTTGGCTGGCTTGGCTTTTGAAGGGATTTCTGTTGCGGTAGAGTCTGTATCAGTCTTGGGCACACGCTTGGCTGGTTTGGCTTCAGAGGCTTCAGAGGTGGGTGCACTTGATCCTGAGTCTGTGTCAGCCTTGGGCACATGCTTGGCTGGCTTGGCTTCAGAGGTGGGTGCACTTGATCCTGAGTCTGTGTCAGCCTTGGGCACACGCTTGGCTGGCTTGGCTTCAGAGGTGGGTGCACTTGACATAGAGTCTGTGACAGCCTTGGGCACACGCTTGGTCGGCTTGGCTTTAGAGGTGGGTGCACTTCCCCCTAAGCCTGTGTCAGAAGCAGAGCATTGGGGCAAGACCAGCAGGCGGTTGCCAGTTTGCTGGCATGCAGAGCCAGTGAGGAGAGGGAAGCTGGGTTTGCGGGCTGCGGCTCGGAATAGCTCGGGATGTGAGGAGGGGCGTGTGATCGGCTGTTTGTGGCGAAGGCAGCACTGTGGGTCAAGGCGGGTTGAGAAAATAGCTGGGCTGCTCAGACCTGAGAGCAGAAGGGAGAGGGACATAGTTTTTTTTAATAAAAGAGCCATGATGTTCCTAGTAGCCTTTGAGGTGCTACTGGCAGCTTTGTGTGTGTGTGTGTGTGTGTGTGTGTGTGTGTGTGTGTGTGTGTGGGGGGGGGGGGGGGGGGGGGGGGGGGGGGGGGGGGGGGGGGTACAGATTTGTTGTTTTAATTACATTACATTACTTTACATTACATTTTAAAGTATACTTGACACTGCGAGGGTGTATGAGACTCTGTGCTTTAAACAAAAAGAAAAAGCACCCACAAAGCAAAAAAAACCACATAGCAAAAAAAAAAAAAAGCCAAGGTGGATAATGCAGCACTTGTGCTGAAAGCAGCACCTTCAATAAAATCCTGGAGAGGAAAGGTCAGCTGAGGATAAGCATTTTTGTTAGCATGGCATTAGTCAGGTACAAGGTTTGGTTTAGTTAGTTCGGTATCGTGTGGTGAATTCTTCGACGTTCCTGGGTTGGTTTGGCTCTGTTTGGCATGATCACACGGTCTACCAGCCTGCAGGCTGCTCACCGTTTGCAGGTGGAGAATACACGGGCAGTAAAAATGCTACAACATCACACTACTGAGTGCAGACTGTAATTACAAGGACAAGTTGGCGTGGACTATCGTTTACGGACAGGGGCATGGAATCGTCTCGAAGTAGATTTTGATTTTTTTCATGAGCAATTCCTTCGGGTCGTGGACATGGTAAATCTTGAACTCACCCAAGAACCTCGACATGTTCGTCAAATTTCCTACAATGTCAAGTATGGAGGTCTGCCCAGTTGAAACCGGAGCACGGATAGGCCTTGGGGATGGGGTGCTTCGGATAGGGGTTGGGACAGACGACCTTGGGGATAGGAGTACGAATGGGAAGGTTGCAGGTTGATATCAGGGTTGTTATCAGGTTAATATTAGTATATCGTACATGATTGGCAGGCAACAGCGTGTTTAGCAATGCACGAAGTATCGGCACGATTTCCACGATTTTAATGTTTATTTGCGAATTTGGCCGTTGACATCTCTCAGTAGTGCGGTTCGGAAGGAAGTCGACCTCCACGGGGGAAAACGGATTCGGTGCTGATAAAATAGCGCGCAAAAACGATCGCATGCAACTGTATAATTCCTCGAGCAGCGCAGTTTTCGAGGAGATGTGTTGCTTTCCAGGTTGGTGTCGGTTGGTGTCGGTTGTGTTCTGTGACAGGTGAGGGTAGATGAAGGACAATTGATCCACTGGATCTGCAGCTGCGACGCAACTGACGAATCTGCATCTGCGATGCGGAAAGCACCGTCCTGAGCAACCCTCCAACTTGGAAGGGCCGAATTTCTTCTTGGACCTATAACCAGGGTTGTTCTGGAAGACTCAAAAATGTGCATTATGAGACGCAACCAGTTTCAAAATCCGCATCTGCCACGCAACATGCAGCGTGTAGAACCCTGCCTGTTACTACCGGTCTACTGGCATAAGCCAAGTAGATAACATGGATGAAGTGTGTTTTCATGGACTCCTGGTATGCTGTTACAACCCAGGGGTAACCAATCAGGCTGAAGGGACTTGCCCACCCTCGAATAATCAAGCTTTCTTTGTACCACCGGGAGGGGCTGTTAAATATAAAATAACACAGGTTTTCTGACCTTGTTTATTTACCTGTCTCTCCCTGTAAAAGAATTGTACCAAGGAGAAAAAAACGCCAAAAAGTCAGATCGCCAAAGAGGCACCCCTGCATCAATCTAGGTAAGGAAAGAGTTCATTACAGAAAAACAAACTGTGCAATAAAAACAATGGTGCTATCGGGCATCGTCTCAGCTTGCTCATTGCCCAGTTTTATAACACGGGGATGAGGGTGCATCAGCTTGTTGGTCATCAGATAGTTGGACGATACATGCATTTCCTCTATTACCTCACCTGCCCTGCTGTGCTGGGCCGCGCAGCTAGGACCCAGAACCGCCCAGACCTGCCGGGAGCCGACTGTCCCATGGCCCATGTCCCCTGGCAACACTGACTGACAGGCTGTCAGTGACAGCTCATCTGTCACGTCCATGTGTTCGTGCGTACGAACCAAGCCACACACCGCAAGCACTCCGAGCTCCGCCAGGTACATATACGCGGGCGGGCTTCAAGCCACATCTCTGCTGCCCCCCTTCTGTTTCTACTGCACGACTCAGCACTCCCCCCCTTCGCCTCCTGCCTTCTTCCTTTCGCCAGCGTGCCAACCAAATTCTGTTGACAAACCCTGGAGTCCGTGGGTTGGGGCGGACTGGTCCTTTCAGCTTAGGGTGACCCCTGGACCGCACACCAGCCCGTCTTGAGTTGCTTGGGGTGGGCTGGTCCCTGTGGCCTTGATCTAGAGCACGATTGCCAGTGCAGGATTGCTGGTGTAGGATTGTAGGCAAGCGCTGCTGTGCGCGGGTAAGGATTCCCATGCGGTCGAGCATCCTGCTGCCGCGGTTAGGGGTCGGTCTCAATTGGCATCAGATCGCTCGAGGATCAGTGGCGACGAGTGCTCACTTCTCGTATGTGCCCGTGGCTCCCACGGTGTCAGAGGAGCAGTTACAATCGCTTGTGCATGACATCCGATCCAGCAAAAGAGTGGTTGTGTTGACAGGTAGGTTGGGGTTAGGGTTCTTGTTGGTCTGTGTTGTGGAGGTGCATGGGGCTGTGCATTGGGGTGGTGACAAGTCAGATGTGGAGAATTTGTTGTTTAAAGTGTGGTGTGGAGACTGTGTGAAGGTCACTCCATGCGTGCAGGCTGCATTGTGTGGGGGATTGAGTGTGGCGTGGGATAGTGCAAAGGATAGTGCATGGAGTGCATGGGATAGTGCGTATGAATTTATGATGGGGCAAGAGGTGGTGCAGTAGGTGGTGCTTGGGAGTTCCATGCGGTAGTGCACGGGATAGTGTATGTCGTTGTACATATGATGGTGTAAGACGTGCATGGAGTAGTGCACGAGGTGGTGCCTGGGAGGTCCATGGGGTAGTCGCATAGTGGGTGGGCGGTGCCACTTGGGGTCACGTTGGTGGAGATGCATCCGGGCAATCTTGACCTAGTCAATGAAGCCTCGGATGGTGTGAGACGTTGCATGGGTTTCATTGGCAAGGGGTCAGGTTGGTGGCTTTTGTTTAAGGTCGGGTTGCCCACGTGTGTCCAGTGCCGTTTGTGTCGTGTCCCTCTTTTTTTTTGGTGCTCAGCTGTATCTACCTGTTCCCTGGGTACGCGCCTGACTTTTTGTTGCCTTCGGGTTGTGTTTGGCTGGTGCTGTGCCTGGGTGTGTTGCCTTGTGTTATGGGGGTGTAGACGTCGTGGTCCCTTTTGGGGTCTCCTCCCCTTGCGCTGGGTTTGCCTCCCGGCCCGGCCCCCCGCCGCTGCCTGGGTCCCTCTACCGGTCTCTGGTGTCGCCCTCCCCTCGGTCCTTGGCCTGTGGGCCCACCCGGCAGGGTTGCGAGCGCCTGGTAACTGGCCTCTAGGTGTGATGTCAGCCCGTCCCCCTCCGCATACCTACGAGGCCGTTTTCCTTCTCTACCCCCTTGGGGCCCCGGCCTACAGGGTCGCCATTACAGATCATTACTGTGGACAATTTCTTGGGTGTTAAAATCTTTATCCCTTTCCACGTCATCTGCATGGGGTTGGTGTGCCCCGACGTGGTAATGATTAAGTTTAGATTGCATTCGGTGGGTTCTGGGGAACGGTGCAGGGTGGTTTGCCTTGTTAGTGCCCATGAGGGTTTTGTGCCGTAGTTATTGGGGCGCTAAAAAAATTTTGTTGGTTGGTAGTGCCATGAGGGGTGTGGCTTGGGGAAGGTCCATTTGGGGCAGGTCATTTCAATGGGATAAGTGCATTGGGTTGTTCAGAAGATGGTGTAAAAAGTGCATGCGGTAGTGCATAGGGTAGTACATAGGGTAGTGCATGGGGTGGGGATGAAGTATCACATGTGATATTGCATGGGGTTGTGCATAGGATGGTGCATGTGTTAGTGCATGATGTGGTGCATGAGGTGGTGCCGGGGAGGTGCTGGGGAGGTGCGTAGGGTAGTGCATGGGGTGGGGGGTGGAGTGTCACTTTGGATAGGGCATGGGGTAGTGCAAATGATGGTGCAAAATGGGCATAGGGTAGTGCATGGGGTTTTTGAATACGGGAATGGTGGCAAGGACCTTGCAAATTTTATTAGTGCATTGAGGTTGTGTCTGGGGGAAGGTGCATAGGGTAGTGCAAATGAGTTGTTGGCATATGGATGGAGGTGCTACATTTGAAGTGGGGTAGAGTGCATGAGTGGTTGCTTGGGGGTTGTGCATGTGGGCAGTTTCAACAGGTCGAATAGTGCATTGGGTTTGGGTCTGCAGAGGGATGGGGTGTAAAAATTGCATGGTGTTAGTGCGTAAGGGTAGTACATAGGTTTAGTGCACATTGGGGTGGGGGCTGCACGTGTCGCCCCGGTGTATCTTATTGCGTTGGGGTGGTGTGCCTCTACTTGTGGTAAAAAGGTTGGCCTGTGTACGTGCACCCACCCCCGGGTTTCGTGCCTGGGGTGGGGGATCAGTGTTTTGCATTGTTGAAATAGTGCAGGGGTTTCTGCATAGGGGATTGGTGCCAATGTTGGTTTAGTTGCATGAGGTGGTGCTGGGGAGGTGCATTGGGTAGTGCATGGGGTGGGGGTGGCATGTAACTTTAGATAGTGCATGGAGTTGTGCATATAATGGTACAAGACGTGCATGTGGGTTGTGGCATGAAAGCGGTTTTGCTGGGGAATGTGCATATGTAGTTATAGCATGATATATTTCATTGGGGTTGGGCAAATTGAAGTGGCCAAAACGTGACATAGGTGTTTGCATGTTTGCATGTGGGGTTTTGGTTTCAATCTTAGGAATGATGCAAGACTGCAATAAGGTGGGTGCTGGGACGTGCTTGGATAGTCCATGGGATAACTCGCCATGGGGGTAGTGCCAATGTGGTTTGTGCAATCGGTTTCCGTGCCTTCAACTGGTCATGGCGGTAGTTGCATGTGTGGTGCTGGGAAGGTGTTCAATTGGGGTAGTGCATGCTGGGGGGGTTGGAGTGATCCACCCTTTTTTGTTTGGGGAGATAATGCTCTGTGGTTAGGGCATATGCGGTGCAGACCTTGCTGTGGTAGTCATGCGGTGGTTGCATTGGAGGCCATAGGACTAAGTTCAATGGGTTGTGGGACCTGATGTGTAAACTTTTTTTTTGAAAGGATTTCACCGCAGGAGGAGGGACCCTTAAGCAAACCAGTGCCACCAAGGATTCAGAAAGAAAGGCGGAGGAAATCGTACAGAAGTAAGCACCCACTGCAAAGCACAACGGCATGCCAAGACCACTCTGCCAAATTCATATTACTTTTTTTTCAAAGAACCACTGCAACCCCCCTGACAACCGAAGTCCCCAGACTTTTCAATGAGATGGAGAAGCATAAAAGATAGGGGAAATCATATGTCACTGATAATTAAATTACCCTGAACTAGTGAATATTCGTCCCCACAATCTACCCGACAACAGCAGGAGCCCCCAAACCTCTGAGCATGGCCTTTTTGACCACTCGGATTCCCTCGCCCCCCCTGGGGGCGAGTGCCACTGACCCCAGACCAGGATCCGAACCACCCCTTCAGCTCACCTCCTGGCACCACTAGCCCTGACAACCAAGGCAGGCGAGAAAGGATGAGGGTTAGTGATGTGCTGGTGCGGTGAGCGGGAATATCGTAAACGGATTACAGAAGTGTTTCTGAAAATTGAGTTAGAAACACTTAATTTATCCTAATCAACCAAGTTTTCTGGAAGCTTCAAGGAACTAGTATGCACCCCACATCTGATCCATGCGTACATCTGATCCAGTGGTGACTTCTGAATCCATTGGTTGTACCAAATGCTGATCCAATGGGTGGTACTTCTAACGCAGTGCAGGGATATCAACAGAAAGCAATATCCCTGACTACAGGTAAGGGTGAGGCATAGCCAATGTTTTTTTTTTTTTTTTTTTCTTTTTTTTTTTTTGTCCTGTTGAGAACCCTCCCGCAATTTTAACGACTCGTGCGACCCCCAGTGTTGACCCCGGTGCCCGGTATTAAAATTGAGCCACCTCGGGCGGTTTGCGACCCCCAGTTGTTGACGCCACTGCTCCCTGACAAACCTTCCTCCTACCTTCCTGTTCTTGGATGGCCGCGCTTATGCGCGCTGGAGGTGCGCGGGTCGCCCCTAAGTACCAGGCCCTACAAACGCCGCAAACCCTGAAACTCTGCTATGACGTAACTTTTGCCTAGCACAAACACCCGTGGACCCTACAGGAAAAGCTAAAAAAGAAAACTGAATACGCGGTGCAAGGAAAACCCCCCCAATAAACCCCAATGAATGGCCCGCATATACCCGCCAAGATGCCATGTGAAAACACCCCCCCCAAAACAAAAAACCAACCCAAAACCCCAAAAACCCCCAAAATGCCCCCATAACCCTCCCCAAAAGGTGTACATAGGTAAACTCCCCACCCCAAACCCCAAGATGGCCCCTTGGTGGCCGCAATTGTCTGATAAATCTTTATTTTAAAATACTGACCTGGTTTCCATTTGTTTTGGCTACCACAAATGGCGGCTTCCCCAGCCAGCCTCTACTAACAGCAAAAAAGCGAACTGGTTCGAGCCCCAAGCCTTTTTCAAGTTTTGCATTGAAATGCCTCAATGTACTGTTCCGACCCACTACAGCTAGCTTCCAGGTGTGGCCCAGGACATAGGCAGGAGCTTGCCTCGCAGCGGCCACGCTGTAGCCCAAAAGAAAACCTGAGAAAGCCAAGGGCTACAATAATAGGGAGCCCTCCCCCGCTTTTGTGTACCGGGGAAATTTCTTTCGGACCGGGCGAATTCTTTTCCACACACCTTGTCAATATGCTCACGTGGGTTTCTCCCCAGAGTTCCCCTGAGTACGGCCCAGGGGGGACGGTGGAAAGGTAAAAAGGGCGCGGAAGCCCAAGTTTTGGCGTGAAAAACTATGTAACAGTCCTAACAACACTAACTACAATGCACATAGAGGGGATGGAAGATAGGAAAACCAAAACACCAAGGGTCCTCTTTTCGAACTTCCTTGTCCTCTCGTCTTCCCCTCCCACCCCCTCCCCTCCTCTCGCCGGTCCCAATGTCCCAAAAATTCATACCCAAGGCTCCCACGGTCGATATTATTATGAAAAAGAAGGCGGAAAGAAAGCACACAGTGGCTTGAAACCAAACATGAAACAATCCAATCCTGGACGGGTGGTCCTCGCCTAAAATGTATCCCAGACCTACTTGTTATGGGTACCCCATAGAGGAAAGGGAATTTTCATTAGCAGCTCTAGCGGCCTTCCTGGCCTACCCCCTACGGGTATAAGGGGATTTTTATTTTATATATAATTTTTAAAATTAAGCAAGATTCCAAAAGGTGGGCCTCCTTGCTACCTTTAGTGAAGAAGGATTTAAATGAGCAGCTTTTCCTAGGTTGGCCCTTCCTTGTGCTTATACCCCTACGTAGAAGGATTTTATTAGCAAGCTTACTGGTGCCCTCCCCCTGGCTAACCTCTAGTGAAGGAATTTTATTACAATCTTCGTAGTAGCACCCCACACCCTGGAGCAGCTACTGTTGCTACAAAAACCTGCATATATCTTCAGAAGCCCCTGGACGGCTGAATTGACCGCCTCAATGAAAAAGCACTAGTGGGCGCCAGCCCACGGTACGTTAACCTCCTTGCCAAATTGCCAGCCCCCCGCTTAAAGCGCACAAGAAACTTCAAAATTTGGTCAGCGCTTTGTTAGTGCAAAAAAAAGCAAAACAAAAAACGTGCGCTTGGCGGGCCCCCGCCAAGTGGAGGTTGACACAAAACAACGTGACGACCGCGACTCCCGATGTGCTCCCACACAGCCCACACGCAGGCAGCGCGGCCCAACCCGCGCTGCATGGCCGCGCGCGCACTATTGGAGTACGTGTATTTCCCCTGTTGCTCCGCTGAGGACATTTGGCTTAGTCCCCGCCTATGAGCTGTCCTCAAAAAAAGCTGTTTTGTTGTAGCCGAAAAAAAATAAAGCCTATGCCCCAGAAAACAAAATGGCCCAGACATTCCGCTTGGGCAATTTTTTGTTGTGCCATCTGCTTGGATCATATACCCCGACTTCGGTTTTTCTAAAGGTTCAGCAGTTTTGACATTCAAGTCCCCCCCCCTCCCTAAGGCTGGGGTGAATTCCCCATTGTCCCACGCAGGCCCCTTGAAGAAAGAGTAGAATCAGACATAGCGTGGAAAAGTCCATAATCATATGGTTCCCATTTCCACATGGTTCCCATATCCAATTTTTGTTCATACCATGTTTTAAAATGATTAAAATGCAGTGCAAGAGTCATTTATGTATAATTCATATTTGATATATAGATCTAAATCTATATATACATATGATACTTGGGTTACTTCATATACGTTAAATATTGACGAATCCTTTAAATTCATCCTACAACATTGGGTGTGCATGTATTATTGCTTCTGGTTGTATCACTAAGTGGCTGCAAGTACTTTAAAACAAAAAAAAGTAAGAGTCACTGTTCGTTTGAATGTAAATATTTTATATATTTTATTTCTCCTTCCAGCTGGTAATTTAAGAGTCGTTGAATTATTCCAGCTGGGTATTTTTAAATCACGTGTCAGCAAGGTGGTTTCCTCCTTGTTCATTCTTTCCTTTCCTCCCTCCTGTAAAGGTTTCGGGTTTTCGGGTAGATTTTCATTCCTCCCCCTCCCTGCGTACCGGGTTTATAAGGTTTGCTTTCCTTTCCTCCCTCCTGGTCCACGGTTTTAGGGTTCCGGTTTTCCTTGTCACTTTCCCTCCTGTTTGGTCCAGCCCTACCCCAGCGTAAATTAAATTGCCCGAGCTTTTTCTCTTTTCAGTTTTTTTCAGCAAAGGACAGTACTTACTGGTAGCCAATCCAAGGACATTTGGTCATCTTTTCAAATGGGCTGGGCTCCTGGTAGCGATTTGGGTAGGTGGCCCCAAGGGCTGCCCTGCCGGGCCGGCCCAAGGGGGTTTGGGGGACGGGGCGGGGGAGTCTCAGGGAGGCAAAAAGTTTGGCCAAAACGAGGTCCCATGTAGCGATTGATATTGGTAGCATAAAAAAATGCTATGATATTGATTGTTCGAGGTTGGGCAAGTCCCTACGGCATATTTTGCTAACCCCTTGACTGAAAAGAAAAGAAAAAAGCAACAAACCAAACAAACAAACAATACATCAAGTGATTATCAATTGTTTCCTTTAATGAGACTCTTCTGGTGATATTTATTAGTGATATTATTAGTAATCTTTGTTAATCTCTTCTGATAATCTAGAGCTGATCTTGATTTTTCGAGGTTGGGAAAGACCATGGCATTATGTGCTCTGAATTTATTTTTATTTGCATTATCTGCACTGAATTGATTATTTTTATTTGCATTACCTGCACTAAAAATATACATTCATACCATGGACTATGCAGGGGTCCTCAAGGCGCCTACAGGGGTAGGGGGAGTAGGGGGGTGCAGGGGTAGGGGGGGGGGGGGTCAGGGGTGAAAATAAAAACTTCTGAACATGCTGTCTGACAACTTCATTCTTGCCCCCCCCCCCTCACACAAACCATAATAAATGTGGCAAGAAGCATACAATTAAGTTATCTGCATTATCTGCACTGTGAAAATATACACACATACCATGGACTACGCAGGGGCCCTCAAGGCGCCTACCAGACAGGATTCAAGCCCATCACTCATCAACAGGTACCACTATTTATAAGTATAATAGTACGGATTCTGAATTATTCTGAATTATGAATATTCATATTGAATTATGAATTATGAATGTTACATTATTATTGATTTTTGAATTACCGGTATTTCGAATGATTATGCATCATGAATATGTATTATGAACTATTATGAATAATGAATACATGCTGCTGCTATATATACTGCGGCTGAAGCTGTGAATTAGATGATCAATTTTGATCATCTAATTCACATCCTCAGCTGCAGTATCTATAGCAGCAGCAGCATTATTCATAATTCATAATAGTATTCAACACTGCCACTGTGATGATCACATGAAGAAATGGTCAAGTGAAGACTGGCATTGGAATCATTAAATTATCCAGTGAACACTGCCAATGTGGTCTTGAAATGATCAAGTAAAGACTGCCAAAGTGGTAATCACATGAATAAATGGTCGAGTGAAGACTGGCATTGGAACCATTAAATATCCAGTGAATACTGCAAATGTGATGATGAAATGACCAAGTTAACACTGCCAATGTCCACAGTTTATGGGCAAGCCTGAGAGGCGCGCCCGCTACTTCGCCCGGAGCTACTATGGCTGGCCTGAATTCTCTTCAGTACAACACAATGCGGGACATGTGGCTCTGGCTCAGATGCAGAAGCAGGGGTGGATTCAAACTATCATCACACAGGTAAGCAGCTATTATGTGTTATGTTACATTCCAGGGGTAGCCAAGTAGGCCAAAGAGACTTGCTATTATGAACTCTGTGTTGATTCTCACATTTTACCTTTGGTAGAGCACAATGCGGGACATGCGGCTCAGATACAGAAGCAGGGGTGGATTTGAATAATCATCACACAGGTACGCTGCTATTGTGTGTTTTGTTACAGTCCAGGGGTAGCCAAATAGGCCTAAGGGACTTGCTATTATGTACTCTTTCTTGTTTCTCGCGTTTTTCTTCTGCACAACAGAATGAGAGACACGCGGTTCTTGCTCAGATACAGAAGCAGTGGTGGATTTAAACGATCACCACAGAGGTAAGCTGTTATTGTGTGTGTCATCTCATCCCAGGGGTAGCCAAAGAGACTTGCTATTATGAACTATGTTTTGTTTCTCGCGTTTTATCTTCGGTACAACAGAATGCGGGGCATGCGGCTCTGGCTCAGATGTAGAAGCAGGGGTGGTTTTGAATAATCATCACACAGGTACGCTGCTACTATGAACTCTGTCTTGTATCTCTCATTTATTTTCAGTATTACACAATACGGGACATGCGGCTCTGGCCCAGATGCAGAAGCAGGGGTGGTTTCAAACAATCATCACGCAGGTAAGCTTCTACTATGAACTCTGTCTTGTTTCTCACGTTTTGTTTTTAGCACAACGCAATACGGGACATGCGGCTCAGATACAACAGCAGGGGTGGATTCAAATTATCATCACACAGGTAAGCAGCTATTATGTGTTGTTACAGTCCAGGGGTAGCTAAATAGGCCAAAGAGACTTGCTATTATGAACTCTGCGTTGCTTCTCGCGTTTTATCTTCGGTACAACAGAATGCGGGACATGCGGCTCTGGCTCAGATGCAGAAGCAGGGGTGGATTCAAACAATCATCACGCAGGTAAGCTGCTACTATGAATTATGCCTTGTTCTCACGTTTTGTTTTCAGTACAACACAATACGGGACATGCAGTTCAGATGCAGAAGCAGGGGTGGATTTAAACTATCATCACACAGGTACGCTGCTATTGTGTGTGTTGTTACAGTCCAGGGGTAGCCAAGTAGGCCAAAGAGACTTGCTATTATGAACTCTTTCTTGTTTCTTGCGTTTTATCTTCGGTACAACAGAATGCGAGAAATGGGTTCTCGCTCATTTACATAAGCTGTGGTGGATTTAAACGATCACCACAGAGGTAAGCTGTTATTAGGATGTTTTTTCTCGCGTTTTCTTGACAGCAATTTCCTGAATCTCTGTATCTTAGACAGTCGTTTATATATATATATATATATATATATATATATATATATATACGAGGGGGGGGCAAGAAAAAGCTGCCGTACCGCACCTTCGCTTTGGATAGAGCCTATCCTCAAACTATAAAAAAAAAAGTTTTTTTTTGAGCCAAAAATAAAGTTGTACAGAAGTTAGAGGGGTCCAAAGTATTTTTCAACCAAAGCGGTCCAAATCTTAACTTCGCGATAAAAGCCCCATGAAAGATGTAAGAGCATAACTGAAATGGGCTTTAAAAGATCTTTCGAGTGACCCCCATTTTAGGGGGGGTAGGGTGAGGTAATTGGGTTTTAGGAGGGTGGGGGTGGGGGTGGGGTGGGGGGGGGGGGGTAAAAATACTTTTAGCCTACTTTATTTCCCCCCTCTTTTTGTATGAAACGTCCACAATTCCAACTCCCATCTGAATCGGACACCATATCGAAGGTGCGGTCCAAAATCTGTCTTTCTGCCCCCCCCCCCTGTATATATATATATATGTATATGTATATGTGTTTATAGAATATGTATGTGTGTATTTGCACAGGCCAGGGGTATCCAAAAAAGGTTAGGCTAAAAAGACAAGCCCAAGCTTAAAAACAGGAAAGGCAGTATAAATAACAAGCACTGGTCAAATGAACCCCAACAAATTGTAAACGATAAGGCCCGGCTTTGTGCTTTGCAGATAATTTAACTTTTCGTTTCTTGGCACATTATAAATACATGTAACAATAAGTTTCCATCCTCTGAGTCAATCAGGGTTCATTAACATTCTCATATTATAATAATTGACGACTAAATTGATTGCTAATGTATGAAAAATATTCCTCTCCTCAGATTAAAAAGGACATGCCATCATTTCCCCCCCACAATTATGTTAATCTCCTTTATCTGTCAGAAAATGTCCTTGGTGCCACATCAAGAAACACATAGCCTTTGTCTGTCCTCTACTACCACCACAATATGCCCTTGGTGCCTTAACAAGTAAAACATAGCCTGTGTGTGTCCTCTCCTGCCACCACAATATGTCCTTGGTTCCACAACAAGTAAAACATAGCATGTGTTTGTCCTCTCCTACCACCAGAATATATTCATGGTGCCTTAACACGGAACACATAGCCTGTGCCTGTCCTCTCTTACCACCCGAATATGCCCATGGTGCCACAACAAGTAAAACATAATCTGTGTCTGTCCTCTCCTACCACCAAAACATGTCCTTGGTGCCAACGCAATTAAAATATAGCATGTGGTTGTCCTCTCCTGCCACCACAATATGTCCTTGGTGTGATTGCAATTTAAACATAGCCTGTGTTTTTCCTTCCTACCACCAGAATATATCCATGGTGCGATAACAATTAAAACATAGCCTGTGTTTGTCCACGGCTGCCGCAAGAATATGTCCTTGGTGCCACAACACGTCGTACACAGCCTGTGTTTGTCCTCTCCTACCTCCAGAATATGTCCTTGGTGCCATAACAAGTAAAACATAGGGTGACTACGGTTAGCTCCGGAGACTACGGTTAGCTTGGTTTAGGGTTTAGGGTTTAGGCTCAGGGTGACTACAGGTTCCTTCGGTGACTACAGTTAGCTGGGGTTAAGGTTTAGGGTTTAGGCTCAGGGTGACTACAGGTTCCTTCGATGACTACGGTTAGCTGGGGTTAGGGTTTAGGGTTTAGGCTCAGGGTGACTACAGGTTCCTTCGGTGACTACTGTTAGCTCCGGCTTACGCTGTGGTGTCATTTATTTTACGTCCTGAGAGTGACTTAATTACTCGGATGTAACAATTTAAATTTCAATTTCAATTTAAAACATAGCGTGGGTTTGTCCTCTCCTGCCCCCAGAATGTAGATCGTCTCCACCAGAGTGCTGGGGCAAGCGACGTTCTGGAGCTGCACGGGACAACTTATGAGTAAGTCATGCTTTATTATTATTTGTTGCAATCCCTGACCCCACCCCCATCTCCAACCCCATCATCAACAAATCCATTGATGAATCCGCCCCCTACAACTTGATCTTCAACATGCAATCCCTGACCTTACCCCCATCTCCAACCCCAACATCAACAAATCCATTGATGAATCCGCCCCCTACAACTTGATTTCCAACACAAAATAAAAGCATCACTTATTGTAGAATGAAATGATCACTGTAACAAAAATCTCGTATGTAAAGCGATTGTTTGGGGTTCAGTCCATCAATGCTTTTTCTTTTTAAGCCCTCCCTATCACGGCTGGGAAAGTCCCTTTAGTTTATTTGGCCTACCCCTGGGCTGTAATATAAATACATCACTTGTGCAGCCAGCGTTCCCGAGCCGAATGGGACAACGCAGGAGTAAGTTATGCTTAATTACTATTTGTTGCACTTCCTGACCTCACGCCCATCTTTAACCCCAACATCAACAAATCCATTGATGAATCCGCCCCCTACAACTTGATCTTCAGCATGAACAAAATAAACGCATCAGTTGTGCAACCAGCGAACTCGAGTCGAATGGGACAACGCATGAGTCTGTCATGCTTTATTATTTTTTGTTGCAATCCCTGACCTCACCCCCATCTCCAACCCCAACATCAACAATTTCATTGATGAATCCGCCCCCTAGAAATCGATCTTCAGCATGAACAAAATAAAAGCATCTCTTGTGCAACCTGCATTCTTGAGTTGCATGAGACAAGTCACGAGTCTGTCTAGCTAGTTTTGTTGCATTCCCATGTATGTATTTTTGCAGCCCAGGGGTAGCCAAATAGGCTTACGGGACTTTTCCAACCTTCAAAACAGGAGAGGCAGTTAAAGAAGCAGGCACTGGTGAGCTGCACTCAAACAAATCGCGGATGACAGAGACATGTTCATAGCTTTCCATTTTAGCTACGAGCAACATCTTCTAGGCAGATCCCCTGACTGGGTAGGCATGCATGCATACAAACATACATACATACATACATACATACATACATACATACATACATACATACGTACATACATACATACATACATACATACATACATACACTCATTTCCTATCCATCCACTTCTGCAGGGTAAAATGTAGTTCCTGTCCATCTACTTCTGCAGGGTGAAATGTAGTGCCTGTCCATCCACTTCTGCAGGGTGAAATTTAGTGCCTGTCCATCCACTTCTGCAGGGTGAAATGTAGTGCCTGTCCATCCACGTCTGCAGGGTGAAATGTAGTGCCTGTCCATCCACTTCTGCAGGGTAAAATGTAGTGCCTGTCCATCCACGTCTGCAGGGTGAAATGTAGTGCCTGTCCATCCACTTCTGCAGGGTGAAATGTAGTGCCTGTCCATCCACTTATGCAGGGTGAAATGTAGTGCCTGTCCATCCACTTCTGCAGGGTGAAATGTAGTGCCTGTCCATCCACTTCTGCAGGGTGAAATGTAGTGCCTGTCCATCCACTTCTGCAGGGTAAAATGTAGTGCCTGTCCATCCACTTCTGCAGGGTGAAATGTAGTGCCTATCCATCCACTTCTGCAGGGTAAGATGTAGTGCCTGTCCATCCACTTCTGCAGGGTAAAATGTAGTGCCTGTCCATCCACTTCTGCAGGGTGAAATGTATGGCGTGTGGCTCTATGAGCTGTCGCCACGAATTGCAGCGAAAGATCGCGCACTTAAACCCCGAGGCTGCTGTAGAGCTGTCAACACGTTCCCAATATTCGGACTACAAGGCATGGCAAAAGCAGCTGATGGACAGGGCGGGCACCAATGCCAATGGCAGTGGGGATGTAGTGAGTTTGTTTGATGGTGTTGAAGCTTGCTTGGTGGTATTTTTAAGTGTGTTGGTGGAGTTTGATGGTGTTGAAGTTACTCCTGGTTGTGGCAAGTTGTCTGTTGGTGTTGAAAGTAAGACAATACTTAGAGTTGAAGGCAACATGGCAAGAGCAGCTGATGGACAGGGAGGGCACCAATGCCAATGGCAGTGGGGATGAAGTGAGTTTGTTTCATGGTGTTGAAACTTGCTTTGTGGTGTTTGATGGTGTGTTGGTGGAGTTTGGTGGTGTTGAAGTTACACCTGGTTATGGCAAGTTACACCTGGTTAAACCTAGTTACGGAAGTTACACCTGGTTATTGCAAGTTATGGTAGGTTACACCTGGTTACACCCGGTTATGGCAAGTTACACCTGGTTATGGAGAGTTGTCTAATGGTGTTGGAAATAAGACAATACTTAGAGTTGAGGGCAACATGGCAAAAGCTGCTCATGGACAGGGCGGGCACCAATGCCAATGGCTGTTAGGATGTAGTGAGTTTGTTTGATGGTTTTGAAGCTTGCTTTGTGGTGTTTGATGGTGTATTAGTGGAGTTTGATGGTGTGTTGGATGAGTGTAAAGATAGCGCACTTAAACTCCGAGGCTGCTGTAGAGCTGTCAACACGTTCCCAATATTCGGACTACAAGGCATGGCAAAAGCAGCTGATGGACAGGGCAGGCACCAATGCCAATGGCAGTGGGGATGTAGTGAGTTTGTTTGATGGTGTTGAAGCTTGCTTTGTGGTGTTTTATGGTGTGTTGGTGGAGTTTGATGGTGTTGAAGCTTGCTTGGTGCTGTGTTTCTTGGTGGTGAAGTTTTTTTACGGACCTTTGTGGTGTTGAAGTCACACCCAGGTTATGAAATGTTTTGTAACAGTCGCTCGTCTCCACAACCACCAGTTGCGACTTGCATGATTTTGCGGTTTTGATTGTTCTCCTGCGAGACCCATCTGATTTACCTGGAATCCTTGGTTGTTCTCCTGCGAGACCCATCTGATTTACCTGGAATCCTTGGTTGTTCGTGTCCTGTATGTTCTCTGCCTTTGCATTGCATTGCTCACTGTGCTTTCAACCTGAGGACCCATGGTGCATATTGATAGGAGTGGGGTTTCATCAACGAGGGCACCTCAGCAACCACTCATCTTTGATAGACGTACGTTGTACTGCTCACCGTGTATTGTCCTGCCTATTCAAATGTATGTTGCAGTCTAGGAAAGGTCGAATCAACGGGACCACCTCTCAAACCACTCATCTTTGTTAGGCTTGCGTTGCACTTCTCACCGTGTATTGTCCTGCCTATTCAAATATATGTTGCATTCTAGGAAAGGTTTAATCAACGGGACCACCTCTCGAACCACTCATCTTTGGTAGGCTTATGTTGCACTGCTCGCCTTGTATCGTTCTGCCCACTCAAATGTATGTTACAGTCCAGGTAAGACCTTTACCAGTCTAGTCTCACTCAAGCACCTCTTGGGTTGCATCTTTGTATAGGCCTAAGCATTTGCTTTTGCATTCTTCGTGTTATTGTTATCTTTACCTGTTTTCTTGTTATTTTATCATGTTTAAATGTATATTACGTTTTATCATGTTTAAATATATGTTACGTTTTATCATTTTTAAATGTATGTTACGTTTATCATGTTCAAATGTATATGTCTATCATGTTTAAATGTATGTAACGTTGTATGGTGTTTAAGTATATGTTACGTTTCATCATGTTTAAATGTATATGTCTATCATGTTTAAATGTATGTTTCGTTGTATCATGTTGAAATGTATGTTACGCTCTGTCATGTTTAAATGTAAATGTCTATCATGTTTAAATGAATGTAACGTTGTATTGTATTTAAATGTATGTTACGTTTTATCATGTTCAAATGTATATGTCTATCATGTTTAAATGTATGTAATGTAGTATCGTGTTTAAATATATGTTTTATCATGTGGAAATGTATGTAACGTAGTATCGTGTTTAAATATATGTTTTATCATGTTGAAATGTATGTAACGTAGTATCGTGTTTAAATATATGTTTTATCATTTTGAAATGTATGTTATGTTGTATCATGCTTAAATGGTTGTTACAGCACAGTGGGTAGCCAACTTGGGCTAGATGGACCTGATCAAAAATAGTCCAGAATGGATTCCTCAAAGCCATTCTCCTAGCTCCTTAACTTAGCCAATTCCTACTTTTTCCCCCAAGCCATTCTCCTGGCTCCTTCACTTAATTATCCTGGCTCCTTGACTTAGACCTGAGTCTAGATGTTAGATATAATAGTTTAGATGGACCTTGTCAAAAATAGTCCAGGATGGATTACCCCAAACCATTCTCCTGGCTCCGAGTGGCCCCTTGTATCTACGTTACAGTCAAGGGGTAGGCCAAATAGGCTAAAGGGACTTGCCCAACCGTGATAGGAAGGGCTTAAAAACAAATAGCATAGATGAACTGAACCCCAAACTAACGTTTTACCGACGGGGGCCCTGAGTTCGTGCTACTTCTTGCCGCAGTCCAGTGCCCTGACACACACACACGCACCTAACCCACGCAAACACACGCCACCACCAGGACACTCGCCACATGGTGCTAGACAGAGTGCGACCTACGAGTATCTGGGCCATAGACCTGACCCCAACACCTCAGCTACCCCACCACCATCACCATCACACACACACACCTAACCCACACAAATAAACGCCACCACCAGGACACTCGCCACATGGTGCTAGACAGAGTGCGACCTACAAGTATCTGGGCCACAGACCTGACCCCAACACCTCAGCTACCCCACCACCATCACCATCACACACACACACCTAACCCACACAAATACACGCCACCACCAGGACACTCGCCACATGGTGCTAGACAGAGTGCGACCTACAAGTATCTGGGCCATAGACCTGACCCTAACACCTCAACTACCCCACCGCCATCACCATCACACACACACACCTAACCCACACAAACACATGCCACCACCAGTCCAGTGCCCTGTCACTACTTAATTGAAAGGATTTTCACCCCAGTAGGTGGGGCCCTTTGCACAAACCAGCAACCCCAAGGATTCAGAAAGAAGGCAGATACATGCCGACAAAACACACTACTAAAATGGAAACGGACCACAACCGGTTAAACATGGAATAAAGGGGTTAATTTAGCCCTTAGACATGGAATACAGGGGTTAATTTAGCTAGATCTAATCATTTGTGGGCTAAATTAACTCCTTTATTTTTTACCCCCATGTTTAACCGGTTGTGGTCCATTTTCATTTTAGGACTGTGTTTTGTAGGAATGTGTCTGCCTTCTTTCTGAATCCTTGGGGTTGCTGGTTTATGCAAGGGGTCCCACCTCCTGGGGTGAATAGGAAGGGCAGTTGGCTTGGCACCAAAGTGGCCAGGCCTAGGTCGCTGCTTTGTGCAAGGGGCCCCACCTCCTGGGGTGAAAATCCTTTCAAAGAGCAATTAGTGCTGTCCTTCTCATCCCCTCCTAAAACTTTCCCGTTTGGCGTGGTCTGCAAGCGCAGGTCCCCATTCGTGTTGTTGTTACTGCGAGCAATGGGAACAAAGGCGGTTCTAGGCAGTACTCTGACTAGACCATCTGGGAAGATGGCTGCAACTGAAATCTAACTAACTAACTAACTAACTAACTAACTAACTAACCAACAGACGGTAACTAACTAACTGTCTGACTAACAAACTGCGAGCGCAGGTCCCTATTCGACGACCTGATGGAGATACCGAAGTTTTGGATGCCGGAGAGGGATTCCAGGTCCCAGATTGCCTGGTCTGTGGCTCAGGACCCTTGAAACCCGATGTTGTTTTCTTTGGTACGTCAACATAGTGATGTAGTGGTCATATATGCTTGTTTTGGGGATATGCACGCGCCCAGTGAGATTCCAGGGCCCGGATTGCATGGTCTGTGGCTCAGGACCCTTGAAACCCGATGTTGTTTTCTTTGGTACGTCGGCCGGGTGATGTTGTGTTCATATGTGCTTGTTTTGGTGTGCATGCGTGCTGTGGTGGTGGTGATGGTGGTGTGTATATGCACGCGTCCAGCAGGATTCCAGGTCCCGGATTGCAGGGTCTGTTACTTAGGGCCATTGAAGACTGAGGCTGTTTTCTTTGCAATTAGGAAAAACTCATAAACAACATGCAATCACTTGCAGGTGACAATATCCCGGTAAAGAGAGCAGAACTGGCCATGGAGCTTTCAAGCAAAGCAGACTTGTTCATAGCTATCGGCACATCATTGATGACTCTCTCAGCCTTCCGATTGGCTCAAGCAGCCTCCCAGAATGGTGAGTTATTTAAATTTGAATTTGAATCTGAACTGCGACATAGTTTTTCAGCCAACTCTGGGCTGCTCTCCGTCTTCCAAGGTCTTGTATGATACCCCCGGAAACCAGGGAGCATACTCGGCGGATTGGTGAGAAATGACAAGCAGATGTGAGTTATCACAAGTTATGAGTTTTTAGCGGTGAACGGTGAGTTAGGTGAGCGGTGAGTGTTAGGAGAGCGGTGAGTTAAGGGAGCTGTGAACGGTGAGTGTTAGGGGAGCGGTGAACGGTGAGTAAGGTGAGCGGTGAGTGTTAAAGGAGCGGTGAGTGGTGAGTGTAAGGGGAGCTGTGAACGGTGAGTGTTAGGGGAGCGATGAACGGTGAGTAAGGTGAGCGGTGAGTGTTAAAGGAGCGGTGAGTGGTGAGTGTAAGGGGAGCTTTGAACGGTGAGTGTTAGGAGAGCGGTGAGTTAGAGGAGCTGTGAACTGTGAGTAAGGTGAGCGGTGAGTGTTAAAGGAGCGGTGAGTGGTGAGTGTAAGGGGAGCGGTGAGTTAGGGGAGCGGTGAGAGATGAGTTAGGTGAGCGATGAGAGTTGAGTTAGGGGAGCGGTGAGTGTAAGGGGAGTGGTGAGTGTAAGGGGAGTGGTGAGTTAGGGGAGCGGTGCGTTAGGTGAGAAATGAGAAGTGAGATAGGTGAGCGGTGAGTTAAGTGAGCGGTGAGTGTTAAAGGAGCGGTGAGTGTAAGGGGAGCTGTGAGTGTAAGGGGAGCTGTGGGTGTAAGGGGGGTGAGTGTAAGGGGGGTGAGTGTTAAAGGCGTGGTGAGTTAGGGGAGCGATGAGAGGTGAGTGGTGAGTGTAAGGGGAGCAGTGAGTTAGGGGAGCGGTGAGAGGTGAGTTAGGGGAGCGGTGAGTTTAAGGGGAGTGGTGAGTGTAAGGGGAGCGGTGAGTTAGGTGAGCGGTGAGTGTTAAAGGAGCGGTGAGTTAGGGGAGCGGTGAGAGGTGAGTTAGGTGAGCGGTGAGTGCAAGGGGAGCGGTGAGTTAGGTGAATGGTGAGTGTTAGGAGAGCGGTGAGAGGTGAGTTAGGTTAGCGGTGAGTGTTAGGGGAGCGGTGAGTCAGGGGAGCGGTGAAAGTAAGGTGAGCGGTGAGTGTTAAAGGAGCGGTGAGTTAGGTGAGCGGTGAGTGTAAGGGGAGTGGTGAGTTAGGGGAGCGGTGAGAGGTGAGTTAGGTGAGCAATGAGAGTTGAGTTAGGGGAGCGGTGAGTGTAAGGGTAGCGGTGAGTTAGGGGAGCGGTGAGTTAGGGGAGCGGTGAGTGTTAAAGGAGGGGTGAGTGTAAGGGGAGCGGTGAGTGTTGGGGGAGCGGTGAGTTAGGGGAGCTGTGAACGGTGAGTAAGGTGGGCAGTGAGTGTTAAAGGAGCGGTGAGCGGTGAGTGTGAGGGGAGCGGTGAGTTAGGTGAGCCGTGAGTGTTAAAGGAGCGGTAAGTGTTAAAGGAGCGCTGAGTTAGGTGTGCAGTGAGTGTGAGGGGAGCTGTCAGCGGTTAGTTAGGTGAGCGGTGAGTGTTAAAGGAGCGGTGAGTTAGGTGAGCGGTGAGTGTAAGGGGAGTGGTGAGTTAGGGGAGCGGTGATAGGTGAGTTAGGTGAGCAATGAGAGTTGAGTTAGGGGAGCGGTGAGTGTTAAAGGAGGGGCGAGTGTAAGGGGAGCCGTGAGTTAGGGGAGCGGTGAGTGTTAAAGGAGGGGTGAGTGTAAGGGGAGCGGTGAGTGTAAGGGGAGTGGTGAATCAGGTGAGCGGTGAGTGTTAAAGGAGGGGTGAGTGTAAGGGGAGCGGTGAGGGTTAGGGGAGCGGTGATTTAGGGGAGCGGTGAACAGTGAGTAAGGTGAGCGGTGAGTGTTAAAGGAGCGGTGAGTTAGGTGAGCGGTGAGTGTTAAAGGAGCGGTGAGTTAGGTGAGCGGTGAGTGGTAGGAGAGCGGTGAGCGGTGAGTGTTAGGGGAGCGGTGAGTTATGTGAGCGGTGAGTGTCAAATGAGCTGTGAGTTAGGTGAGCGGTGAGTGTTAGGGGAGCGGTGAGCGGTGAGTGTTAGGGGAGCGGTGAGTTAGGGGAGCGGTGAGATATGAGTTAGGTGAGTGTTAGGGGAGCGGTGAGTGTAAGGGTAGCGGTGAGTTAGGGGAGAGGTGAGAGGTGAGTGTAAGGGGAGAGGTGAGTTAGGGGAGCGGTGAGAGATGAGTTAGGTGAGCGGTGAGTGTTAGGGGAGCGGTGGTTTAGGGGAGTGGTGAGTGTAAGGGGAGCGGTGAGTTAGGGGAGCGGTGGAGAGGTAGTTAGGTGAGCAGGTGAGGAGTGTGAGGGGAGAGGTGAGCGTAGGGGGAGGGGTGACGGAGGGTAAGGGGTAGTTAGACGGTGAGTGACGGGAGGGTGAGATGGAGGGGAGGTAGTCCCGTGAGTGGTTTAGTGTTAGGGAGCGGTGAGGTGGGGAAAGGGGGGCGGTGTGAGTGGTTTTTACAAGGAGGGGTATCGTGTACGGTGAGCGGTGAGTGTTAGGGGAGCGGTGATTTAGGGGAGCGGTGAACAGTTTGTAAGGTGAGCGGTGAGTGTTAAAGGAGCGGTGCGTTAGGTAAGCGGTGAGTTAGGGAGCGGTGCGGGGCGGGGAGTTGGAGTGTTAAAGGAGCGTGAGGGGAGTTAGTTTGAGTTAAGTCTTGAGTTAAAGGGGAGTGGTGGAGGAGGTGATCGGTGTTGAGTGTTCAGGGGTGAGCGGTGAGCGGTGCGTGTTAGGGAAGCTGTGAGTAGTTGAGCGGTGAGTGTTCCAGGAGGTGTGATGTGAAGGGGAGCTGGTGAGTGTCAGGGGAGCTGTGAGCGGTGAGTGTTAGGGGAGCGGTGAGTGTTAAAGGAGCGGTGAGCGGTGAGCGTAAGGGGAGCGGTGAGTGTAAGGGGAGCGGTGATTGTTAAAGGAGCGGTGAGTTAGGTGAGCGGTGAGTGTCAGGGGAGCTGTGAGCGGTGAGTGTTAGGGAAGCGGTGAGTTAGGTGAGCGGTGAGTGTTAACGGAGCGATGAGCTAGGTGAGCGGTGAGTGTCAGGGGAGCTGTGAGCGGTGAGTGTTAGGGGAGCGGTGAGTGTTAAGGAGCGGTGAGCGGTGAGTGTAAGGGGAGCGGTGAGTGTAAGGGGAGTGGTGAGTGTAAGGGGAGCGGTGATTGTTAAAGGAGCGGTGAGTTAGGGGAGCGGTGAGTGTTAAAGGAGCGGTGAGTTAGGTGAGCGGTGAGTGTCAGGGGAGCTGTGAGCGGTGAGTGTTAGGGGAGCGGTGAGTTATGTGAGCGGTGAGTGTTAAATGAGCGGTGAGTTAGGTGAGAGGTGAGTGTTTGGGGATCTGTGAGCGGTGCGTGTTAGGGGAGCGGTGAGTTAGGTGAGCGGTGAGAGGTGAGTTAGGTGAGCGGTGAGTGTTAGGGGAGCGGTGAGTGTGAGGGTAGCGGTGAGTTAGGGGAGCGGTGAGTGTTAAAGGAGGGGTGAGTGTAAGGGGATTGGTGAGTAAGGTGAGCGGTGAGTGTTAAAGGAGCGGTGAGCGGTGAGAGTAAGGGTAGCGGTGAGTTAGGTGAGTGGTGAGTGTTAAATGAGCGGTGAGCGGTGAGCTAGGTGCGCGGTGAGTGTTGGGGGAGCGGTGAGCGGTGAGTCATGACAAGCAGATGTGATGGTATCGGCCGTATTTATATTCATTCATGTCAGAACTATCATGGGCGGTGATACTAAAACCTACCCCTGTATGTTGTTACAGTTCAGGGGCTAGCCAAATAGGCTGTAGGGACTTGCCCGACCATGAAATAAGGAGGGGCTGAACAGAAAAAGCAATTATAAACTGAACCCCAAACAATCGTTCTACCGACGGAGACCCTGATTCGTGCAACAGTGATAAGGTGCCCAAGTTTACTCCGCCCGCAGACAGTGAGCAGCCTGAAGGTTGATGCCATAGGTTTTCTTCTCAGCTATGTGCAGCAGCTTCTAGGAAGCTCCCCGAGCCAGCCACTGGGCTCAGCCCCGAATTTTTGACAGTTCTAGCCAGCGGATTCTGTCAGCTTCCAGACACACTAGGTTGCATTAGCTTTGGCTAAATAGCTAGTCAGGGGAGCTGCCTAGAAGCTGCCGATTTAGCCGGAAAGAAAAACACTGGTTGATGCGGGGTATGTAGACCATGTTATCTGAATAAGACAAACCTGCAACTAAATGTTTACTGATAAAAGTTCTGTGCAGCGTCGCATGCGACGTTAAAAAATGGCGGAGAGTGTTTGCGACACAGCGTCAAGTGGCGACGGAAGCAAGTTAGTTACGAGACTGTTGGCTGACGTGTCCGGCTTGGTCTCGGTCAGACGGTCGGTCGGTAGGTCGGTCGGACAAATGCGTAACCCCGGGGGCTCCCGCCCCCTTGAAGGGGGGGCTCCGCCAAACAATCGGTTAAACACTCACAACATGTTTCCGACTGTTCTCCATGAAGCAGCAGAGTTGCATACGTAGTACAAGTTGCGTACACAGTTTGGGCAGTACAAGTTGCGTACACAGTTTGGGCAGTTCAAGTTGCGTACACAGTTTGGTTTGGGTAGTACAAGTTGCGTACACAGTTTGGTAATCAGGGTGCCACCTGACCTGGATATTTCCTTAAGCTGTCTGCAGCCATGCGATTATGGTTTTGGGATTGTGGTGTAGTAGCAAGCCTGTGTAGTAGTGTTCAAACATCCCATTTGTACTCCTCCTACAGACGGTAATCAGCCTGAAGTCTGATAGACCATGGAAGTAACCAGAATCCAGCTATGTGGTTACAATTTGTACTCAGGAGTGTTGTGTAGTAGTAGTTGTGCAAACCACAACAACTACTTCTGTTTACTCCTCCTGCAGACGGTAAGCAGCCTGAAGGCTGATAGACCATTTAATAAGTCAAACTTAAATTTGCTCACAAGACACTGACGGGACATATTTACTTAATATCATATCATATTATATCATATCATATCATATCATATCACGTATATCATGATTCCCACCCAACCTTTCACTGTGCTGTCCAAGAACACAAATAAGCGTTTGCGTACTATTTATTTATTTATGTATGTATGTATCTCATATGTATTTATTCATTCATTTATTTATTTGTGCATGTATTTATTTCTTTATTTATTTATTTATTTACTTATTTCTTTCCTTATTCATTTACTTACTTATTTATTTATATGATCCAATGCAGGCAAGTTGGTGATATTGAACGTGGGCGAGACTCGTGCTGATGACAAGCTGCCATTGGAGAAGCTCGAGCTTGTTGCTGGTGACGTGCTCCCCAAGTTAGCCGCCCACCCCGTCTTGTTAAAACCTCGGACGCCAGCTTAGTAGCTTACCTCTTGCAGCAGATATTTGAATCGGGATAGTTCATATGTTATTCAATTAAAATAGAAACAAAGTACTATCACTACCGGTAGTGCTTGGTGGTTGCCCCAGCGAAATCAAACGGGCTGGCCCCTCAACCACACTCCTCGTAACTGTTATTCACCGGGTTTCACCGGCTCACCTAGAGTGACTTAGAGTGCACAGGACTACCTCCCTGCTGCACTGTACTGTGATGCCGCTGCCAGCTATGGCACGGACTCTGACGCCGGTACCCTGAGGTGCCGCGCCATCTCAGTACTTCCTCTTAGCGCATTGATCGAATGCTTATCTAACTGTAAAGATCTTATCCTTACCGTCTTCCCCTCGTCTCTGTGCTCTGCACATACTCCGGAAAACTACAGGTCATGGTCCCTTCGCTTTAGATTGTCCTTGCTCGACGGTATTCCGAGCTGAAGGGCATTTTGATTGTTGTCGCGCGGAGTGAATCAATTGAAAGGAGTGAAGAAAGCTCCATCCGACAAGAACCTCCCCGCTGGGACACCACTCTTGTGCGGTATATCATCCGCGTATCCGGATTGATCCTGCTCCATTGAGCATCAAGCTGTCGTCCAGCACACACACCCTCACCCCCCCCCACACTGACAACCATCTCTACCTCCACTGCGCCCCCACCACCCCCTTCCCATCTCCCACGTCCCGTTGCTTACGCAATCTCATCCACCTCTCAACCACCTCCTGACATATCAAACCCTCCAGATCTCTCCCAAGTTGGCCTCCACCTCCAACTCGCCCCTCCCACCACCAGATTCCATTTGTTTTCCCGCCCCAGTTGCTTCGCAATTTTTCACCACTTCTTCCAATCTCCTCCCCTCCCTTCGCCTCCAACCTCCCGAATCCCCCCCCCCCCCCCTCTCCGCCGCTCCAATACCATCCTCTGTCATCGATCCCGACGCCATTCTGCTGCGTGGCCACACTTGACGGATCCTATCCGGCAATCTCCTGATGGGGGGCACATCCTGATCGCCAAGGTGGCCATCTCGCTGAACTTCAGTTCATCACCTCCCCAATGCATCCCTATCCTGAACGTTTGCGCTTGAGAGAGATTGAGCCTGTCCATTGGAACGTCTATGAACCAGACAAGGATTTTGGTGAGTGGTACTCAGCTATCTGCCATGACATCGAAAATGCCCCTTATAGCAAGTTCATCAAGGCAGATGCTATGCTTGATTACCAGCCGGACGGTGAGCCATCACCTTTCGGTGATGATGATGATGATGATGATGATGATGATGATGCGTATGATGAGCGATACCCCGACAGAGAGGATTATCCCGACGCTAGAATCTGTAGCTATGCAAACGGCATAGCATTTCGGTATGTAGTCAACTCATTGTCCCCTCCCCTTGTTCGCATGTTTGCCACGCACACAGACGTTGCGGCAAAATTACTGCGAGACCTCAGATTGCACTTTGGAAAGATCAACCCTGTCATGGCCGAACATCATCGACTTGTCCCGACTGTTGCCCTTGCTTGCACGCCCGCTGTCGTAGTCGTTTCTCTGATGCCTGCAAATGCAACAATTGAGGACAACAGCTCCAGATCCAGCTCCAACTCTAGATCCACTGTTGTTGACATTGAACACTTGCATGGGGGAGAACTGTCTGACAATCCTGCCATCCCTCATACAAGTGTACCTGTTCCCCTTGCTTGCACGCCCCGTCAGACCTTCATCTTCCATCAACACTTCTTTCATGAGTGGATTGAATCGATGGAAGCTGAACTCAAGGTATCCCACTTCTACTTTTCTCCTGGATCTAACCGCCTGCCTAAGTTTCAGATTGAATACATCCTTGCGCACCTTTCAGAACCTATCAGAAAGTCTGTCAAGTTCCACAACTATCCAGAAGACATACTAGAAGCACTCAGATCCAAATACAGCCTCAGATCCACTGTCGTTGATATTGAACACTTGCATGGGGGGGAACTGTCTGACAACCCTGTCATCCCTCATACAAGTCTACCTGATGTAGCCCATGATAACATCTCACGGACTGTCACTCATGCCCCCTCTTCACCTAGCCCTCAAGCCAACCCTGATGACTTGCATGAGGGGGATCTGAACATAAACCCCACATCCACCTCCACGACAGAACCATCCACCACTGGTATCTCATCCTGCTCCACCCAGCAAGACATCATGCCAACCACGGCCTGCATTCCCGTCATCCACAAGAGTGACAAGATAACCCCATCAATCTCAACTGATTGGGATCACACTTTCACCAACGTACTTACCCAAACACGTGTCCCACCTCTTCCCCCTGAATGCAACAAGCACCAGGCTCATGCCACCACCGCTGACCTTGGCATAATCACACTCATCCACACTCATCAAGGAACCCCCTGTTCTCCCTGCCCACCAGCCGTAGGCACATCAAGGCATTGCGCCTTTCTCTAGGCATCGGATAACTGATTAGTAGATGAGAGGGAAAAGGGGGAACATTAGCTTTAAGAGGATCAATTACTCCCCGTGTTCTGACTTACATGCTATAAACTGCAGCACTGTAATGCACTAACGTACTGCCCATGTGCTGATGTACAGAAGTACTGCTGCACTAAACTGCAATGCATCATGTGATGTGACCTATTCTTGCACGCAGATATAAGCATGAGCGATACCCTCGTGAGCTGATTTTCATCTGCGTGTAACATAATCCTGACGCACTGATGCACAGCCACCTACTGATGTACTGTACTGCACAGATTGAAGTGCTGTACGGTACTAACGTACAACCCATGTGTAATGCATTGCTGTACTGAATTGCTGTGCACTGAATTGCACTGCTGTACAACATATCTGTTGCATGAGCGATACCCTCGTGTGATGATCTACATGTGCACCCATGTGCTGATGTACAGAAGTACTGCTGTACGGTACTAACGTACAACCCATGTGTAATGCACTGTTGTACTGAATTGCTGTGCACTGAATTGCACTGCTGTACAACAGATCTGTTGCATGAGCGATACCCTCGTGTGATGATCTACATGTGCACCCATGTGCTGATGTACAGAAGTACTGCTGTACTAAACTGCAGTACTGTACAACATTAGCGACCTGCAGATTCCATGTACCTTCCAGTGCATAGTCAACCTCATGGCATAGTTACATAGTGCGATTTGATAATCCCCACCATCTGTTAAATAATTAGTAATGAACACTCTAGGATTAATTCTTGATCTGCCCCGTACTGCCACATGTACTTAGCCACGTGCTGTTCAAGCTTCTACCCCTTAGATGTTTTCATGCTGACAACATGATGCCTGCCCGATTCTAATTTAGCATCTCAGTACTCAGCCTTCACTCCCAAATTATGGGGGAGCCTAGCACAGACATCATCAGTTGTATTCCCGGCAGCCCTTGCATTCCCTGCAGCCCTTGCATTCCCTGCAGCATTCATAGCTATGCTTACGTTGATCTGCAATGACCCAGCAGATCCCACCAGCCTTAGCAGTCACTACCGTCACTCCGTGTCCGCTCCAACTGCTCCTGCAGCGACCCTAGCTACCTCGCAGCCCCAAGTAGCTGCTGACATCTTGTAGCTACCCTGCAGCACTCCTAAGTAGTGTTCCCTACAGCTTGATTAATCAAGCAGCTTCCTGCAGCTTGATTAATCATGTAGCTTACTGCAGCTCCTATGCAGTCCATTCTAGACCTTCCCTGATAGATCCAAGATTCAGACTGTTCCCTAGATATTGATTGATTGCATCATGAATGACTGCTTTCTTCTATCTTAGTTTAGCTCTGAACAGAGACCTTGTCCCACAGGCTAATCTTGAATCATTCCCTGTAGCTTCCCTGCAGTCCCTAGTAGTATGCCCTGCAGCCTCCTTGCAGCTCCTAGGAGTTCACCCCAGCACCCTCCTGACAGGCCCGAGCCTGATCCCGCAGCCCTTTCCTTGATATTGATTGATTGCACCATGACTGGCTGCCCTCTTCTATCCAGCTTAAGTCTGTACCTCCATGGCAGCCCTTTAAGCTGCCAACCTAGATCAGTGATTGAGAGTTCTTTAGACATGATAAAACCTTTGCTGAGCCAGCCTGCCTTGCCACAGCCGGTATTATTTTATCATTTAAACAAGGAGACCCCCTATCCCCACTCCTATTCGGTCTGTTCATTGATAGAATTGAATCGTTCCTCCAATCCAAGCTCCCAAATGTAGGGGCTGAGCTTAGGGGAAAGATTCTGCAACTGTTACTTTATGCTGATGACCTAGCTATAATGGCAGAATCCCCGGCAGATATGCAAGCGATGCTTGACTGCCTGAGAGATTTCTGCGAGGCTACTAAGATGGCTGTGAATATAAAGAAAACTGAGATTGTCGTTTTCAACAAGCAATTCTGTGATGAGGCCCGCATGGATCCTGATTACAAATTTGTCTATGATGGAGCACAACTTTCTACAAAGTTATCTTTTATCTACTTGGGATCCCTCTTTGTGGATGGTGACTCAAGCAATCGTGCAAAAGCTGCTTTTTCTAGGATGCTCTCTAAGGCCCAAAAGGCACACCACATGCTCCGTAGGCGATGCCATACTATGGAGATATACAATATTGATATTCTCACCCACCTGTTTGATTCTCTTGTACAACCTATCCTGAATTTTGGCTGTGAGGTGTGGGCTCCTTCTATTCTGAACAACACGCTTATCTCAAATGACCATGCTTGTGAGAAATGGCATAGAGGTATACTTAAACAAATGTTGGGTGTTTGCCAATCTACTACATCTAATATTATCATGGAAGAGCTGGGTAGAACCCCGTTGTTTTTTGCTTGGCTTAAACAAGCTTTGCGCTTCTGGAACAAGACCATTCATAAAGAACCTGAGGATCTCATTAGAATGGCTCTTGAGGAATCTTTTGACTCCAACACTGGCTGGGTTCATGACTTGCGTTGTGCTCTCCACAAGCTAGGATCCAGTAAAAACATCAACATTTTGGAGGCTGTCGATGTCGAAGGTATTATGTCTGAAGTTTTTGAGTCATGGAGGTTTAAGTACCCAAGTGACACCAATGCAGTTAGAGACATCCCTGATGAGAGAAGGGTTGGCTTTAAACGCCTCCGATACCAAAAATGGTTCGCAGCCAACAGTAATGATGAGAATGGCTTGATTCCCTTTACATCCGCCTTACATAAGCAGGATCAGATTCGTTCCATAGCACAGTTTAGAATGGGTTCCCATTGGCTGAACACAGAAAGAATGAGGGTGGTGGATAGAGCACACATCCCTCGCTCAATGAGACACTGTCAAATGTGTGGGTTCCAAAAACCTGAGGATGAAATGCATATATTTGAGTGCCCTTTTTATAATGATATTCGCCTCCGCTACCAGAAGCTGTTTACAGATATTTATAGGCATGTCCAGGAGGATACCGACTTAACCGTATGGAATGTGGAATTCTGCGATTCCACATTCAGAACCTTTATGAATGGAAATGGCACTAAGTCTTTTTGGAGCAACCTAGCCGACTATCTTTCTACTTGTAGAAGAGCAAGACAGGAAGCCCTGGACTGCTTAGTGGCACCGTAATTTATCATCCCTTTTTTTCTTCTTGTGACTTCTCAGTTGTTAGCTTCTTACCTCCGCCACTGTAAGTGGTTGAGATCTGGGTCCGGCTCTAAGGGGTTTAATACCTACGCCACCAAAACGGTGGTTGGGAGTTTGGTTTGTTTGTCCTCGACACACCCCTGATGTAATGGGGTTTTTTGCTTTGTGGGTGCTTTTTCTTTTTGTTTAAAGCACAGAGTCTCATACACCCTCGCGGTGTCAAGTAGACTTTAACATGTAATGTAATGTAATGTAATTAAATCCTTGACAAGCCTGATGAGTTACAAATGTATTGTACCTCCATAATAGTTTTTTAATTGTCACTCTAGTTTTTTAACTCCTCTAATTCCTGGAATTCTTCCGAATGAAGAATACCAGGAATTGGGGGGGATGTTATTCACCGGGTGTCACCGGCTCACCTAGAGTGACTTAGAGTGCACAGGACTACCTCCCTGCTGCACTGTACTGTGATGCCGCTGCCAGCTATGGCACGGACTCTGACACCGGTACCCTGAGGTGCCGCGCCATCTCAGTACTTCCTCCTAGCGCATTGATCGAATGCTTATCTAACTGTAAAGATCTTATCCTTACCGTCTTCCCCTCGTCTCTGTGCTCTGCACGTACTCCGGAAAACTACAGTAACAAGGCGTACTATGTATTGATTTATTCATATGTCATTATAGCTCAGGTCCTTTGTCGTGCGGTTATGGTGTACGATTCGTTGGGGACCAGTTCGTCACAAGTGCTAGTTTCAATTAACCCCAGCGGTTCATCTAGATTGCTTGTGTTCGTTACATTCTAGGTTGGACAAGTCTCTTAAGCCTAGTTGGGAACCCTTTAGTTAGTAGGTAACCCTACTGTTAGTCTATGAATGTTTCACTGCCTACCTCTCCATGGTCCACTGTTAGTTTGTTTGTGTACGGTAGTTGTGAAAGGAATTTCACCCCAGGAGGTGAGCCTCCCGACCCAAACCAGCGACACGAATGGCGTCGCCAGTCCTACAAAAGAGTAGGTGCACTTAATGTTTCACTGACTATCGATGGTTCAATGTTAATATATCAATGTTTCACTGATCGTCTATTGATGTTTTACTGTTAGTACATTCACGATTCAGCGTCCGTGTACTGTTGTTACACTGTTCGTTTATTCATGTTTCACTGTCTGCCTATTGATGTTCCACTGTCGGCCTATTAATTATTCACTCCATGTAAGGGCCAATTAAAGGCTAATTTAGGGCTGACAAGGGTCGATTCAGGGTTACATTGGGTCATTCGGTGATGAATTCAAGGCTAAATGAGGTGCGTACGAGCAGGAGTCAAAAACGTTTTTACCAGCTGTATGTATGTTACAGTCCAGGGGTAGGCCAAATAGGCTGAGGGACTTTCCCAACCGAGATAGGAAGGGCTCACAAATAAAATGCATTGATGAACTATATGACCACCTGTAACTGCACGCTGACCCCCCCCCCCCCCCCCCCCCCCCCCTAAATAGAAATAAGAGGCACGATTTAAAATTATACTTGGATTCTGGGTATTTACACTATGGCGCACACAATGGCATCCTCACAATTCCCTGACAGGAATTGTGCGATAGTCAAAATTCAGTTATGCCCCCCTCCCCTCCCCTTTGGGTTGCCCAAGTATCACAGCCACCCTTCGCCTTCGCAGGGGGTGGCCAGAAACCGGAGTTCTCATTCTTTCAAACATGGCGGTACCGGGACAGTTTTCTCACTGTGTGCTTTCCTTCTGGTGAGACTCCATTCCGTACTCCCATGGTGGCCGTGCACAGTGAGGGCACACACCGGGGTGCTGGCGTCTACCACCTTACCATCCGAGTTGGCCTTCTCGATGTACTTCTTGAAGTACTCAGCCTTGCAGATTATGCTTGGTGTGCCTTGTTGATGCTTGGGGTACAGCCCTGGCACAACACAACACCCACATGAAAGTGCCAATAGACTCAGATGCATCCATGCCAAACTTAGACCTGGGTAAGCAGCAGATCACCGGTACAATAAGGTTTTGAACTCCAAATCAAAAAAATTATATAGCAAGTGTTTGACAACTACGGGATTAACACGTTTGCATCAAAACAAAATCATCGCACTTTCTCGGTGAGGTGAAATGAGGTCAGATGAAATGAAGCAATGAGAACAAAGTTAGAGAAAAGTTGATGAGGGTCCCGGGGGGGGGGGGGGGGCTGACAAGGTCCACAGAATGTCACTGGACCCGGGGGGGTCGATATCCCCTCCCCATCCCCTAACAAAGACCACCATCCGGTACCCCAACTTGGACTATGCCTGACTTTCAATGGCGTTTGGCATCCCTCTGGGGGGTGGGGGTGGGGGGGTGGGGGGGGGGCAAACAAAAAGTGAAAGACCGCATCCCCGAAAGTGCTCAGACACACCTCGGCAGACCACTGCCTACCCCTGGCTCCGGAACCCACTTTACAGCCTTTATCTCAGCAATCATGTAGTGTTATGGTGTCTAATTAGGCTCATTTTGCAGGGGTTTTAAAGGCCTGTCCATTGGTGTTAGTCCATTAAGAATGCTTGAAATAAGGAAAAACATCATCATCATCAAAGCTACATTGTTTGGAGGGGCTTAGAGGCTTGGGGGTTAGGACCCCTTGGCTCCTAATCTGCCCACGCTAAAAACCAGGGTGTCCTCAATCAATACTAACGTGTGCATGTAACAGTCCAGGGGTGTGTATGTAGCAGTCCAGCCAAATAGGCTTAAGACGCCAGCCTGAATTCGATACTAAAAACACTTAGCACGACCTCAGCAAGGAAAATAAGGCGAACGCTCTCACTACGTACATTGTTGTACACGAGTTGAGAGAGACAGACCTTGGACCCCCCCCCCCCCCCCCCCCCTAAACAGAATACGCGGTGGATCTCTCCCCAATAGCATACATGAACTGGTATTTCGTACAGTCATGTGTCACTCAATCATTCACATGGGGGGGGGGCAGATCAAATTATGTAAAGTGATAAAGTTCTATTCTACTTTCACGGAGCCCAGGCCTAAAACTCTAGCTGTCCGGTTTGTATCCCACAGGGGGACTTCAGGTTCTAAGAAGGTAAGCAGCCCGGTGTGGGCCAGGGTAATTCAAAGCGCGCACTTTTGCGCTTTTGAGCGCTGACTTTTTGACCCCCTCTGCGCTTAAAGCGCAATTGTTTTGCAACCCCCTGTGGGCGCAGCAAGCAATTTTTGCGCTTATTGCACTACAAAGCGCAGTTTTTTTGTTTTCAAGTGCGCTAATGCGCTGGCCAATTCGGCCATTTGAAGTACCCTGGTGTTGGCTGAAATACCACGTAACCACGTTTTTCTTTTCAGCTACTAGCAGCAGCTTCTACGCAGCTCCCCTATCTGGGTATTCTGCCAAACTTGGCGCAAACTTGAGCATCTTAAAGCTGACGTAATCAGCTTTCCAGGACTGCTGAAATAGTTTGGTGCAGTCCAGTGGCCGGCTCAGGGAGCTGCCTAGAAGCTGCTATGAAAAGCCGAAAAGAAAAAAACCTGCATGTAAGCACTTAAGTTGACTGGGGTTCAGATCAAACTTTGCTTAATCTACTTTTCCAGGGAGTCATAAATACAATCAATATCAGTTCGTCGTCTATAGACAAGCCTGAACACAGCGCGGTGCCCAAGTTCGACGATGTTCACCTGCAAATGCACCCATAGCTTTCTTTTCAGCTACAAGCGACAGCTTCTGGGCAGCTCCCCTGACTGACTATTGAGCCTAACCAAATGCGACTTGGTGAACCTTGAAGCTGATACAATCAGCTGTCCAGAACTGCTGGCATATTTGAGTTTGGATCAGGGACTTGCTCAAGGAGCTGCCTAGAAAAGTTATGGATGCACTGTGCCCCACTGACTCCACCAAGCCGGGCTGGACCGTAGTTATTGCAAGCTGTTTCCGTGGTTATCGCATGGGGGGTATTGTAAACTGCTATGTGCAGACGGTTAGACACTATACCTGGCGTTTAGAGCCTTGTAACAATTATAATGATTATTATGAAATCTAGAGTACTTCAGCACTGTCAGAAATAATTCTGACATGTGGTTGTGCAAATCTCAGACGAATATAACATCACTAGATAGCGCGAGCGTTGACCGATTTAATTGAGCGGTGATGGGCTTCATGGGCCTGGCATGTATGGAGGCAAGGCTGTATGGCTCTGTCCCATGTGCCAATGTTAGGGGGCAGCCTGTCAAGGAGGTCTGTAGGTGATCTGACTTCCACTGGTAAGGGTGTGACATCACACCAACCAGGTCTGTAGGTGACCTGACTTCCACTGGTAAGGGTGTGACATCACACCAACCAGGTCTGTAGGTGATCTGACTTCCACTGGTAAGGGTGTGACATCACACCAACCAGGTCTGTAGGTGACCTGCCTTTCACTGGTAAGGGTGTGACATCACACCAACCAGGTCTGTAGGTGATCTGACTTCCACTGGTAAGGGTGTGACATCACACCAACCAGGTCTGTAGGTGATCTGACTTCCACTGGTAAGGGTGTGACATCACACCAACCAGGTCTGTAGGTGATCTGACTTCCACTGGTAAGGGTGTGACATCACACCAACCAGGTCTGTAGGTGACCTGCCTTCCACTGGTAAGGGTGTGACATCACACCAACCAGGTCTGTAGGTGATCTGACTTCCACTGGTAAGGGTGTGACATCACACCAACCAGGTCTGTAGGTGACCTGCCTTTCACTGGTAATGGGTGTGACATCACACCAACCAGGTCTGGTAGGTGATCTGACTTCCACTGGTAAGGGTGTGACATCACACCAACCAGTCTGTAGTGATCTGACTTCCACTGGTAAGGGTGTGACATCACACCAACCAGGTCTGTAGGTGATCTGACTTCCACTGGTAAGGGTGTGACATCACACCAACCAGGTCTGTAGGTGATCTGACTTCCACTGGTAAGGGTGTGACATCACACCAACCAGGTCTGTAGGTGATCTGACTTCCACTGGTAAGGGTGTGACATCACACCAACCCGGTCTGTAGGTGATCTGACTTCCACTGGTAAGGGTGTGACATCACACCAACCAGGTCTGTAGGTGATCTGACTTCCACTGGTAAGGGTGTGACATCACACCAACCTGAGAACAGACACTTCCTGCATAAATGTCTCAGGGCCCTTGCTTCTCGCTCAGATACAGCTTTGCGCCTTGGATTAGGAGGCTAATTTAGTAGGCGCAATTAACATGTACTGGAGGCACGTAGGTGCGGATGGAAATTGCGCTTTCCTGCGGTCGTTCGTACTGAGCCTGGGGGCTCAGTAACGAGCAGTAAGGAATGCGAAATATGCTGACGCACAACTTTGTATAGGGAGGCATGAAGAGAAAGAGAATTGCGAGTTCCAGCAACAGCCGATAACGCTTATGGCCTAGATACATCTATATAGATATATCGGGACCAGGGGGGGGCGTTGGACAAGGGGTATCGATAGATCTATCGGCATCGTGCCGATAATTATACATATATATAGAGAGAGACAATATATAGATGTATTGATCTATCGGTCCTTTGCCCCACCCTACTTATAGTACATTGCACCCCATAGTACGTGTGCCCATTGTTTTTGTGCCCCACAGTATGTCTACCACATAGTATGTCTACCACTTAGTACGTGTGCCCATTGTCTTTGTGCCCATTAGTACCTTGCTCCCCATAGTACCTTGCACCCCATCGTCTATGCACCCCATAGTACGTGTGCCCATTGTCATGGTGCTCCATAGTACCTTGCACCCCACAGTACACGTGCCCCATCGTCTTTGCACCCCATAGTATGTGTGCCCCATAGTACGTGTTCCATCGTCTTTGTGCCCTTTAGTACGTTGCAGCCATAGTACGTTGCACCCCGTAGTACGTGTGCCCCATAGTACCTTGCACCCCGTAGTACATGTGCCCCAAAGTATGTGTGCCCCACAGTACCTTGCACCCGTAGTACGTGTGCCCCGTAGTACCTTGCAGCCCATACTGTGTGAGCCCCCTAGTACCTTGCACCCCGTAGTTAGTGTGCCCCATAGTGCCTTGCACCCCGTAGTACGTGTGCCCTATAGTACCTTGCACCCCGTAGTGCGTGTGCCTCATAGTACCTTGCACCCCGTAGTGCGTGTGCCTCATAGTACCTTGCACCCCGCAGTATGTGTGCCCCATAGTACCTTGCACCCCATACTGTGTGTGCCTCATAGTATCTTGCACCCCATACTGTGTGCCCCATAGTACCTTGCACCTCATACTGTGTGTGCCCCATAGTATCTTGCACCCCTAAGTAAGTTTGATAAACATTTGAATGGGCAGAACAATACATGGTGAGCAGTGAAACGTGAGCCTACACAAAATGAGTGAATCCTGGAGTGCTCACGTTGATAAGACCATTCCTAATGGTCAGCTTCCTATGGTGTACCTGCTCACGCAGCAGATGACTGTCTTATCAACACTGCACCATGGGTCTCCAGGTTGATAGGGAGGCAAGCAAGGCAAGGCACTCAACCAACCAGCCGAGGTTTCCAGGCAGGAGAATCGTTAAATTCTGGTAAACATACAAGTTGTATGAAACGTTCTAGACGGTGAGAAGCGTCTACAGAGCAGAAGAGCTGCCCGTACCACAGGATCGACAGGTCGCAAACAGATTGGTGGGGTAACATACTAGTCAGGCGCACGATCCCTGCAACTCCTTCAGGGCGCACCTAGGGCAAGGGTAAAGTCACAGGCCAGTGGTCCGTTAACCTGGACTAACATACATAAATACGGACTCTTTAATAAGTGCGCTCATGATCACTGAGCATGACTGCGGAAGCGGTTGCTGTCTGAGCAACCGCTTCGATGTACGATGACTGAGCGGTTGCTGTCTGAGCAACCGCTTCGATGTACGATGACTGAGCGGTTGATGTCTGAGCAACTGCTCCGATGTACGATGACTGAGCGGTTGATGTCTGAGCAACTGCTTCGATGTATGATGGTGTAAGCATCCTCCTCCTCATCACTATCATATATGATCTTGGTGACATAGCATCCTGGCCAGACAGTGATGGGAATCCTTCAGATCATTGACCAAGGATAGGAATGACATCACACTAAGAACAGGAATGGTGGAAGATTGCAAGGAAAGCTAAAAACAGAAAGAGCCTCAAAAACAGTTTTTGATGAGCCCCCCCCCCCCCCCCCCCCCCCCCCACACACACCCCTTTGAGGAGCCCCCACCCTCCCCTTGAAGGAGAGGGAAAGCAACAAGAAAGGAAAGGAAAAGGACCGACAGGGAAAGCAACAAGAAAGCATAGAAAAGGAAAAGGCAGGATAGGGAAAGCAGAAGGAGCCCACAGAAATCCGAAATAAAGAACAGAGAGAGCTTCACATCGTTGGCTTCTTGTCCTCCTCACAGCCAGTTATTCGTGTGCGACGCGACGCAATCGGGCACCTCTGTGCAACCTCAGTGCGATGCGCTGCCCCCTGACCCCCCCGGGCTCCGCACTTCGGACTAAACCGTGCTACGCCACAATCCTAAAATCAGGCTTGCGTCACGACTCATGGACTGAATCATACACACATACATACACATAGAAACATACATACAGCTTCTCATCCCACCCTCTGCTTCCAATGCAGCTATCATGCTTTCGACTAACCAAGAAAAGTACAGCTAGCACCAGCTTGAAGCTCATTCTTCTTGCTGCAGAGTAATTGCTAAGAGCACTACCAGGTCTACATGGACACATAAAACATAGAGAATCCAACTTCGTAGGCTTCTCATCCCACCCTCTGCTTTCAATGCAGCCATCATGCATCATTCAGTCGACTAACCAAGTAAGTACAGCTAGCACCAGCTTGCTGCTCACTTTTCCTGCTAAGATCACTGCCAAGTCTGCATGGACAGCTAAAAACAGAGAGAATCCAACATTGTAGGCTTCTCATCCTGCTATCTGCTTCCAATGCAGCCATCAGACTGTTGCCAACCCAGACAAGTCCTAGGAGCATCGCAAGGGACGCAGAAAATTGGCGGAGAGTGTTGGCTATCCCAGTGACTGGTGGCACCAGAATTAAGTGCAGCCGACCGGTTTGCCAGGGTTTATTACAGGGCCAGGGGCCATCTAGGACCAGGGTTTCTTGCGGTCGGACGGACGTTTGGCGGTTAAACGGACAACAAGGTGACCCTGGTGGTTCGCGCCCCCCAGAAGGGGGGGCTCCGCCAAAAAAGTACAGCTAGCAGCCCACATCTCCTGCTGCTGAGTAGTCGCTAAGATCAATACCAAGAACAATACCAACAGACCAACAAAGGTAGTAGCAGACATTAGGAGTGTTGTGGGGAAGGTGACCCCAGTTAAGTAGGCCCTAAAGCTCGAACTAAAAACCACCAAATCTGTTTGACTAGGACTAACTTCATCAGGACATTTGAACGTCAGCTTGTGCTTCTCTCAGGCTTTGGCTGTTCCAGTCCTTCGCCCTCTCTGCTGGAATGCATGGCTCACAAATTTGGAGCACTGGTCACCATGGTTGTTCAGAACGCCCCCAACATCTAAGGGTTTGTTGCGTCCTGAGACACAACGTGGGGAGGGTCCGTGGCATCGCAGACACAGCTTCAGTGGGTTGGTTGAGTTGCATGACCCAGGCTATGGGTCGGTTGCGTGTCAGTTGCGTCTTAGGACGCAGGCTATGAAATTCGTTGCATCTCAGGATGCAGGCTGTAAGGTTGGTTGCGTCTCATGACGCAGAGCTGGGGGTTCTCATGGGCAAACATGATCCCAGGGTTGGCTTAAGAACCATGTAACAATCCAATCCTTGTCAACCCTCGAGCGAGCAGACTAACTTGACAAGCATGCTTCTCTCACAGTTCCAGCATGCTTCTCTAGCAGTTTGCGTTCCGAACCCCTTGGTGTGAGCTCAACAAGCTCAGTTGACACTTGAAATGCATTACGATCTAGGTGCACACACATCTGCCCCCCCCCCCCCCCCCCCCCCCCCCCCCCCGTGCGATGCGTCGCAAATTGAGCAACTCGATGCGACCTCAGTGCGACACGCTGCTCCCCAAACCCCGCTAGCGCAAAGCACTGAGGGTTCGGGCGGGGGGAGGGGGGGAGGTATTACTGACTAGTTTAGCCGGACCCATGCATCCCCATGCAGCGACGGAATGGTGGCGCGTTGCAAAACAATAACAGTTGGTGCACGATGACCATTCATCTCACTGCCAACCTCCCCCCACCCACCCATACACACCCACATACACTTACTTCCCCCCCACACCCAATCCCAACCCACCCACCCACAACCTCCACATACCCAGCATTAGTTGAACTGAACCTGGTAGGAGATCCATTGACAGGAGAGGCAGTTCTAAAGCTCCACTTGAAATACATCCGCTCCATGCCAGATGCTAGATATCAGTTGTGATACAAGGCCAACCCTTGTATCACACCCTAAACATGCTGAACTTAGTTGAAGTGCATCTCGATCCTGGCCTCTGTAGGAGCACGGCAGAAGAGGCACTCCTGCAGCTCCACTTGACATGTCTCTGTACCATAGTCAGAGGGGGTCTGCCAGATGTTGGATGTCAGTTGTGATACAAGGCCAACCCTTGTATCACACCCTCAACATGCTGAACTTAGTTGAAGTGCATCTTGATGTAGGCCTCTGTAGGAGCACGGCAGAAGAGGCACTTCTGCAGCTCCACTTGACATGTCTCTGTACCATAGTCAGAGGGGGTCTGCCAGATGTTGGATGTCAATTGTGATACAAGGCCAACCCTTGTATCACACCCTCAACATGCTGAACTTAGTTGAAGTGCATCTTGATGTAGGCCTCTGTAGGAGCACGGCAGAAGAGGCACTTCTGCAGCTCCACTTGACATGTATCCGCCCCATATTCAGAGGGATGTTGGACATCTGGTCAGGGCACTTCCATTGACCAAATTGGCCAGCGATTTAGCGCACTTGAAAAAAACAAAACTGCGCTTTGTAGTGCAAAAAGCAAAAAAATTGCTTGCTGCGCCCACAGGGAGGTGCAATAACTGCGCGAAACACGCAGTGGGGCTCAAAAAGGCGTGATACCAGGCCAGCTTGAATCACACCCTAAACTCATTCTACACCCATGACACCCTACAGCTGTTCGCACCAAGTTAAGACCCTGTTAAGAGGTGTTACATGTTTCTAGGCCAATAAGGCCAGCTCTGGCCTTGAATCACACCCTGAATTCAACCCACACCCTAAACACCCTAAGCTCAGTTGAAGTGCAACTTGATCCTTGCTACTATAGGAGCACGGCAGAAGGGGCAGGTCTGTAGTTCCACCTGACAAGCCTGGCAGGTCTGGTGACCACAGCCCAGGACCATCTCTCTACGCCGATCCATACAGAGGGCGCAGGCGTCTGCTTCACTAACTTGACGCTTGGCTTCCAGTAAGCTTCTCGCGCAGCTTGCGTTCCACAGAGACAGTTTCAAGGTGGACTCTAATTCTAGCAACTGCTGCAAGGGCAGCGATGCCATGGCCCCCTCGTCTACCTGAGGGTCAAGGAAGGTTGGGGTAACGTTGCAAGGGATGATGCACGGGATGATGCATGGGGTGAAGCATGGGGTGCATGGGATGATGCATGGGTTGAACTTGCTGCTGTATCTGTATGGGAAAACTGGCTGTGAGGGTGAAGATGCCCAAAATGAACTTGCAGAAGGGGTGAAGTTGCATATGTTGAACTTGCTGATGTATGGAAAAAACTTGCAGCTGGGTTGAAGTTGCCTGTGATGAACTGGCAGATGTATAGAAAACACTTGCAGCTGGGGTGACGTTGCGTGGTATTACATTGCTGGGGGGGGGGGGGGGGGGGGGGGGAGTTGCATGGGATTACATTGCTGTTGTACTTGGGTGGGGTAGGGTGGGGAAGGCAGGAACTGAGGAGCTGTAGGCAAGATCTAAATGTGATTAAAACTGTACCTGGAACTGCTGTCTATCCGGATTTTGGGCCGCGGTTTGTTTCGCTGCAGACGAAAGTGTTACCAGAAGAACGTCTCGTTCCTCAGACAAAGATGTCAGCATGTTTTCAGACTGCGTCAGGAGCTCTTGCAACGCATTGTTTACATTTATTGCACAGGAGTCCCAGGAGTCTTCGTTCAACGCCAAGAGGTGGATAAACTCTTGCTCGTTCGAGGTACGCTGGTACTGCTGATCCTGTACTTCCTGAGCCCCCGAGGATTCCCTTGAGGGGCGGGGCGCGCGTGTGGTGATGGCAAGGGGAGTGGGTCGAATTGTACTGGAGGAGGAACAAGAAGGCATGCTTGGCAGGGGGCTGCTGCTAATGGGCCGAGGTATACTGCCAACGCTAGGGGTGCGGGTGGTGATTGCCAGGGGAGTGGTTCGGGGCGTAATGAAGGACGGTCCGGAGGGCATGCTTGGAAGGGGACTGCTGCCAACGCTAGTATTGCCTGCGGCTCCTCCTGATGCATCTGGGTGTCGTAATCTGGCTAGGGGAGCGCTATGGGAGCTTTGTAAGTTGAGCCTCTTTCGAGCCTCCTGAAGGACGGCGTACCTGAGAAGGGAAGAGAGGGATTCGATGTTCAACAGCAGGCTGCGGTTTGGATGGTCAACAGTTAAAGAGGCTGTGGGCTAGATGTTTGAAAGCAGGCGTTTGATGTTCAAGAGCAGGCTGTGGGGTGGATGATCAAGCACAGGTGTGGGCAGGGCAGCTGTGGGCAGAGCAGCTGTGAGGTGGATGATCAAGCGCAGGTGCAGGCAGGGTAGGTGTGGGGTGGATGTGGAAGAGCAGGTGTAGTAAAAGATCAGGCTGTGAGATGTTTGAGAGCAGGCCGTGGGTTAGATGAGCAAGCGCAGGTGTGGGCAGAGCAGGTGTGGGGTGGATGTTTAAGAGCAGGCGTATTTTAAAGATCAGGCGGTGAGCTGGATGTTTGCAAGCAGGTGGCAGATGTTTGAGAGCAAGCCGTGGGATGGATGGTCAAGCACAGGCGTGGGCAGGGCAGGTGCAGGCAGAGCAGGTGTGGGGTGGATGTTCAACAGCATGATTAGTTAAAGATCAGGCGGTGGGCTAGATATGTGAAAACAGGCGCTTGATGTTCAAGAGCAGGCCGTGGGTTGGATGATCAAGCACAAGTGTGGGCAGAGCAGCTGCGGGCGGAACAGGTGTGGGGTGGATGATCAAGCGCTGGTGCGAGCGGAGCAGGTGTGGGGTGGATGATCAAGCGCTGGTGTGGGCAGGGCAGGTGTGGGGTGAATGATCAAGCGCTGGTGCGAGTGGAGCAGGTGTGGGGTGGATGATCAAGCGCTGGTGTGGGCAGGGCAGGTGTGGGGTGAATGATCAAGCGCTGATGCGGGCAGGGCAGGTGTGGGGTGGATGATCAAGCGCTGGTGTGGGCAGAGCAGGTGTGGGGTGAATGATCAAGCGCTGATGCGGGCAGGGCAGGTGTGGGGTGGATGATCTAGCGCTGGTGTGGGCAGAGCAGGTGTTCTGTGTTTAAGAGCTGGCTGTGGGTGAATGTTCAAGGTCAAGTGTGGGCAGAGCAGGTGTTCTGTGTTTAAGAGCTGGCTGTGGGTGAATGTTCAAGGTCAAGTGTGGGCAGAGCAGGTGTTCTGTGTTTAAGAGCTGGCTGTGGGTGAATGTTCAAGGTCAAGTGCGGGCAGAGCAGGTGTTCTGTGTTTAAGAGCTGGCTGTGGGGTGAATGTTCAAGGTCAAGTGTGGGCAGAGCAGGTGGTCTGTGTTAAGAGCTGGCTGTGGGTGAATGTTCAAGGTCAAGTGTGGGCAGAGCAGGTGTTCTGTGTTTAAGAGCTGGCTGTGGGTGAATGTTCAAGGTCAAGTGTGGGCAGAGCAGGTGTTCTGTGTTTAAGAGCTGGCTGTGGGTGAATGTTCAAGGTCAAGTGTGGGCAGAGCAGGTGTTCTGTGTTTAAGAGCTGGCTGTGGGTGAATGTTCAAGGTCAAGTGTGGCAGAGCAGGTGTTCTGTGTTTAAGAGCTGGCTGTGGGTGAATGTTCAAGGTCAAGTGTGGGCAGAGCAGGTGTTCTGTGTTTAAGAGCTGGCTGTGGGTGAACGTTCAAGGTCAAGTGTGGGCAGAGCAGGTGTTCTGTGTTTAAGAGCTGGCTGTGGGTGAATGTTCAAGGTCAAGTGTGGGCAGAGCAGGTGTTCTGTGTTAAGAGTGGTGTGGGTGATGTCAGGTCAAGATGTGGGGCGAGAGGGTTCTGTGTTTAAGAGCTGGCGTGTGGGTGGGTGGATGTTCAACGGTAAGTGTGGGCAGCAGAGCAGGGTTCTATTGTTTAGGAGCTGGCTGTGGGTGGATGTTTCAAGGTCAGTGTGGGCAGAGCGGTGTTCTGTTTTTAAGAGCTGGCTTGTGGCGGAATGTCAGGTCAAGTGTGGGCCAGAGCAGGTGTTTCTTTATGGTAAGGAGCTGGCCTGGGGGTGAATGAATGTTCAGGTCAATTGTGCCGCAGAGCAGGTTTGTTCTGTGTTTAAGAGCTGCGTGGGTGAAGTTCAAGGTCAAGTGTGCAGAGCAGGTGTTCCGGTTTAAGAGCTGGCTGTGGGGATGAATGTTCACGGTCAAGTGTGGGCCGAAGCAGGTGTTCTGTGTTGAAGACGGGTGGGTGGATGGTCAAGGTTTCAAGTGTGGGCAGGAGGTGTCATGTTTAGGAGCTGGCTGTGGGTGGATGTTCAAGGTCAAGTGTGGGCAGAGCAGGTGTTCGATGTTATAGCAATTCAGGGGATGAACTGGACAAACGTTTCGTAATTCGTCAAGATTGTTGAGAATTCAAGGCCAAATTGACGAGAATTCTCGGATTTCCAGGCCAAAATTATCGAAGAAGTACGAGTTCTCGCGGAAATGTTTTGTCCAGTTCATCCCCTGAATTGCTATAAAGAGCTGGCTTTGGGGTGGATGTTCAAGTTCAAGTGTGGGAAGAGCAAGAGTGTGGGGTGGATGTTCAAGGGCAGGTGTTAGATGCTCATGAGTAGGGGTCGGCTGTGTTATATAATATTAGTGAATAAATAGTCGGACGAGCCGTCTCACCAGAATTTTGATTTTTTTTGAAAACCTAATATTATTGTGACACTTAAATAATATTAGCTAATATTAGTTTTTCAAACACTAATATTAGTTGCCTTTCCCTACTCAAGAGTAGACTTCGCTCAAAGTCTGTTGGCTACTGGGAGCTCAAAGCTCGAGGTATATGGGCATACAAACAGAATTAACATGCTTGGATTGCGATTCTGACTGGATTTATGTACATTGGACAACCAGGGAGTCTTTTCTAGGGTGCATGTTTTGTAATTATGATCACAAGTCCTCTTTGACTCTGTCAACCCTGGGCACATTTGAAGTCCCGAGGGCACCAGGAAGAATGTTATCACCACCATGATGATGATCACCATCGCAGTCATATAAAGCAGCAAGCAGATTATTTATAGATTGGCGCGTCTACATCATCTCGAATCTGACAGGTCACTTTTTCCGAAGCACATTTCGTAGGCGCTACTTCTCCTCCGCATAAGCGGAGACTGGAATCGGGATGCGACGACGCTAGGCTTTGCAATGATCATCAATTCGCGCACTTTCCTGATTTGAGATGTCCACTCAAACCAGATTTGCCGAATTCTCTAACCCCCCTCTCCTCCCCAATGATCAATAACAACTGCCGGCGACCAAGCATCCCGATTCCCGGCAAGAAGCACCTTGGAGAAGTCCAAACGCAGATTGCCCGCAGGAGGGAGGTAGGGGAATGCGAAGCCCCCAACACCAGTGCTTGGAACCCTGTCCACACACTCAATACCAAATCTGCGAAAGTGACAGATCACCCCAACATTAAAATATCCTCACCTTTCAATGGACAACCTGGACAACAAGATCCTACAGGCAGCATCCGTGCTGAGAGCAAAAGCTCCAAGGATCTACCTAGGACCCACGCTGAACCAAGTTCTGCCAAACCTAAAAATCATCCCAACCCTAATCAATCAAAAAATATCTTGAACAAACAAGACAGACGAAATCCTCCTACTACGAACTCTGTCATCCACCTTATCATTGCCCTTCTTTTCGTCAACCGTTTGAATATCACCGCCGCTTCAACAGTCTCTCTCCGCACTCCCTTATCTTTCTTCGCACCTAACACTTACCCAGCCACCAGCATGTATTCAATGGGAGCTCAACAAAACAGGGTGCAACAAGGTAAGATCGATAGGAAATCGAACCGCCGCGAGAAACTAGCTGCTAATTCCCGCCTCGCTTTCCCACCTTCTCACCACACCGCCGCATACCTCGTTCCCCTGGCTACCACACCGCACTATCTTATAAACTGCAAACATCTCAACACTACACTCATTGGCCATCTTCGAAACCCCATATTCTCTAAGCCTCTCACAGCTACTAATACCGCCCCTCGCGGCGTGGGTGCAAGTCCCGATATGCCCCTCGTGGCATTGTCGTCTCTGACGATTAATACAGCCTCTCGTGGCGTGGGTGCAAGTCCCGATGTGCCCCTCGTGGCATCATCGTCTCTGACGATTAATACAGCCTCCCATGGCGTGGGTGCAAGTCCCGATGTGCCCCTCATGGCATTGTCGTCCTCGACAACATTAATCAATGACGAAGTTGCAAGTCCCTATGCTCACAACCAACTTTACAATCAACCCTGGACAACTGTGTCCTACAACTCTTCTCTCATCTTCTGCAAAACTCTTCTGATTGTTCCTCTCCTTCTGGCTACTTGTTGGATCCTAGGGTGTACCAAGCTATTGAAAACAGTACAGAGTACACCCACTGCTGACAAGTCAACCGTGAATAGCTTCTTTCTTCTTAATTCCTCTGTAAAGCAGAATTCTAGCTGTGAACCTAATAGGAAATCCTGTACTCAGGACTTTAGAACCTTGACTCATCCCAACTGGGATACAGCTCCTAGGGGAGGTAGACCTACTTCCAGACTTCGTTCCACTCCTGTAAACAGCTCTAGCTATTGGGAACCCCAAATAGACTGTCACTGTCAAGTTCATTCTATTAACGCCTACCTCGGATACAAGGCCCTGGACTACAAAGAGGTCCTACAGTTCTCCATAAACCTCAACACACACGTCACTAACTACACTCAACATGAGTGGGACCTAGAACGTTGCTATTTCAACAAACTAACCGGTAACTACACTATCCCTTTAGTCAACTATTACCTGGCTAACAGGAAATCTCACTTAGGCTCTCTCACTGGCCACAGGAACTCACAAACATATACTCCATCTCATCCTCCCCCTACTACACCAATAACTGAAGACACATCTGAGAATTACTCTGCAGGAATTATGCCTGGCAGCACTAAACAGCAAATTTTATCTCGGCTTCCTCCCAGCTGCTCAAGGTTTATCCTCCACTACAACTGTGGATATGGACATGCTATCACCATTAAGCAAATTAATGGTAAGTGGTGGGACATGAACTCTGAACACAACGGCCCTAGTCTTCTCCACTCACAAGATTGGATAAAACTCCAAGGGCACATCTACACTCTTACCAAAACATCACTCTCCTTCCTTTCACACCCTTTTCAACCAGAAATTAACCACACACCAGGCCACCCTATTAGGGAGACTGTTGACATGATCCCCTCTACTAGTAACACCACATCCACTCATAACCATCCTGACTCTCCCCACAGTATGGATTACATAACTTCCCCAGGGTCTGCAGAACTCACAGATCACAACTTACCAGATCAGGATAACTTCTCAGATCTAACTTTCTCAGATCTCCTAGACTCCACCTTATCAGATCAAGAAAATCCCATAGATTCTCCCTCTTTAAATCAAAAAGACCTCACAGAAACTATTTACTTAGTCTCTGACGATGAGGAACCTCCCAAATCAAAATAAAAAACATCTCCTGCAAAGAAAAATAATTTAATTACAAAACGCTCACACACCTGCACACACCAGATGCACAACACACCTCTCCCTATACCTAGCAGAGTTGTCCTTCCTGACTTCACTAAGTTCCGTCAGTGCAGGATTTTTGGGGCAGAACCTCCTACCAAGAAACCTGCTCCTTCCACACTCACCACCAAAACCCTCCCAACAAAAAGACTTAAAATTACTCATACTACTCCACATCCTGTTCAACAACAGCAAACTGCACTCTATCTCACTAACATTATCACTTCCAACTGCAGAGGCATTTTCTCATCCTGGGAAACACTCTATGACCATCTTCGAACTAATGAGCCAGACATTGCTATTCTCACCGAAACAAAACTCACCTCCAACAATACAGGCATAATTAATATGATCAAACAAGACCTCTCTGACTACCACTTTCATCACAGCAGCAAAACCATTAAGCAAGCTACCAATGCAGACAACATTGTTACCCGCTCAGCTGGAGTCATCACACTTATCAAAAAGACTCTTACTGCACACCTAATTAAACATGAAATCCCCACTGACATAGCTGGTCATCTCACTCATCAAACTATTAACAACATCACTCACATCCCAGGTGTCTACATGCCCTGCAATGATCCTGCCAAAAGAGCCCGCATCTATGAACACATCCACTACATCATATCCCAGAACCCCTCTCACCACTATATTGCAGGGGGAGACTGGAATGCAGCCTACTACCTTACTGATAGAAGCAACACAGTCCATCACCTGGAGGATCAGCCTCACTACCAGCATCTTAATAAATATTCAATTCACATCCAACCATCTCCACGTCCCCATACTTACTCAGACAACACCTCCTACAGCAGCAGGATAGATGACATCATTCTCATCAACCCCCCACCTGCAACCATGGTGACAGAAACCACACACCAAATGGGAGACACACTTGACCACTTGACCCTGGAACAACAAATTACCTCCTCTCTCTTTCCTCCTCCCAACCTTGACACACCACCTCACAATCCAACACCCCAACTGCAACTCCCTCTCAAGCAACAGGACATGGCTAAAGCCAAAGAGGCAATCTCAAATAAATTTCTCCATCAATTCCAACACAGCCACATCAACATAAATAAAGCCTGGACTATAGCACAAACTTTACTGGGAGAAGATAAAACATCTGCACACATCCAATCTATTAGACAAGAACTCACAGCCACCATGCCAGAAAATGGAAGTTTTGACCAAACACATGGGTAAACTTATGTCACCTCCCACACCACCCATCTCAGATGATTATACCCGACATGCCACTCCCCCTCCATGGGAAACACACACAGACAAATACCACCTTGAAACTCCAGCCAACTCCATACAAACCACTGCCTCCCCGTACACCTATCTCTCCTCCTCAACCACCTATGATGACTGCATCAGGAAACTCTCCACTAACAAAGCCACAGGCCCAGACGGCATACCTAATGGACTACTTATGTGCCTCCCACAGGAAATGCACCTCACCATACACAAACTCATGCAGCTAGTATGGATCCTGGGAGAAACACCAGACTGCTGGAAAATCTCTCACACAGTCATGCTCTACAAAAAATCAGATCCCTGCTTACCTCAAAATTACAGGCCAATAGGCCTTAACAATGCTGTAGCCAAACTCTGGACCTCCCTTGTTACCAACACTATTACTACCTACTCTGAAACCAATCACATTCTTAGTGCCTGCCAGGAGGGTTTCAGAAAAGACAAAAGTACCTATAGACAACTCCTGACCCTACTCCACAACATTGAGGATGCTGCCCTCTTCCATCAGGACCTTTATGCTGCCTACTTTGACTTTAGCTCTGCCTTCAACATGATTGATCACCAAAAACTTCTCTGCATTATGCACAACTTGGGCTATACCCATGACACTATAGATACAATTAAAGGAATTTACACAAACTCTACTACACATATCCTCCTCAACAACACATCTGGCTCCCCTATCCCCATCACTAGGGGCACTATCCAGGGAGACACTCTCTCCCCCTTACTCTTCATTATTTTTCTAGAACCCCTACACAGATGGCTCCGTTCTGGAGGACGAGGATACAGAGCAGCATCCCTACCCCCCACAACAGCAGACGAAAACCACACTAGCAGCCTGGGGTATGCTGACGACACTGCCGTCCTAACCGGCAGCTCAGAGGACCTTCGCATCCAATGTGGTAAAGTTCAAACTTGTAGTAGCTGGTCGGGCATCCCCCTTAATGCCACTAAATGTGTGGTTAGCGGCATACTCCACAAATCACACCCCTCACAACCTACTCACAACAACACTCTCAAACAAAGGCTAGAAAAAATTCCTTTAGGAAATTCCTATGCTACCTACCAGCCGCCAGACCAAGCCTATAAATACCTGGGGGTTCACATCTCACTTCCCTTAAATTGGAAAACTCAACTCCACTCTACTATCGAAACCATCCACAACAAAGGCTTGAGTATCCTTACTAAAGCTAAAAATAGGGCAACCTCCACCCAATGTCTACGAATAATCTCACAATGTGTCAGAGCAGCTATTAAATATCCTATGATAGTGGCTCCCTTCTCACTAACCGACATTCATGTCATTGACAGAGCAGTATCATCTCCCTTCCTAGATCCTTTCCGACAAGAGCACTCCACCTCCCTAAAACAGAGGCAGGACTAGGGGTGCCCTCTCTACTCACTGAATATACTCAGATTACTGCAACAGCCCTCACCCAGTCCATGAACGACCAAGGTCACCTGGGAATTCTCACCAGGGCTCTTCTTGACAAATCAACCTTCACCATGACCACTCTAGATCCTCTCTCTCTCTCCAGCAAGCAACTTAAATATATGTCCCTAGCCCGCCAGCTGGAAATTATTAAAAAATCTGACATAACAATTTCTTGGAATGACACAGAACTTCTTGACAAACTTCACATACACTCTCTCCCTCTTCCACCACAGGCAATCCCTATCTCACTCATGACTCCTTTTCACGACCTGGACATCTACTCATACCACGACCTGGTCACCCCCATGGGAACTCATCTTATCAGCACTACAGACCTCTCTCTTATTACTTCACACAAAATTACTAAACACCACAAACGATCCCTGAACCGCCTCACCGCACACCTCTCCTCCCTCCAAACCGTCATTCCTCCAACTCACTCTGACCCACTCCCCCTCTCCCACAGGCAACTTGCGCCTGGCTACGCAATCTCGCAGAACACGACAGACAACGTTAAATTTCCTGCTCCTATCGAATCCTCCACCCCACTCACCCAGCGCTACCAACCTCACGCCTCCGTTACTGATGCAGACTACGAGGCGGACCCCACTGGGGACCTGGAAGGAAACCAATGGTGGGCGTGGCCCACGCAGGTCGCAGGCAGTCACGCACACCAAGCGTGGGGCTGCCCCAACAGTGACGCCACCTGGTCAGCGCGCCAATACCTGTGCAAATCTTGGATCCGACACTCCTCCTCCTCCAAATTCTACCGCGCATATAAAATAACCTCCACCTCGCACCCTGACAGGATCCGCGAGGCCATGACATCCCCAGCCAGCAGCGCACCTGCACCTCCGGCGCGCCTGCTTCACCTTACTTACGGATCTCAATACAGAGCCCTGCACATTACGAGCTGGCGGGGCAAGCGCTCTTACAACGACGACAAACCTGCCACCACCACCGTTGTCCACGTCCAATGGGCCCCAACCATCATGCACAACGACCATATCAACTCCTACACACGCATGGGATACAGCATCCACCACTGCACACCTCTTACCTCCACTACCTCCACCATACACTGGAAGCCTCAATCTCACCATGCGGCTCACCTTGTTGAACTGGTGGGACAACCAGCATATGACCAATTAACCCACACCTTTAAAACTACTCCTCCGATAACCACACACCTCAATCCCAGGAAGGACATCCACCTCACTAACCTCCAGCAACAAGGCCAATGGGCCATCTCCCCAGGATTTAATGCTGACAATCATAATCTGGTTCACAAACTTTTACACATCGACACACACGACAGGCACCCAGACTGGGACATTCAACCACCCTCCGCCTACATTATACAAACAGGCATCCTAACTACTTTGGATGACCAATCCACACACACAGATACCAACGCTTCATATCTTTATAACCCCACAGGTCACTGTCTTGGGCACATTCCCAACGACAGGCTCACCTCTCTTAAACAAAACTATGACCACTTTAAAAATCACCACCCCACCAAATGGAACCAACTGACCCAAGGAGGAACTTACCACACTGACTTAGCTGCCCTCTTCACCAGATACAGAGCTGCTCCTGCTGCCACTAACATCCTGTCTCCCTTCCCTACCAAGCAGCAGCTGCCTTGGGCATTACTCACCACCGTACCTCCAATCCTCTTAGCTACGACCAAAGCCTCACCAGCTTCTCTTCTACCAGCCCTGCTGACCAGCTCTTTGGCTCCAACCAAGACCCCTTTCTTACCATCTGGACTGGGGGCTCACTGGTGGACATTCCCAACTCCACCACACAAGCACACCAAGCTCTAGGGTGGGCTCTAGCCAGTGCTGACCATGCTGAAAATACTCTCAGCCCTACCTGCACCCTGATGCTCCTCCCTGATGACCTTGCTGCCCCTTACAAAACTCTCCTCCATCACTCCTGGATTCACTACATTGACTCTAGACCACAGTCTGAATTTTATACTACCTCTGAAATTTGGCTTGGCAGCAAATCTCACACCCCACCCTCCACTCAAAAATTACACCTAATTCTTATATGCAACCCCCACAGCCAAGCTACTTACTTTCCTAAACTCCCAGATTTTATCGACCAATGGACATACTACATGCAAAGCCTCTCCTCATCCTGGGAGCCCTCTACTATCACACCACCTTCCACACTTACTTCCACTGACATTGTCATCACCTACCCTCGGAGACTTAAATCTCTTACCAAAAATCCCTGGCAACCTCTACTCCACCAGCACCCTCCTCCCTCTCCTCTTACCATCACCCACCCTTGTCTTTACCTTGCTACCCCCTCCTCTGGCCTCCAGGTCTATACAGATGGTAGCCTAATAAAAGGTAAACCAGGGCATCCTAGCAAAATAGGTGCTGCAGTATATGTCCCGGCTGCAGGACAAAGCTACACCATCAACCCTGGGGGAATAGGGGCCACCAAAACTAACAACCGGGCAGAATTGGTAGCCATCCACCAAGCCCTTCTCAACATTGATTATGACAAATCTCTTACCCTTCATACAGACAGCCTCTGCTCTCTTCAACTTTTTTAAAAAATGATTCATGACCCCACCACAACAACCCGTTCCATCCATACTGAATTACTGCAATCAATTCAAAAACACCTCATTCAACGCATCCTGCATGGCTAACACACCACCCTTTGTAAAGTCCGCTCCCACACAGGTATCCTTGGAAATGACAGAGCAGACACTCTGGCACGCAAGGCAGCTGAGCACCCTACTTCAACTAATATTACTGATAACACTGGGGAAATCCCCCGCCACAATGTTTACTGGCCTACAGTTCAACCTCCTCGTACACCCATGGGAGATATACCCCCAAGAATTTTAGCACCTAACCTTACGCAAGGTATCACCTCTAACCTACCCACTAGCTGCCACCTTGGTCAACACCCTCTTAAAGGGATTTATGCAACCACCTGGGCTGAAAACACCCCCCACCAACTTCCTCAAGCCAGTAACAAATTAAGGACCTCAACCCTTATCCAGCATAGAACTAAATTCCACATCCTTAAAGCCCGCTGGGGTAGACTGTGGAACCGTAAACTTGCATTCCGCTGGAAACTTCTTTATATTACCAGCACTCACCCACCCACGAACTCCCTATGCCCCATCTGCCACACCTGTGAGGACGGAGCGGGCCACATCCTGGCAGGCTGCACACACCGGACTTTCAAGGGGCTCTACATCAAGAGACATGACGCCGCAGTGCGACTCATCCACAAGGCCATCTGCACAGGAGCCCTAGGATCTCGCAGAATGATCATGGACGCTGGCAAGGAAGAGGACCTACCCAGGGGGGTCCTGGGCAAACGTCTCCCTGACTGGCTACGCCCCTCCACTATTACTGTAGCGGACTGGAAGAGAATGAGACCTGATCTTGCCGTCCCACCCGACATAGACTCTCCTACCTGTATGTCTGATAAAGAACTCTGGGTTCTTGAGCTTGGATACTGCTCTGATACTAATCATGCTACTAGGTTTATTACTAAACATGCCCAACATGTTGAATTAGTAAATGGCCTTCAATCGGCTGGATACCTTGTTCACTATGAAGTCATTACCGTTGGTACAACTGGTACTATTCCTACCTCTTTTTTGACTTCTATGACCACTCTTGGACTCCAGAGATCCTGTGCCCTCAAACTGGCGGACACAATCCATTCTCACACCATTACTAGTTTCCAGAGTATTTTACAGTGCAGACGCTTTATGGAAACACACCCCGGGTCGATACCCGGGGACTAGCACACAGACCGTCCCCCCTCTTAGGTTTTGTCTTGCCGGCTGTATTGTGCCGGTGCTTCCCAACCGGGGTGAAAAACCCCCGTATTAAGCTGCACTGGCATGATGGGGCTACGATGCCTGTCGTTCAGGCATCGGTGGTAATTCTTTTTACTGAGATGGTCCTACGGTGACTATAGCTAGCTCTGGCTTACGCTATGGTGTCCTTAACTTCACATCCTGTGAGTAACGGTTCTACACGGATGTAACAATTTCAATTTCAATTTCAGCAAGCAGAAATACATTTCAAATGTCTGCTCCAACAGGCAGTACAGAACAGGCAGTACAGAGGGTATCATCTCAGACCACTGCAGGATAGGCCAAGATATAAGTAGGGACCGGCATATCACATGATGTAGACCAAAGGCGAGTGTTATATCATATGATTTCAAACTAACTGAATCATATAATATTGTATATAAATCGTAACTTCAGCCTGGTCGGGCTGCCGGCATCATATGTTATGATTTTGCCGTTCCCTAGATATCAGAAAAGGTGTCTTAAGATGTCCAATAATTGCACCTAGAGATACATTTGGATTAGTGGTTGCAAGCAGGATAAGGCAATGCAACGAGCGGAAACAAAGCAGGTATGCGCCCGAGGTGATCGTATCGGTAAGACCTGGCTGGTACAGGGCCATCACTCATGACTAGGGAACGGCATATCAAACGATGCTGGCCAAAGGCGAGTATGATATCATACAAACTGCAACTTCAGATATTGTACATACATGCAGATACATGGGAACTTAAGCCTCGTCAGACTGCTGGCATCACATGATATCATATTGCCGTTCCCTACCCATGGATAATTGCCATTTACTTTGATTACAATGGGTGTTCATGCTAAGACAAGTCCTAGGCGCGCCGCCAACGACGCGGAAAATTGGCAGAGAGTGATGGCTATCGGAGCGACAGACGGCAACTGAATCGAGTGCAGCGGAGACAGTTAGGGCCAGGTCTACTTGTCGTCGGTCAAACAGACAACGCAATGACACTGGGGGCTCCCGCCCCTCAGAAGGGGGGGGGCTCCGCCAAAAAGCCTTGGGACCTACCTTTTGGAAACAATGGCAAACTCTTTGACTAGGCCTTCCTGAACCATGTGGGCTTCCTCCAGTTGTGACTTGTTCTGAGCTAGCTTCATCTTGCTTTGAGAGATGGCAGATCTGACAGCTGAGGCGGATTGGCCGTGGCGCTGGGCACTTGCCTCCAACGAGGCAAGCTTAGCCTGCAGGTAGCAGGGACGAGAGGGTGGAGGGGTGGAGGGGGGACGAGAGGGTGGAGGGGTGGAGGGGGGGGGGGGGGGGGGGGGGGAAGGAGGCAGGTAGCAGGGACGAGAGGGGGGAGGGGGGGAGGGGGGGAGGGAGGGAGGGGGGGGGGGGGGAAGGAGGCAGGTATCAGGGACGAGAGGGGGGAGGGGGGGAGGGAGGAGGGGGGGGGGGGAGGGATGGGTGGGTGAATGGATGAATCAATGGACAGATGGATGGATTCCGAGGTGCCCAAGCGGGGCAGCACCAAACTGCAGCAGCATGAATGGACAGTTGCGAAAAAGCGATGGACAGCGGTACGCACCTTGAGCTCTAATACTTTTGCCTCAGTTTCACGCACATGCTCCTGGTAGGCTGCAAGCTCCTCCACAGCCTTCAAGCGTGCGATCTTTTCAGACTCCATCTCGGCAGCAGCCTGTTGCTCTTGCTTGCTTGCCTAACGGCAGCAGAAGGGGGTGCAGAGGTAGGTTAGTTATATCCAGGGGGCCGTTCAGAATTGCAGCTTCCACAAAAACCAATGAGCTTGTTTTCCTGACTCCCTCTCTGCAGCAGCCTGTTGCTCTTGCTTGCTTGCCCAACGGCAGCAGAAGGGGGTGCAGAGGTAGGTTAGTTATATCCAGGGGGCTGTTCAGAATTGCAGCTTCCACAAAAAACAATGAGCTTGTTTTCCTGACTCCCTCTCTGCAGCAGCCTGTTGCTCTTGCTTGCTTGCCCAACGGCAGCAGAAGGGGGTGCAGAGGTAGGTTAGTTATATCCAGGGGGCCGTTCAGAATTGCAGCTTTCACAAAAACCAATGAGCTTGTTTTCCTGACTCCATCTCTGCAGCAGCCTGTTGCTCTTGCTTGCTTGCCCAACGGCAGCAGACGGGGTTGCAGAGGTAGGTTAGTTATATCCAGGGGGTCGTTCAGCAATGCAGGTCTCACAAAAAACAATGTGATTGCTAATCTGACTCCATCTCTTCATTGAAGGATGTATAATCTGCCTGCACGGGCACGAGCACACTTGAAAAATCAAACCAAACCAAAATGCTAAACAAAGCACACCTGTGAGCAAAGCTCCTCCATATTCCTCCTCATCAACACATTCGTCAGCTGCTCCTCCATAATCGTTCGGTTGGAAATGCTCTGTTTGGGGGTCCTGGACAAGGGGGAGGTCCCCGACCCACCAACGCTGCTAGCATGAAGATCCGGCCGATTTATGAGCAGGTGGGGCAACTCAGTAGGCGCGGAAGTCAAAGGACCTTCGCATACATAGACTTCACTTGCTGGGGCACCTGATCTGTCTGAGCTGGTGGTACATCCGGAATCGTGTGACCTGGCTAACTGATCGGTGACGTGGCTCAGATCCTTGTCGTATCTAGAGGCAAGGACCACGACATCTTGATAGACCTGGGATGCGTTCACGCCCCCGTAGATCAGCACCCTGCCCCCCATCTGGACGCAGGTGTGGTGGCTCCGCCTCGCAGTGGTTTTATTGAAGCTCTGCGGGCTAGACCATGCAAACGTGCGAGTGTCCAGGACAAAGGTGTCTTGCAAGAATTTGCCTTGCTCCGTGCATCCCCCAAAGAAGATGACCTGCTTTATTAAGGATTTCATGATTAGCTCTGTATCTTCAGTTGTTTGTGAATTCTACTTAATTATTAAGACAAAATACAAGTTCTAGCTTTAGAAATACAACTAGTGTTTGTGAATTCTCCTAAATTATGCAGCTACTTAATTGCTTTGGAGGTACCGGATTACTTACGGATGAGCCCTGCTCCCTGCATCTGCCAAAGAAGATTACCTGGTTGTTGCTCATCAGGGCTGCTGCGTGGTGGGTCCTTGGGCTGGGAGCTGAGCCCACTAGCATGGGTGATGACCATTTGTTCTTCGAGATGGAGTACACTCGCAGTGCGCCATCCACACCACTGCTAGTGGTGCCTCCAAAGCAGACAAGCAAGTCTGTGCCGTCAAAGGTCAGGCTCATGCCTTTCCGAGGGGTGGGAGGGGTCCCTGAGGGAGTCAGGGTCTCAAATTCTGCTGATGTAGGCTTTAGCCTGTGTAGGGTGTTGTAGTACGTCTTCCCCAGGCCCCCGAACATGAAGATGTGACCGTTGGCAGATACCATAGCATGACCGGCCCGGGCTGGAGGGAGGGAGTCTGACTTGTGATAGGACCAGATCCACGTGTCAGTGTCAATGCTGTAGAGCCGCCGGTTGAAGCGGTTGCCCTCCTGTCCCCCAAACATCCACATCCTGGGCGGGCAGTGTGGTGAAGAAGCGGTTAGATTTATGTTTCGGGGGCGAACAGATCGATTCGGGGGCGAACGAAGAAACTTGAAATATCGCCCGAAATACATCTTGGGTGTGGGTGGGTGGGTGGGTTGTGGGTGGGTGTGGGTGGGAGTGGTGAAGAACATCCTGGGCGGGCAGTGTTGTGAAGAAACATTGTACAACACTGCACCAAAGTTGCTCAACAATTGCGTGTGTGTGTGTGTGTGTGTGTGTGTGTGTGTGTGTGTGTGTGTGGATGGGGGGTGGGGGGCATAACAAAATATGTTGGAAGGTAACTGCATGTACAGTGTGGAGGTGGTTGTGAGGTTAGCGCATGTGTGTGTACGCTTTGTTCTCTACTACTGAGTTTAGTCCCTATGGCACAATGTGTGTGTGCGAGCGTTTGTGAGACCACTGCATAACGTGTTGGAAGGTAACTGCGAGTGCATCGTGGTATGTGGTGACTGTGAGGACAGTGCATGCATGTATATGCTATGTTATCTACAACTAAGATTAGTTGCCATGGCACAATCAGGCACACTTTGGTACGTGGAGTGTCAGCAGCCTGCAACAGCAGAAATGTCTGCCAGATGTGACAAGACTAAACCTACAACCCACTACTGCATGGAAGGAGAAACGGGATCAAACTGGGGTTAGCTGTGCCCCTGCAGTGCACGCAGGGGTGGTTGTGAGGGTGGTCAGATGTTGTTGGTGTTCGCTATCTGTTCAAACCTTCTATAAGTGGAGGTTTCAACCTTTAAAGTTTGGCAGTTGCGTCTGGTGAGTTAGCTGTGCTACCCCACTCTTGCGACCCACGCCACCTAACTTTCATCAACAATGACCATGCAGTGCACCTTCACCTTTAATCTTGCTACAGATGTATTGTACCCTTGTAGAGGAGTCTTCGTTTACAGGAATTCGAGTTTTGAGGTTATCTTTGATTTGGCAGACTTCACAATTTTCAGTCTCAGAAATGCTGCTTCTCAGCCTATTGAGCATCTTCTCAAGACGAATCAGCAGCAAGATATATTGTACCCTTATTCATGAGGTCTACCAAGGAGGAAGCAGGACCTGCCATCCATCCATCTGTCTTTGACTGATTTTGAACCCTTGTCTTGACTAGGTGGTGCGTCAGCATTGAGGTAAATGTTTCATGCCTGCCTATTCTCTTGTATCATTCTGAACAACTGCGTTTCTAGATGCGTTTCAGGCCTTTCGCCATCGCTACCATGCCGTTGAAAGTGCCATCTGACATGGTAGAAACACCAGCGTTGCCTCACCTATTTTCAAGAGCCGCTGCGGCATGAGCCATCGAGGACGGCCGGTCCTTGGACGAACGGGCGTTGGTTTCGATAGTCCTCCATTGAAGGGTCTCCGAATTGAACACCGACAGGTCTGGAAGTACGGAAGTATTCATCCCACCGTAGACCAGCATCAGTGACCCAATTCCAACAGCTGTGTGCATCCATCGCCCCGGTGGGACAAACCTCGGTGTCGGATAGGCAAAAAGAATGGAAGCGCAAGGCGATTCGCAGATGGTGGGTCTCAAATGAACAGGAGGGGCGTCCGAGGCAGTCGAGCCCTGCAAGGTAGAAAACGAGCCTCTGCTACGTACACAAGGTTCTAAGCTTGACTGCCCCACCGAGGATTGGGATCGGGAAAGACTACCCATCATTGCGGCTCGGGCCTCGGGCACGGCAGCTGCCATTCAAGCGCGCATCTCAGATAATTGGGCACATGGAGGGGAAACGCAAATCTGGGGAAGGCGGACCTGCCCAATAGTCAGACTGGCAAACTCTCACGGCGAAAGGACTTCAAGAACCACTAGAAAAGCAGAAACAGGCAGGAAATCCACGGACTTGACTTGACTAAAAAACTTGCCAGACAATATGGAAAGGGCACTGCAACCCGAGCCCACGTGGTCGCCCGTGGCCGCCCGTGGCTGCCACCACAGTAGCCGACAGAGGTAAAAATAATCGCGTGGGAGGGGTGGGCCGGGTGGGGGCGGGTGCACGGCACTATCTCCAGACCTGGCAGTACAGCACCCGCGTGTAATGTCAGGTCAGGATGTCATGTCATCTCAGAATTTTCTTTTCTTGTTCGGGCCCCATGCGTGCTCAGTTTTTTGGCTTCGCAAGCTATCTGAAGCATATTTAGGATAACAGGCTGCCCCCACCGTCAAATGGGTGGCCTGGACACCCAGTCTGAGAAATCTCCAGTATTCGGCCCGAAATTTTCCAGGGTGGTCTTGAGCCGCATGCGAAACTATTCAGAACGCTAGATAGCAGGATCATTGGGCAAGGAGTAGAGCTTATACCTCCCATTCGTAGAATTGAAAGGGGTGGCCGCTCGGAACCGCAGGAGCTCGCGGAGTGAGTTCTCGTATCCCTGGTGAGTTGGCAGTTAAAGAGCTCAGTCCCCGAGGTTGGGCGAACTCGCTGAGTGACAACTTGGCTATCTGTTAAGCGCATGGGATTCCCAACATCCGTGGGCAACATTTAATTCAGACAGAACATTCCGAGCATCAACACCGCGGTCTAGACAAATATTTCCCCGGGAGTCCAAGGCCAATTGAAAGCGTAACCGTACTGCCGGCTGGTGTCGGGATCACCGAACTTTGGTACTCGAAACTTGCCGTGCGGGTGGGGGCCTGGGGTGGGGGGCCGGGGCCGGGGTTGGGGGGGGGGGGACAATCGGCAATTGTGGCCCCAGACGATGGCTTGGGCACGTGCATAGTTACATCATCATCATCATCACCACCATCATCATCATCATCATCATCATCATCATCATCATCATCAGTATATATTAAGTAGGGCGATAGTAGGTTGTCAGGGGTTAAGCGCGTGCCTGGCGCGTGTTCAGTCCCTTTTGGCCTAGCCACTTGGGGTTGTGGTTCCATATCTTGCCGACCTGTCGCCCAGGTGGCACCGAGTCTGGGATCTCGATTTTTCGGCGCAGCCACAGGAACGATTGCCTTGAACACGCAGGAAAAATTCGCGTGGCGTCTCAGATGGCAGCATAGTCGCAAGGCGAAGCTTCTCCTGAAGGATCGGAACTTCGGAGTTGAGCAAGTCTTATTCCCAAGTGCTGATATCTTGCAGGATATCAGCAAGGGTACCAAACAGCTCGTATACCCTCCGAAGGTCGTCACTCATCAGGCCAAGCATAGCCTCTTTCATAACGATGTTCTGACGATAAAGCGGCAACTGTCTGAGGCCACTAGAGCTTTCAGAAGCACTAGCAGGAGCAGGAGCAGGGACAGGCACAGTAGACTCAGTATGTAACCGGATAAATTACTCCGCAGCAATCCCAGCATCAACACAGCGTTGGTCGTCAACGGTGCGTACCTTATCTACACAAAGAGCGCTCTCAATCAAGTCATCAAACAGTGCACGAGGAGGGACCCTTGGGTACGGGACCCGCACAAACTTAGCCTGCTGCGCCCTCATATGCTCAGCAACACGAGCTCCGCCAAAAGTCACACCACCTTTAGGAGGAAATAACATACGCTTGCTAGGGTAACCCAAGTAGCCACGCAGCTCAATACCCAAAGCAGAGAAAACTCTGACATACTTGCCAGCAAGGGTACTAGCAGGTCTATCAATCTCACCATTCAAGATGTAATCAAGACGAGGAGCATCTTCCCTGGCCTGGCGGAGAGCATGTTGAGCACGCAGAGACAGCGGCGTAGCCACAGGAGTTCTGGGTGGCACAGAGCCAGGAGCAGCACGAGGCAATGAAGCAAATGAAGGCGGCCGAGGAGGGGGAGCAGGGGAGTCGTCGACAGGAGGAGGGGGAGGAGGGGAGTCCTCAAACACTGGAGTAGAAGAGGCAGGGATCGGCTACGTAGCACGCATTGGCATGCCAGAAGCTCCTCTGGCGAAAGTGGTGGCAGCAGACGTTTGGAGCGAAGCAGGGGGCGCCTTCGTCAAAGCAGTCTCCACCTTCGACAGGATCTCGGATTCAAACACAGGAGAGATCGAAGAACTCTCAAACACTTGATCCGAAGTAGACGGAGCTCCACCCTCTCCCAGATTTGCAGCACCAGAGACTGAGGCATCTCTAGTGGCGTTTCAGGAAGGGGGTCTAGACGATTCAGCAACTCCAGGGGAATGAAACTCACCACTCTCGTAGTCGGACTCGTCGTCAGAGCTGAACTCATCCGCGGTGTCGCAAAAATGAGCATCAGGAGGGACGCTAAGACGCTGATGCTCCAGCAGTTGAGACTGGACGTCACAGAGATCCAGCAGGACAGCCTCAGCAGCAGGCGAAAGGCGAAGGAAGTCGCGATCAAACGGAAGGGAAGGGGAAGGGGGGTTAGCATCTGTGGTCACAGAAGCGACCTCCTCTGATGAACCATATGTTCTCGGCGTAGGAACGTCCAGCCGGCTTAGTCGGTGGCTCGCTACACGAGGTAACACTTTGTCGAAGCCACTGGTGACAATGTAGCCTCGCATTTGGCGAGACCAGACATAGCCATTCACGCGCGTCAGCGGCAGAATTGAACTCGGGGGAGCTCGAAGAAGCATCTGTAAAGCAGAGATGATGGATAACCCTGAACTTGTCAGCTTTAATCTCTTTAGGAGTGGAGGAACGTTAGACAGCGGGAGCACTCTTGATCATATTTACAGAGAGGTAAAACAAATGAAGACAGGTGCGCCCGAGGGGGGGGCAGGAATAAAGTTGGCTGACCGCACGTTCGGAAGTTGTTATTTTGACCCCCGGGGACCCCCACCCACCCACCCACCCTCCCCCTCTTTGAGACCTCATATCTAGACACCCAGACAGTATTACATAGTGAAAGGGGGGTCCATGAGCATCATCTCGGCAAGGCCTTTCCAACCATACAACCAAAATTTATAAATATCAAGTTTGGACAAAGTTATTTAGATTTTAGTATTTTTACAACTTTCTTGGGCGCTGAGCAGTCGTCTGCGCCCTAGGAGAAGATCACGAAAATCGACTGAAGGCGTTTTTTATCTGTCTTTTTATCTTTATCATCATCATTATCATGGCTTGATCTACTCAACTTGTATTCTGGAGCCTGATGGTCGGCTCGGGTGGTGTGTGTGTTCTGGGGTGGGGGGGAGGGGGGGGTGGGGTGGGGGGCTCGAGTGCTCGACCCAGGCTCGACTGCTTTAGGAACTTCGTCCGGTAGGGGGCCGGAATTCAGAACGCGTTGCGCGCGCGCCTTTTTCCGCCCAACTGCCGCTCGTTCCAAGCTGGACGCGAAGGTCTGGGTGACGTCCAGCCTGGCGTCCAGCTTGGATGTACCTTCCAGGAGATTCACCAATTACACCCTTGGTGTCACTAACTAACGACTTCAGATTTGTACTCTTCTCGTCGAGACCTTCTCAATGGTGTACGTCACGCTCAAAAATTCGCACTGGCAAGAAAGTTACACGAGGTACAAATAAAATTGGGAAAACGGTCGGACCCCCCCCCACCCACCCCCCACCCACCCCCCTCGTATCTCGGCCGCCCGTGGGTGTATCGACATGATTTTTTTTGTATCGACTATTGCTCGCGGTTCTCTATCCATATCAAACGTGCGGTACGAAATCTTTTTCCTTGCCCCCCCCTCAGGTGCGCCTATATGAGGCGCACCGCTACGGGGGACAGGTCAAACCCTGCTAGATCAGGGTTTGGCTAAACTGTGTCATTGACAGCGGAAGCTGTCAGTGTACATCAGGAGATCGTTCTAAGGACACATAAAAGTATGTAGCAAGTCATACGCAGTGGGTGTAACACACCAGATGCTGACAAGCGGCAAGGGGGACTGATCCAAATAGTGGATGCAGCGGTCAGTTCTTTGTTAGCGTTGGATGGACAGCATAACCTGTGATAATCTGGGAGTCTGCAAGCCTCAATCGTTTACAGTTATAGAAGAGCGAGAGTAAGGCGCACGGAGGCGATATATACAAAGGCAGTCTGTAGTGCACAGTCCTGCCGACGGCAGGAAACACAGGACCGGGTAGTGACCGGTCCGCTCTTTGCCTACTCAGATAGAGACAGGAAAGTCGTCTATAACAACTGGTGTGGTAACTTCGACATTGATTCCCCACGAGTTGAGCAAGGAGATGGCTCCACGTAAGAAATCTGCAGCGGCTGCTGCGTCCTCAAAAGCTTCTGTGGCCGAGGGTCCCTCGTCCGAGGGTGGAGTAGGTGGCGCTGAGGATGCACCGTTGTTAGACGGGGAAGAGGGTGGCTGGTGCGAAGGAGTAGGAGGAGGGAGAATAGCATCCTGGGCGGAAGCTGGAGAGTGGTTGGAGGATTCGTAGGGGAAGGTTAGAGTAGTATGGTAATCGAAGGAAGGGTTTGAACCTCGTACGAAGCTGGGCATGAGTCTGAAACCATGTCCATAGTTTCGTCGAAGGTAGCGAAGAGCTTTAGCCGCATTATTGGTGTAGGCATCAAGAGAATCAGCAGCAAGGGGAAGGGTGCAATTCCGTAGGATGTGGTCCATGGCCATGTAGTTGGATAAGGGTGTGATTCTGCTAAGGGGGGGGGGGGGCTTGCGAGGCTGACGGGGGTATAGGAGACGGCGGGAGGGGAGGAGAGGGGAACTGATGGGTAGACGCAGGGTGGTGGTTGGTTTGGTTGTTGCGGGGCAGCAAGCTGGGTTGATCCAGCGGGGGTTGCCAAAGCGATGACAAGCTTTTCTGGGCTTGAGATCCTCTTCTTCGGGAGTTGCGGCGGCAACAAACAAAGACACTGCGTATGCCGGGGAACGATGGATCAACAGGCAAGGACGACAGAATCTGATGCAGCTCAGATCTGATGCAGTGGATGACGCGTAGGCTTGATAAGGCGATAACCTATAGCTTTCCGGAGTGTTATAACTGAAACGACACAGGGAAGGGACTGTGGGCAATGTATGCTTACATTTGCGAGATACCATGTCAGGCGACAGGGCAGGTATAAGAAGAGAAAGGCGACAGTACCTTAGGGTACTGACGCCTCTGGGTGCAGGCCCTAACGGGCGGAGGCACCAGGCGGGAAGCCTGAGGCGGGAAGCTACCAGGCGGGAAGCCTGGCGCACTAGGACACTGTAGCGGGACCGGGAGAACCGGTCTATAACATGACCCACTTACCCACCCATACACCCATCCATACCACCCATTCACCCACCCATACCCACCTATATATATTCCATACCCATCCTTACCATTCATACTCACCCACCCATACCCACCCACATAATCCACTCACTTATCCACCCATACACCCAACCTTGGCCTTAAGTGGTGCCGATGAACTGCCCTTGTGAACACAATCTCTATGGTGGTCTCAGAATGTCATTTGGAGGTCTGAGGAAAAAGAAAGCTAACCACCTGAGGAGGGCTGACCCCCCACCCCCCACCCCCACCCCACCCCACAAATGAGATGCTCAGAATGACCTCAAAATTAGCTCAAAACATCCATGAATCACGCCGTTACAGCCCCTTTCTCGGACAAAAATACAATCGGCCTTAGTACTTAATTTGGAGGCCTGAGCACTTTCTGTAGACATGCTGGTTTTATGAAGAGCGTCCTAGGAGGGAAGCGATCCGTCCCCCAACACATTGCCTTGGAAGAAACAGGCAAATTCCCAATTCACTACCGGTATAACTGGCTGAAATCAGTGATTAAATCCTGGAACTTGATTGTGAAATAAGATTCTCTCAAATACTGTTGTGGTAACCATGTAATGGAATGATGAAGGAATGCTGCCCTTACTGATTTCAATATGACAACGGTAGAAACCGCACGGACTGCTGGAGCAAGGATTGTTCGAGTGTCTGATGCCCTTGAGTTTTTTGCAAGGAGGATTTTCGTCTCAAAGAGTCAAAGGGTAGGTCTCCCTAAGCTAGACCTAAACGAAACGAACGAGATGTTGTACTCCTTGGACTATTCGCAGAATGAATCTCTGGCCACCAATTTGTATGGAAGTGTGGGATCTTAGAAACTTAAACTAGTTAACTCATTAACTGTAACAAAGTCGAGAAGGTCCTGTTCTCCAACTATTTTTTCTTCTACTACCAAGTCACCAAGTCACCAAGTCATCAGATGCACAGTCATTTTTCTTCTACTACCAAGTCACCAAGTCATCAGATGCGCACCCTCGAGATGGAAGCTATGGGTATCGAGGAAGGAAGAATGCTGTGTACAATACTATAATACTTGGATTTTTTTAATGTCCTCAATTCCTCATCATGCCGATGGGATGAGTGTGATAAACCTGAGATGCCTTTTTATCTCATGATCTCATCAGACTATCAGAGGTCTACCTCACAAGGGTTTTCGTAGTATGGATAGATTAAGAACTTCCTCACACTACCTGCAGATGGAAACTGATAGATGGAAGCGACACATTATCCCTTGGAATGATCGAGTGTGCCCTCTATGTGATTTGGAACCCTTCATGTGAAAACTCGTAGTGAGTGAGACTTCGTGACACGGGGAGATGTAGCTATTGAGTAGATTATAGAATATCAATTGGTAACTAGCATGCCGCATGAGCGAGCATGTTATACTACTCGGTGGCAGTACAGCTGTACTGCACGACGGCGCACGGTGTCACAAGGACACGTGCACAGTGCAGGGCCAGTCAGGGACTGCGCACTGGCTTCTTAGAGCAACTGAGTAGCCGGTATATAATCCGGTCTATAACACTTCAAGATGAAAATCATGTGATTTTTGAAAACACGGTACTGACGAAGCCATACTAAGTTCGAGAAGTAAGTAGCAGAGCCTGGATTCCCAATCTGAGAGCAAAATGAATCAAAATGATTCATCTCCAGTATCTGATGTGCAATCCAGAAGTGGAAGACAAAAACGGCGGGCAGACAAATTGCTGGCTGGAGCCATGTAACCAAGTTCAAGTTCAAGAAGTGGAAGGTTGTGCGAAGATACTTATGTTTATCCGTGAATGTATGAAGATATTGGATCAAGCGTATATTGATAAGAATGCACAGATATTTGATTGGTTTTTTTATTGTTTTGATAACGCTACATTTCCCCTCGTAATTTATTTACAGCCGAAGACGGCGAGCAGCCAAACTGCTGGGTGGATTTATGTAAACAAGTTCAAGCGGTTTTTTAATGTACTGACGAAGCCTGACCAAATTTGTATGATGGATTCAGAACCTGGTTTCCGTTTCTTTGGTGTGTACTCGTTGGTCGCCCCCCCATCGGATACTTCCGCGAAATCGTCTCTTCTTTAAAGAAAGATTACAAGGGGCTTATGTCCTAGCAGTGAGACAACACCGCCCTAAAGTCGGACTCGAGAAAAGATTAAAGATTACAAGGGGCTCATGTCCTAGCAGTGAAACAACACCGCCCTAAAGTCGGACTCGAGAAACCACCCGCCGTCTTCCGGCAGCGGGGCTCGAACTCCGAGAGAAACCACCCACCGTCTTCCGGCAGCGGGGCTCGAACTTTCTTCAAATCGTCACATCCTCACATTTCCCAAGATCGCCGGTCAAATCAGCCGGTTAATCAGACTGGCCTGAAATCTAAGCGACTTGTGTTCGATTCCCGTCGGGGGCGGATCACCTCTGAGGGCACTTTTTCGCGTGCGTATCTCAGGGTTGCGGACTGTGGACGCGGCGTTTTCATTTGTCGTTTCCCTACTGTCCTGTGGACTCAATCTAGGGACCTGGAGCATGTCTACGATTTCCCCTTGAAAACTTCGCATCAGCGCATTGTGCTTGACAAGGAAATTTACTCTGTCGCACTAGTTCCTGCAGGTTGCGCAGTAGCAACTGTAGCCTCGGGAGTTGCTGCACCTGCCTCCATGGAACTTCGGGAAGTCAGTGAGCTAATAAGTTCATTAGCCTTGCAGGCCACCAAGTTGAATAATAATTCCATGCCATGCTATATTGATTCTTGACCACCCCATGACCCCAATATTAAATTGTACGGATAAGTAAGCAACTGCTTGTGCATCTATCACCAAGGAGGCTGCCACTGCTGCTTGACGAACATTACACCACCCCCGGGGCCGACCTCCAGGAGACCCGCCGGGACACCCTACTATGTGTAAGCTGGCGATAGTGAAGGGGAAGTGGTTCAGCTTGAGTGGGAAGGTGGTCGAGGTTATCCAGAGTGAGGTGAACTGTGAGTAGGTTAAGAGAGCGTGTGGTGTCTGCTGATTTTGTGCGGAGTAATGAGGGGAAGGTCACTAGGTCTAGAGTACTGATTTCCCAATCCGAGAGCAAAATGATACATTAACTGATGTGAAATCCAGACATGGAAGGTAGTGCGAAGTTACATCTGTTTATCTATCAATGTTTGAACCGAATTCTCGGTTTCGGGAGACCCACCTCCTGGGGTGAAATTTCTTTCTCAACTAAAAAAAGTATGAACACATTGGATCAAGTGCACCTTGATAAGAATACTTACAGTTTTACATATTTGATTGTTATGAGCAAATCACATTTTTACTGGAAATTCCTTTTCCTGCCGAAGACGGCGAGCAGCCAAATTTCTGGCTGGAGCCATGTAACCAATTTCAAGTTCATGAACTAACTTGAAAGAAGAATTAAGCAGAAAAGAGAACCTTTAGGAGGAATGAAGGATGTCCAAGTTGGGGGCCTAGGGTACTATCATCATACCACCATTGTACCATCTCATATCACCATGAACCATCCCGGGTTCATGTGAAACGAAAAATGTCAAATCAATGGCGTGGCAAGGCGTACCAATTTCCAAGTTACTCAGTGCAGCAGCCCAACTTCTGGGAGCATTCGCAGCAGCCCATGTAGGCGTGACCAAGAGTTAATGGACGAAGCCTGCTAGCTAACCCCTGGACTGTAACATACATACGTCTCTATCATGGCCATGCGTTATCTATTAACTTTGAGTCACAGACTTGCACACCACATTGCATCAAGGCCAGACCGTTGGGCATATCAAAAAGGCAATTCGAGATGTCCAGGCAATGATTGTAAGGTATAGATAGATGGATACATATTTATTATATATATATAGATTCTTCTTGATAGCAGACCACCCAACCACACCATGTCTGACCTAGTGCACGCCAGCCGGCAAGGGTGATGAGATACTCACATGTAGCTAACTTCCCACATCAAGTCATTAACTACCACAATCCAAACCACCTTTTCCTCCCCCCCTGCCTTCCTCTCCGTCCTTTTCGCCGCAAAATCCAAAGTCGCTCGTAGCACTCGGGAAAGGGATCCTGGGATATGGTGGAAGCAGGGATTTAGTGGTTGGCCTTAGCGCAAGGTCACAGGCTGGCCCCCTCAACCTCACGCCTCGTCATAAGGTGTAACATTGATTTATTTATGACAGCAGTGATGCGAACTCAACCGTCTATGCAGTATTTTTTTGTATAAGAATATAAACTTGCATATATACAGGATATTTACATGATTTTTCAAGTGCAAGATACAAAAAAAAAGAAACAAACAAGTCAGAACCAGGGCTGTACACTCAACCATCTTGGTTACATGTTCGAATTCGCTTAGTATTGCTTAGTATCGAAGCCCCTCCTGTCATGATTGGGCAAGTCCCTTTAGCCTATTTGGTCTACCCCTGGAATGTAAAAACTAGCTAGTATGCTCCCTGCTCTCCGTGGGTATCGCACGGTGTGAAGACGGTGAGCAGAACAGAGTTGTCTGAAAAACCATGCCACAATTCAATTCAATTCAATTCAACAATCTTGGCTTAAGCGATTCAATTCAATTCAATTCAATTCAACAATCTTGGCGCAAGATACCAAACAAACAAACAAACAAGACTGAACCAGGGTTGTTGAAAACGTTACGTTTCACATCTCAAACACAGATGCTTGAGGATCTGTTACAATGCCATCGCAGATGTTTGGCACACGAAACGTACATTTTGAAAACAGTCACGTCTCAGAGGGTATATAGTGAAGTGGCCTTGAACAACCCTAGACAGAACCCACCCAACAAGTTTATAATATAAGCAAGTGGTCTGCCGCAGTGAAAGCAAACGGGCTGGCCGTCTCAACCTCTCGCCTTGTAACAAGGCGTACTATTTATTTATTCAATATAAACAAGCTTGACGAGTGCGACATGTCTACACCCAGACCATGAAACGAGAAGCAAAACCCATACAACCAGCAAGAGACCAACACAAAAAGTACTTAATGCCACTAACCAAGTGTGCCTTTCAAAGGCCTATGAAACCAGGGCTTAATATATCACTACAGCGATCGCTAGTTTTGACCCCGTTTTGGCGGAAATTTCCCTATAAAAAAGAAAGAAAACATGTTTTTTGTGTGTGTGCCCTAGATGGCCCTAAAAGCTATAAAAGCATAACAAAGCTATATAAAGCACTAAAACGCTGTCCCTAAATAAATCACTTTCAGGTTTGAAAAATGCCCTGTATGACACCAGCGTGATTTGTACCAAACGAATCAACGAAAGATGAAACTATTATTATTCAAATAGCCATGAAACAAAGAAGCCTAAGTCCGTCATGGACTGCTACAACGAAGGCCAATAAAAACAGCAGCACTTGCATTTGCATGCATGTATGTATGTATGATACAGTCCAGGGGTAGGCCAAATAGGATAAAGGGACTTACCCAACCGTGATAGGAAGGGCTTCAAAATAAAAAGCATAGATGGACTGAACCCCAACGATCGTTTTACCGGCGGGGGCCCTGAGTTCGTGCTACAGTGATCATTTAATTCTACAATATAATTAAATCATCATCTCATCTGGGGCGATAATTTAATTGTGCAATTCTGATGATATGCATGCAAACAAGAGACTCACCAGATTAACAACGGACTCGCAATCCCACTCAGCCTCAAGCTCATCAAAGAAAGTTGCGGATCCATTGACTCCGCCTCGTGCCTCTCCAACATACCTACCCAAGGAGAGACCGTATTGGTAAGATCGGGGTCAAAACGAGTTAATGTGGCATGCTTTGGGGTCTGGCATTATTCATGAAGACTAAGACCCTTATCAGCTCATTACCGAGAGTGGAATTGAGACGTCACTGGAGCCAAGTCCAGACTCATATCAGTCAGATCGGGGTCAGACTCATATCGGTCAGATCGGGATCGGGCTCATATCGGTCATATCGGGGTCAGACTCATATCGGTCAGATCGGGGTCAGACTTATGTTGGTCAGATCGGGATCAGACTCATATCGGTCAGATCGGGGTCTGACTAATATCTGTCAGATCGGGATCAGACTCATATCGGTCAGATCGGGGTCAGACTAATATCGGTCAGATCGGGGTCAGACGCATATCGGTCAGATCAGGGTCAGACTCACATGGAATGCCGGGTTCGGGATCGGGTTCGGGTTGTCAGGAAAAGGGGTCACTTGAAGATCACCGATCACGTAAAAGACTTAAAAACTTATATTCTTTGCAAGTCTGGTACATGATTACGCAGATGGATGGATAATTCAATGGATGGACGTATGGATGGGTGCAGATGCATGTTGTTAGACTCCTTTAATCAGGAGAACATTGGATGGATTATTGGATGATTGGATTCTTGGATGGATGGATGACTGGATTACTGCATGGATGGATGGATGGATGGGTGCAGACGGCTTTTGTATGAATCCTTCAAACAAGAGATCATTGGATGGATTCTTTGATGGATGGATGGAATATTGGTCAGGTAGATTACTCAATTACTTGATGAATTACTGCATTACTTGATGGATTACTGCATTGCTTGATGCATGGATGGATGGATTACTGGATGGATGGGTGCAGACGAATGTTGGAAGACTCCTTCAATCAGGAGGACATTGGGTAGATGATTGGATTACTGGATGAAGGATGAATGGATTACATGATGGATGGATGGATGGATGGATTACTGGATGGATGGATTACTGGATGGATGGATTACTGGATGGATGGATGGATTACTGAATGGACGGATGGATGGATGGATGGATTACTGGATGGATGGATGGACGGATGGATGGATGGATGGATGGATGGATGGATAAATAGATGGATTACAAGATGGATGGATGGATGGATGGATAGATTACTGGATTATTGAATGGATGGGTGCAGACCCATGTTTCAAGACGACTTCAATCAGGAGGAAAACGGATGTATTGCTGGATTATTGGACGGATGGGTTACTGGATTACTCGATTACATGATGGATGAGCGCAGACGCATGTTGTCAGACTCCCTTATTCAGGAGGACATTGGATGGATTACTAGATGGATGATTGGATGGATGGATGGATGATAGGATTATTGGGTGGATGGATGATAGGATAATTGGATGGATGAATTGATATATGGATGGGTGCAGACGAATGTTGGAAGACTCCTCCAATCAGGAGGACATAGGGTGGATTATTAGATAATTGGATAGATGGATGGATTACTAGATTACTGGACAGATGGATGGATTACTGGATGGAAAGATGGATGGGCGCAGACAAATGAGGTAAAACTACTTCAATCAGGAGGACAATGGATGGATCACTTGCTTATTGGATGGATGGATGACTAGATGGATGGGTGGGTGGATGATTATATGGATGGATGATTGGATGATTGGATGGATGGATGACTAGATGGCTGGCTGGCTGGATGATTGGATGACTGGATGATTAGATGGAAAGATGAATGAATGGATGGATGGATGATTGGATGGATGGATGATTGGATGGATGATTGGATGGATGATTGGATCACTGGAGTAATGAGTGCAGTTTCCAGCTTTAAGACACCTTCGTTTAGAACTGTCAGACAGGAAAATTTGTTCATACTTACAACAAGTAGTCTCCCTTGTAGATGCCAAGACACTTCAGAGCCATCTCGTCGGTGTACGGGTAGCACAAGAAGAGGGTCCGACGAGGATACCTGAGAGGAAGGTGGAACACTTAGTGTTCTGTTTTTGAGATAATACTATAATACTAATACTAATACTAATAATAATAATAATAACCCTTTTAAATGTACAAAGTGCTAAAAATACTAATAAATACTTCTAAATACCAAGGGCTACGTACTTCTTCAGCTTCGCTTTGTCTCCGGCTTGCACCATCCTGCTACCCCTGGACTGTAACATACATTCGAGAGGCAACAAATAATAAAAAATACTAATAAATAAAATAAGTATTAAATACATACTAAATACAACAAATACTAATAAAGAATAATAAATGCCAAGAGCTACGTTCTTCTTTAGCTTCGTTTCGTTTCCAGGTCGCACCATCCCGCTACCCCTGGACTGTAACACACATTCAAGAGGCAATTAATACCAAGGGCTACGTACTTCTTTAGCTTCGTTTAGTCTCCGGGTTGCACCATACCGCTGCCCCTGGACCGTAACACACATTCAAGAGGCAATTAATACCAATCAATATTAAGGGCTGCGTACTTCTTTAGCTTCGTTTTGTCTCCGGGTTGAACCATACCGCTGCCCCTGGACTGTAACACACATTCAAGAGACAATAAATACCAATACATACCAATACATACAAATAAATACCAATCAATACCAAGGGCAACCGACTTCTTCAGCATTGTTTCGTCTCCGGTTTGCACCATCCCGCTACCCCTGGACTGTAACACACATACAAGAGGCAATAAATACCAATCCATACTAATACATACAAATAAATACCAAGGGCAACCGACTTCTTCAGCATTGTTTCGTCTCCGGTTTGCACCATCCCGCTACCCCTGGACTGTAACACACATACAAGAGGCAATAAATACAAATCCATACTAATACATACAAATAAATACCAAGGGCAACGTACTTCTTCAGCATTGTTTCGTCTCCAGGTTGCACCATCCCTATGGAGTGCTCAGGCAGTGGAACTGCCACACGGCTGTCAAAAGCAAGCACATCCGCCCCCTTCTTGACCAGCGCATCCTGCCACTGTCCGTTTCCAGCACCTGTAAGCAGGGAAAGGCGAAGTTAGTAAATGAATGCATAATACAATTTAATGTTAGTTAATATTATACTGGAATTGCCACACGGCTGTTGAAAGCAAGCACATCCGCCCCCTGCTTGACCAGCGCATCCTGCCACTGTCCGTTTCCAGCACCTAAAGTAGGGAAGTAGGGGAAGGCTTATTAGCTAATATTAGACTGGAACTGCCACACAGCCGTCGAAATCAAGCACATCCGCCCCCTGCTTGACCAGCGCATCCTGCCACTGTCCGTTTCCAGCACCTAAAGTAGGGAAGTAGGGGAAGGCTTATAGGCTAATATTAGACTGGAACTGCCACACAGCCGTCGAAATCAAGCACATCCACACCCTTATTGTCCAGCACATCCTGCCTCTGTCCGTTCCCAGCACCTATAAGTAGGGGTCGGCTAATTAGCTAATATTAGTGAATGTTAGTTTATGAATGTTAGCATCCTGTCACTGTCCGTTTCCAGCACCTATAAGGAGGGACCGGCATATCATATGATGGTGACCAAAGGTGAGTATGATATTGTGTGTAAATGGTAGCTTAAGCTTAGTCAGACTGCCGGCATCATATGATGACATGATATCATATTGCCGTTCCCTACCTATAAGCAGGGAAAGGCTAAGTTAGTTAATTTTAGTGAGTGAATAATATAAGTGAATGTTAGTTAATATTAGGCTGACGATCCATCTCACCAGAATCTTGAATTTATTTGAAAAACTAATATTATTGTGACACCAAGTGTGGCACTATAAGAATATTAGTTCATATTAATTTTCAAACACTTGTAATAGTAGCCGTTCGCTACCTGTAACTCTTGAAGTGGCAACATTGAAAATTGAAATTGGTACGCCTTGCCACTGGGCGTGAGGTTGAAGGAACCTTCCCGTTCGCTCGCACTGGGGAATAGTTACTGTGGGTTTTGCTTTCGCAGACCGCTACTGCGCCTGAGCTTGGACTACCGCAGGACAGCACGGAAGAAAGGTTCTCGGCCTCATTCAAGGCGGCAGGTCGGCTGAGTGATAAATTAATGAATGAATGAATGAATACATGAATAAATGAATAAATAAATAGTACGCCTTGTTAAGAGGCGTGAGGTTGAGGGGGCCAGCTCGTTTGCTTTCACTGGGGCCAACCACGCTTAGTGGTGACATTCACGAGTAAGTAGGGAACGGCAACTAATATTAGTATTTGAAAAACTAATATTAACTAATATTATTACCGTCACAATAATATTAGTTTTCCATATAAATTCATTTTTTAGTGAGACGGCTCGCCCGACTAATATTATATAATATTAATTATTCACTTATATTATATAACATAGCCGAGCCCTACGAGTAAGTGGTAAAATATAAAAGTTCTTCAAACTACATCAAACAATAAATATTACAAGTACAATAGTGGGCAATAGCTTTCTTTGCAATTGTACATGTCTAGACTTGGCCCCAATTAGTTGGGTAGAATCCACCCTTTTTTACCACACACTCTGAATTACTTGTAAATGTTTTTACCACTTACCTATTTCTATGAGACGCCCAAACGACTTCAGCACTTCTAACGCCTCGTTTGTCCATCTGGCACATCCATATGTCTCCATGTAACTGCAAGAAAAGGTGTGTGTGTGTGTGGTGGTGGTGGTGGTGGGGGGGGGTGGGGGTGGGGGGGTAGTATTTGTTAGAAGGTGGGTAGCATTTGTTAGTGGGTTGGGTGGGTAAGGTGGGTAGCATTTGTAAGTGGTTAGGGTGGGTAAGGTGGGTAGCATTTGTAAGTGGGTAGGGTGGGTAGCATTTGTTAGTGGGTAGGGTGGGTAAGGTGGGCAGCATTTGTTTGTCTAGCATTTGTTGTTGAGTCCCCAAAGTCTTCTAGGGGGAATTGAACCCCCTACCCCTCCCGGGACCGACATTATTGTCAGAGTGGTGAAAAACAGTGACACGAGTGCTATATCGGCATCTAGATCTAGATGCCGATAAAGCATCCGTGTCCCTGTAGTTCACCACTCTGACACAGTCTGGTTGACGCTCAGAGCTAAAGGAACAAGTCATAGGCGCCTCACAAAATTGGCGGAGAGAGGGTTCGAAATTGTTGGCAAGGTTTGAGCTGTCCAAGGCTTGGAAGGGTGGAGAGTGGGTTTCCGAGGCCCAGGGTTGGAGCGTGATGGACAAACAAACATACAAATAATCAGACAAAGCGGTGACCCTGGGGGCTCCCGCCCCCCCGATGGGGGGCTCTGCCAACAAGCCTGTCATTGGAGCTAAGCACAACAACAGTTTTCAAGGGCAACAGGATTACTTAACTGTCATCATCATCACCGTCATCGTCGTCGTCATCATCATCAACACCCTCTTCCTCCATATTATCATCATCATCATCATCATCAACACCGTCACCATAATCATCACCCTCATCCTCCATATCTTCATCATCACCATCGTCGACATCATCATCAACACCATCACCATCACCATCTCCCTCCATATCATCATCGCCATCATCGTCGACATCATCATCAACACCCTCATCATCACCATCTCCTTCCATATCATCATCAACACCCTCATCATCACCATCTCCCTCCATATCATCATCAACACCATCACCTTCTTCCTCCATATCACCATCACCTTCTTCCTCCATATCATCATCACCATCATCGTCGACATCATCATCAACACCATCACCCTCTTACTCCATATCATCATCATCATCACCACTACAAAGAGCTCTGCTAGGGCTCTCGAAGATTCACATCTATGAGGAAGATTTATTTTTTACATGTAGCCACTGCGTTGCCATTCCATTGCTGCATGGCGACACATGAACCCCCTCAACCCCCCGGGCTCCGTGCTTCGTGCTTCGCCATGCGATGGCTACGCAACAATCATGAAATCAGGCTTGAGTAGCCTGCGTAGCTACTCAACCTGGCCTACAGAAATCTGAAATAAAAACAGGGAAATAGTGCCGCACCTCTGTCGCGCAAAGGGTTCAGAAACACCGTACAGGATTTCCTGGCTTGCTTGATTAATTTCCTGCAGACAGGAGAAGTACACGTGCAGGTGAAGTATACGTACAGGTGCATTTTGACAGGTGAAGTACACGTACAGGTGCATTTTGACACGTGACGTACACGCACAGGTGCATTTTGACAGGTACATTTTGACAGGTACATTTTGACAGGTGAAGTACACTTACAGGTTCATTTTGACGGGTACATTTTGACAGGTGAAGTACACTTACAGGTGCATTATGACAGTTTCATTTTGACAGGTGAAGTACACTTACAGGTGCATTATGACAGTTTCATTTTGACAGGTGAGGTACACTTACAGGTGCATTTTGACAGGTGAAGTACACTTACAGGTGCATTTTGATAGGTGAAGTACACGTGCAGGTTAAGTTTGACAGGTGCATTTTGACAGGTGACGTACACGCACAGGTGAAGTTTGACAGGTGAAGTACACATACAGGTGAAGTTAGACAGGTGAAGTACACGTGCAGATTAAGTTTGGCTGGTGCATTTTGACAGGTGAAGTACACGTGCATTTTGAACGACTTGAAGGTGTGCCCACTTGCTTGCCACAGTCTTGATAACTTAGGTAGTGTGCGTCACAGGGTTGGCCCTGAAATGGGCTCAAAGAAAGCATGTGCATTGACGACAAGATTGCACAGTCTTGATAACTTAGGTTCTGTGCGTCACAGGGTTGGCCCTGAAACGGACTCGAAGAAAGCATGTGCATTGACGACAAGATTGCACAGTCTTGATAACTTAGGTGGTGTGCGTCACAGGGTTGGCCCTGAAACGGGCTCAAAGAAAGCATGTGCATTGACGACAAGATTGCACAGTCTCGATAACTTAGGTAGTGTGCGTCACAGGGTTGGCCCTGAAACAGGCTCAAACAAAGCATGTGCATTGACGACAAGATTGCATTAAGTGTGTATTTTGGAATAGTTTGTGTTTGTGTGTGAGAGAGAGGCAGAGGACCATAGACAGATAATGATGAGACGGAGACAGAGAGGTAGACAGATAATTACTTTTACTATTTTCTGGGCTTAGACTGTGCTAAAGAAGGCTAATGCACTTTCTCTGTCATAGGGTTTACTGTCTTAATGATCCCTATTGTTTACTCATGCTGTTTATGGTTCCTGTGCGGCTGGGCCGCAACTTAGTTTTGCAAGACCTTTCACCACAGAAGGAGAGAGAGAGAGAGAGAGAGAGAGAGAGAGAGAGAGAGAGAGAGAGAGAGAGAGAGAGAGAGAGGGGAGGGAGGGAGGGAGGGAGGGAGGGAGGGAGGGAGGGAAAGAGGTGTGTATGTATGTATGGTTGTGTGTGTGTGTGTGAGAGAGTGTGTGTGTGTGGGGGGGGGTACTTACAGGTTCCATGGCAGCCATTTGATCGTTGAACCAGGCCTCGCCTTTCTCACCCCGTATGTAGTACTGCGCATGTTCTGCCAACTGAAGCATCTTAGCCTGCAGTGATGATAGGAGAAGTCTCAGATTGGTCAGTGCTGATGCTGGTGCTGGTGGTGGTGAAGATGATGGTGAAAGTGACGGTGATGGTAATGGCTGTGATGGTGATGGTAATGGTAACCGCATTTTCTGCTGACTGAAGTATTTTAGCCTGTTGTGATGATATAAGAGTATTGGTGGTTATCCACAGTGCAAGCTAACGGGCTGGCCCCCTGAACCTCGCGCCTCGTAATAAGGCGTACTGTATTTATGCATTTATTTATGATAGTAGAAGTATCAGATTGGCACCTGCTAATGCTGGTGAAGATGCTGGTGAAAGTGACAGTGACGGTAATGACTGTGCTGGTGCTGGTGAAGATGAAGGTGAAAGTGACGGTAATGTTTGTGCTGGTTCTGGTTCTGGTGATAGTGACAGTGATGGTAATGGCTGTGCTGGTGCTGGTGAAGATGAAGGTGAAAGTGACGGAAATGTTTGTGGTGGTTCTGGTGGTGATAGTAACAGCGATGGTAATGGCTGTGCTGGTGCTGGTGAAGATGATGGTGAAAGTGACGGTAATGGTTGTGCTGGTTCTGGTTCTAGTGATGAAAGTGACAGTGATTGTAATGACTGTGCTGGTGCTGGTGAAGATGAAGGTGAAAGTGACGGTAATGGTTGTGCTGGTGCTGGTGGTGGTGATAGCGGCAGTGATAGTAATGGCTGTGCAGGTGAAGATGATGGTGAGAGTGACGGTGCTGGTAATGGCTGTGGTGGTGCTGGTGATGGTTGTGATATCGGTGGGAAGTAGAACTGGGCTGACTGTGCTGATGACAGAAAAGACATAAAGCTGTAGTCATGCTATTCATGGGGAGTTTCTACCGTGCTTCAAGTTATGGGTTTGTTACAACATGCATGTAGTTAAGAGCTAATTGCATTCAAATGCATGGCATGTACTAATGAGCCTGTTGTAAGGTGCATGTAGTCGTGACTTAGTTACAACATGCATATAGTTAAGAGCTAGTACTCATATCATGCATGCAGCCTTCACTTGCATGATGGCATGCACTAATGAGCCTGTTGTAAGGTGCATGCAGTCGTGGCTTAGCTACAACATGCATATAGTTTAGAGCTAGTACTCATATGATGCATGCAGCCTTCACTTGCATGGAGGCATGTACTAATGAGCCTGTTGTAAGGTGCATGCAGTCGTGGCTTAGTTACAACATGCATATAGTTAAGAGCTAGTACTCATATCATGCATGCAGCCTTCACTTGCATGACGGCAAGCACTAATGAGCCTGTTGTAAGGTGCATGCAGTCGTGGCTTAATTACAACATGCATTTAGTTAATAGCTAGTACTCATATCATGCATGCAGCCTTCACTTGCATGACGGCAAGCACTAATGAGCCTGTTGTAAGGTGCATGTAGTTGTGGGTTGGTTCCAACAAGCACGTAGGTAAGAGCCAGTACTCATAACAAGCATGCTGCTTGGGGCAAGCCCTCACATGCATGACAGCATGTACGAATGAGCATGTTGTAATGTGCATGTAGTTATGGATGAGTTACAACATGCATATAGTTAAGAGCTAATTGTATTCACATGCATGAAGGCATGCACTAATGAGCCAGCTGTAAGGTGCATGTTTTCGTGGCTTAGTTACTACATACATATAGTTAAAAGCTATGGTCTAAAAAGCTTTGCTCTTTCTTTTTTGAGACCGTATTTAGAGAGAGCACTTGCAAACACTCTCTCTAAATATGGTCTCTAAAAAAAACATGAATGACAGCATAGACTAATGAGCCTGTTGTGAGGTGCATGTAGTCGTGGCTTAATACCAACAAGCAAGTAGGGAAGAGGCAGTACTCATAACATGCATGCTGCTTGGGGCAAGCCCTGAGATGTATGACGGCATGCACTAATGACCCTGATGTGCAAGCAGTCGTGGCTTAGTTCCAGGAAGCATGTAGGTAAGAGGCAGTACTCATAACATGCATGCTGTTTGGGGCAAGCCGTCGCATGCATGACGGCATGCACTGATAACCCTGTTGTAATGTGCATGTAGACACGTATAGCTAGTCCTAACATGCATATGGCTAAGAGCTAATGATAGTCACGTGCATGACTACATGCACTAATGACCCTGTTGTAACGTGCATGTAGACATGTAGAGCTAGTCCTAATATGCGCATGGTCAAGAACTAATAATATTCATGTGCACGCAGTTTGGAGCGAGCCCTCACATGCATGACTTCATGCACTGATGACCCTGTTGTACCGTCCATGTACACATGCAGAGCTGGTCCTAAAGTTGTTATACACTGGTTATAGGGTGCACCACAGCACTCTCTGTTGAGCTGGCTGCAGTATGCATTTAGGTATGAGCTGGCATGCATGATGAGCTGGCAAGCATGATGAGCTGGCTGCAGTATGCATTTAGGTATGAGCTGGCATGCATGATGAGCTGGCTGCAGTATGCATTTAGGTATGAGCTGGCATGCATGATGAGCTAGCTGCAGTATGCATTTAGGTATAAGTTGGCTGCTGATGAGCTGGCAAGCATGATGAGCTGGCTGCAGTATGCATTTAGGTATGAGCTGGCTACTGATGAGCTGGCCACAATGTACATTTAGGTATGAGACGCTACTAGTGTGCATACACAACTACATGTGCGTAATGTCCATGTAAGCTGCAATAAGCAGCTGCCGGTGAGTTTTTGGCGGAGCCCCCCCTTCTGGGGAGCGGGAGCCCCCGGGGTCACCCCATTGTCTGTTTGTCCGGCCGACCTACTTCCACAAGGAACCCTGGCCCTAACTTGCCCCTGACCCTGTCGTTGACCCTGGCTTCTGTCTAATGCACTTGATTTTGGTGCCACCTGTCGCTCTGATAGCCAACACTCACCACCAATATCCCACGTCACTAGCGACACGCTTAGGACTTGATCTAGCACGCATGCACAACCTCAATTGCCTGGTGCCCATGCAAGCGGCAATATGCATGTAACAAGCAGCTAGTTATAGCATGCCTACACAACTGCACCCGGGTGGTGTCCATGAAACGCTCACATGAGAGGGATTCATTGGTTTATATTGTCATCAGCAGGCCATTGTTAACCCAAGACAAACCCACTCCACACATCCCGGGGTAGGGGTGTTTCTATTGGGCTGTTCATACCAACTTCTAAGCAACACCCTGAGCCACCCACTGGGCTACACCCAGGCATTTCAATAGGGTTGGAAAGCTGGGTGGTGTCCATGTAAGCTGCAATATGCATCTGGCTGTGACTTCTTCCTAGCATGCATACACAACTTCAATTGCATGGTTTCCACATATGCGGCAATATGCATGTAGTAAAGAGCTAGTTATAGCATGCCTACACAACTGCACCCGCGCGGTGTCCATGTAAGCTGCAATATGCATCTGGCTGTGACTTCTTCCTAGCATGCATACACAACTTCAATTGCATCGTGCCCATGTAAGCGGCAATATGCATCTGGCTGTGACTTCTTCCTAGCATGCATACACAACTTCAATTGCATGGTGTCCACATATGCGGCAATATGCATGTAATAAAGAACTATTATACCATGCATACACAACCGCACCTGCATGGTGTCCATGTACGCCCTTAGTCGATTCTCAGCAACTGCCCTGCAGGGGTAATGATTTGAATTTGAATTTGAATTTGAATTTGCAGTTTTATTTGCGCTTGGATTTTTTTGGGTAAGAATTTGTGTTTGAGATGCTGGTCATACTCATGAAAAGGGAACGGCAAACTGATATTATATGATATCATGTCATCATATAATATCTTGTGATGCCGGCAGTCTGACTAGGCTAAAGTTACCATTTATATACAATATCATATGATACACTTTGTATGATGACATATGATATCATACTCACTTCTGGTAAACATCATAATATGCCGGTTCCTACTCATGAACAGGGTTTTCAAGTACTACATGGTACCATAAACAGTACAATAATGCTGGGGAGCGGTGCAATATTGCCAACCCTAATCATGGCATCATGTCGAGTTGCGGGCATAGTAATCTACTGAAAAATGGGAATTTAGAATACAGGTTTATCAAGGCGAATTGCTTGTCACGTTCCGAACGAGCCTTGCTTAATACAAACAACCCCTCTGGGGTCCGGAGTACCTGCCCAAGGGGCGGTACTTGAAAACCCTTGGGGTCCAGAGTATTCCTCAGACATGACTGTTTCATGCTTTCTGTGTACTTTAGCCCTACCTGATATCGAGTTGCGGGCATGACTGTTCCATGCGTTCTGTGTGTGGCAGCATGTTGAGTTGCGGGCATTGAACTTGCGACCGGAGGCTCATGAGGCCTATGCTCTACCGCTGCGCTAAGTGCCAGAATTGAAGGGCTGCCCCTGTCTAATCAAGAACTGCCCCTCGGACATGACTGTTCCATGCTTTCTGTGAGCTTTAGCCCCTCCTGATATCGAGGATGGGCAAGTCCCTTTGCCTATTTGGCTCCCCCTAGACTGTAACATACATTCACATTTAGCTACCCCTGGACTATAACATACATACATATTTGGCTACCCCTGGACTGTAACATACATACATATTTGGCTACCCTTAGACTGTAACATGTATAAGCATGTGCCTGCGTGCCTTTGCGGGAGATTTCCCAACCTAAATCTGCATGCCCTTTTTTATTTGTATTGAAAGGATTTTAACCCCAGGAAGTGTGACCCCGTACACAAAACAGTATCTACTGAATGTTCAGAAAGAAAGGCGGAGAAAGTCCTACAGAAAACATCAACATGAGCAGGATGACCCTTCTTATATTCCCGCTGGGGGTGGGCTGGGCGTGGGGTGGGGTGGGGGGTAATAAAGCTTCTTTCCGGGCAGAGGGGTTTATGGTCTAAAATCTAATCTATGGTCTAAAATCCAAGTTAAAGACTTTCTAGAGACGAGATATGAACGGTTGAAAGCGGCGAGAGGAAAGAGAGAAGAACTTATTACAAGAACCGACTGATTTTGCCAAAAAGGCATCATCAGGGTATAATCTAGGTGTGATCGAGGGGTCCGAATACCCCTCCTAAGCACCACTATGCAATCGCCACGCCTTACGTTGTGTGGTTATGGGCCAATCACACAAACCACTGCGCAGGATGAGCAGAATGGTGCTGGTCACGCATGTGACGTCACGAAGTGGAACCCATTCAGGGTTATTGTAAACGTTGTGTTTCATGTCGCAAACACAGTTTTGGGGGGGGGGGGGGGGGAGGGGGGGGGGGGGGGGGGGGGGGTATGTTCGGAATGTTGATGTATGCTCATGAGGCATGGTGTTTGGCCCCTGAAACGTCAGAGGGGAGGGGGGGGAGGGGGGGGGGCTGATAGGGTGGTGCTGATGGGGTGCAGTGGTGCCCATTGCGCTCAGGATGCCATTTGGACATGACTGTTCCATGAGTTATTTGTACAGGATGATCAGGACCATGCTGATAAAGCACATGGCCGACCTGCAGTGGTTATGATGGGGTGCAGTGGTGCCCATTGCGCTCTTCATGCCATGTGGACATGAGTGTTACATGTGTTCTATGTACAGGATGATTATGACGGTGCTGATCACGCTCATGGCACTGACGTGGTGGTGGTGCTGATGGGGTGGTGCAGTGGTGCCCTTTGCGATCAGGATGCCATGTGAACATGCTGAGCACACTGCTAATGGCATGAGGTGATACTGATCAGGCTCAGCATGTGATGTGGACGTGTTGGTCACGCTGCTGATGACATGCGGTGATGCCTATTGCACTCAGGTTGCCTTGTGAACATGCTGGTCACACTGCTAATGATATACGGTGAAACTGATCAGGTTTAGCATGACATGTTAGTTGACGTGCTCATACTAAATTTTTATTACGTTTAACTGGATAAGGTGCTCGTATGTCTATATGTATGCTGGCCACACTGTTGATGTCATGCGGTGATGCTGATCAGGCTCAGCATGCCATGTGACGATGCTGATCATACTGCTGATGCCATGTGGACAGGCTGATTGCACTCAGCCTGCATGGAGACTAAGCCCTAGGGCATACCTTCTCTGGATTGCCAGCTGTAGTTCTGGATCTTCACCCCATGGACCTGGGGGCCCTGCTGACACCGCTGCTGCATCACTGTAGGCCTGTCCTGTCACAGGATCTAACTGTGGCTTGGCTGCCTCTTTGCGAAATCTGATTCCGTCCTTGGCAGCCTGGGCGTGGGTGGACGCTGCTTCGGGAGCTTGGTCCCGGTTGGTCACATCCTTCGCAGACTCGGCCTTCGACTTCTCGATCGCTGCCTTCGATGCAGCCTCGGCATCAAGCCGCGCTTGCTCTTCGTGCAAATAAAAAATTAAGCCTGTGCCCAATGCCATCGCTCCGCCAAAGGAGAACAGCATGCTGTAAGGGCTCTTCCCTGGCTCATTGCTCACTTTGGGCACGTTGAAGGAACTGAGCTCACGGGGCACGGGCCCTAATGTCTGGGGGGTGGCAAGTCGGGTAATTAAAGCAGCCAGTCGTGGAAGCTTGGAGCCCTGGGATTGCATGGCGTCAACTTCCAACGGAACATGCAAGTGCCGAAGAGGGAGAGAAATGAGAATGGGGAATGCTGGAAGGGTGGATGGCCTGCTCATGAGGTTGAACCGGTTACCTAAGTTCGGTTACTCAAGTTCGGTTACTCCACTATGGAGCATAGACCAGGCCTAAGAGCTCAGGCTTCTCTCGGGATTTACTCGAGTTTTAATACCCTGCTGCAGCCCTGCTGTATGTGTGTGAATGTTACAGTCCAGGGACCACCCACTTGGCTTAAGGGACTGGCTCGTCCTTAAATAATCAATATTATCAGCTTGAAATCACTCCGGTAGAGTGGACAGTAGATTAAAGCAGCGGAACAGACGCACCAATCTATACACGGAGACAAGGATAACGTTACAGACACAGGAGACCCATAAAGGGGCACCTGTGGTGAAAGGAGGCGGTAGACAGGAACCTAACAGGGTACAGATCAGACCGGAGACGTAGGTGACAGGAAGCTGCCACTGAGTCATCTCAAGATGACTCAGTCCCACGGGAAGCTGGCTCAGGAGAGCCGATAGTTCTAAGGGAGTACATAAGTAGTCACCAAGTCATAAAACGCGTGAGAGCACCGCTATACATGCTGATACTCCACCTATGACACAGGTGACATACAATAGTACTACTCCACCTATGGCACTGGTGACATAGAACTATATGTAACAAATAAAAAATAAAAAAATCAAAGAACTCCGGAAAAAAAAATCGAGAGAAACTTCAAATGAAACCCGAAGGGTGTAAGGGAAGGTATGAAGCAAGGCAAAGAACCAAAATTTGCCAAGTGGATATAAGAGGACAACTAAATATCAAAGTCGGGTAACAACGGTATAGAAAACCCGATCCGGGAATAGGAACCTAATGCCAATCAATGATAACTTAAAGAAACTCTAAATGTAACCAAAGAAACCCTAAAATGTAACCAAAAATTCCAGAATACATGTAACCAAAATTCTAGAATACATGTAACCAAAAAAATTGGTTTAAGGAGAAGCAGTCATTCCAAACATGCGAATCAAACGCCAGAACACCATAGGATCAAGGGGCTTGGTGAAGGGGTCAGCACAGTTGTCCTTAGTGTTAACATAGGCAACATCCACCTGGCCATCCTCCACCAGCTCCTGGATATAGTGATGGATGACATCAATGTGCTTGTTGCGAGGGAGCAGCTGACAGTCATTGGCCCAGCTCAAGGACCCCAAGTTGTCACCCTTAATGGTGACCAGGTCACAAGGCAGCCCTAGATCAATTCTCAACTTTTTCAACCATTGCACCTCCCTGGCAGTCTGAGACAGGGCCTGATACTCAGCCTCACTGGAGCTAACAGCAACAGTGGGTTGCCTTTTGCTCATCCAGCTCACAAGGCAGCCTCCAGCAAGCACAGCATAGCCAGTCTGAGATCTCCTGTCAGACCCATCATCAGCAAAGGATGAGTCACTAAAGACAGTAAAAGAGAAACCAGGGCTGTGAGTGTAAGTGAGGCCCAGATGGGAATTTTCTCTCAAATACAAAAGCAAGCGCTTGGCTGCAGCCCACAGGGGGGCAGTGGGTTGAGCAGAAAACCTGGACAGGTAGCTAACAGCAAAAGAAATATCAGGCCTTGTGCAGGTAGCCAGGTACAGCAAAGCCCCCACAAGAGAGAGGTACTGGCTATTAGAGGCCAGAGGTTCTCCAGGAGGATCAGTGACAGTGCACTTGGACATGGGAACTGAAAACTTGGGCTTGGTAGCAGCAGTGAGACCAAACTGCTCCACCAGCTCAACAATGTAGGAGTGCTGGGAGAGGTCGATCTTAACACACCTGCCGTCAGAATCAAGTGTACAAGTCATGTCCAATGAAAGGAACTGGACAGGTACACCCATTTCCTTGACTTCCCACCCAGCTGCTTCCATAGCCTTGATCAGCAAGGCATACCTATGCAGCTCACTAAAAGCACAGATAAAGTCATCCACATAGGTCAGGACATAGCTCCACCCACCAGTAGAATCCCTCCTGAAATACAGAGCAGGTTCAGCTTTGCACATGGTAAAACCGTGGGCAACCAAAACCTGCTTTACATCTTTGCTCCAAGCCCTGGGTGCCTGCTTCAAACCATAAAGAGATTTAATCAGCTTGCACACAAGGGGAACATTGTCAGGACCAAGTTCATGAAAGCCCTCAAGCTGGTAACAGAACAGGTCCAGACCAGGTTCCAGCTTGGCATTCAAGAATGCAGTCTTGATGTCCAGCTGCCTCACAAACATTTTTCTATGAGTGATGGCAGCAAGGAGCACACGAAGACCTGCTTTAGAGGAGACGGGGGCATATACATCATGGTAGTCCAGCCCAGGACGTTGCAGAAAACCACGAACTACAAAACGAGCTTTAAAACGCAAAGAACCATCAGCCCCATGTTTCTTGACAAATAACCATCTGCCAGATAGAATCCTCTGCCTAGGAGGCTGTGGAGTGAGGACCCAAGTGCCATGAGCATGGAGGGAGGCCATCTCATCCTTCATAGCCTGCAGCCAGAGATCTCTGTCAGGGTTGGTAGGTAACGTTGCAGCTTTATAAGAGAGTTCAGTAGAGGTAGAAATAAAAGCCCCCACGTACAAGCAGTGTACTTGTACATGGGCAGCGGGGATATCAGCAGTATCAGCAGTAACCGGTAATAAAGCCCCCAGCGCAGCACTCATGCGTGGTTGAACAAGGCCGGCCTCCTTTGCCTCTAAATCGTCGTAGCCTGGGTACACTGGAACACCCCAGCCATACGCAGTATCTGACCCGGACCAGTGTTCGAGGTCATCACTCACATCATCTGTGACGGCCACATCGTCGCAATGCCTGGTCCGGTATAAACCACCAGGTATAGCAGGGGGTGAAGTGATCAACAACTCCCGCGAGCTATCCGAATAGGTGGACGGGGGGTGGCGACTAGTGGGCAGTGGACCTGTACTGGGTTCCACTATGACCCGAGGCTGTCCTAATCCTACGACTTCACCGACGAAACGTGGCGCAGAGGAAGGCCCGGCGACCCCCTGAGATTCGAATAAATTAGAGCTTGAAGGAACATCAGACTCCCCCTGGCCCAATGCCGCCGCACGCGATACAGCACCATCATTACCTGGCCTGGGACGCATCGTCATCCCATGACCAGTAAAGCGGTCAACAATCGGGGTTGGTAAAGGGCCCAGGACATTGTCAGTAGTATCAAGCCCTTTACCGATGATAGCGGCAGGGGTGCGAGAAAAATACTGAGATCCATCATAGGGAAAGAGCCCAGGGATACAGTTATAGCTAAACTGTTCATAGAAGAGCACATCACGACTCTCTACCACCTGGCGCAACTTCGGAACCCAAACAAAATAACCCTTACTCACCAGAGAATACCCAACCAGTCTACCAGATAACGCCCTTTCGTCAAGCTTATTGCGCTTCTTCCCATTCACTAAGGTAACATAGCATGGGCACCCGAACACGCGCAATAACGATACATCAGGTAGAACCCCAAAGAACAACTCATAAGGAGTCTTGTCACCCTGATTAGGCAGCCGGTTGCGTAGGTAACACGCGGCGAGGAAGGCATAGGGCCAGAAGGACTTAGTGAGCTTAGACTCCAAGTGAATGCTCCTAGCTACGTTCTGAAGGACCCCATTGTACCGTTCCACAGTCGCATTCTGCTGAGCAGTGTAAGCCATGGACAATTCATGCACAGCACCAACCGATTCTAACCAATCCTCGAACCACTTCACTATAAATTCCTTAGCCCTGTCAGACCTAAGACACTTGAAAACAAATCCATGCAGCTGAGTCATCCATCTGAGGATGGTAGTTTGAACTGCTAAGGGAGCTTCATCCCTGGTTCTCAAGCACAAGACCTCAGCATAGCCAGAGTATTGGTCAGTGAGACACAGAACACAAAACTCCCCTCGCAAGCCCCTAATATTAAATGGCCCCATGATGTCCAAGTGAAGGCGTTGTAATGGGGCACGGATCCTAGTTTTGCTTTCTTTAGGAAAAGGGATACGTTTTCCCTTTGCCTTCTGACAAGCATCACATGGGATCTTAGACAGTCTTTGCACCTGTTGGAGAGTGAGGGGTAAGTTCTGAACCAAACCCTTCCTTACAAGGTTGTGCATGGCATCATAGCCAGGGTGACCCAGCCGCCTATGCCACAACCATTCAGGAGTGGTAGGGATCACAACTCCACCATCCTCATCAACATCAAGAGCAAAAGCTGGATAATCTTCAGCCCCATACAAACGGCCACGAGGGGTGTGACAAGGCCTACATGCAAACTTGTACACACCATCACTGGAGGCAGGGAAAGACCACAGAACAGAAGAGCCCTGTGTGGCAGTACAACTAAGACTATCAAAAGAAATCTTGCAGTTGTGAGCATGGGCAACAGCATTTACTGACATGAGGTTCACCGGACAGTGTGGGATGTAGAGAACATTGGTTAAAGTGATTGGTGTTGGTAACCAATCACTACCTAACACAATAGAACCCTGACCCACAGACCGTTGAACCACACCATCACCAAATTTAACTGCTGGCCCAGTCTCAGAAGCATGAAACACAGTGAACAAAGACATATCACCTGTGATTGACATCCCAGCTCCAGAATCAACATGCCAGACACCCTCAGACAGGCTCGGGCTGCAGACATTTGAAAATTTCGCAGTGCAAGAGAAAAGGACAGAGCGTACCTCCTATTTCTTGTCCAAAGCATACCCATCAATCTGAGCCTGCAAGGAGGCCAGCTGCCGCGGAGTAAGCACACCTGGAAGGGCCAAGGCCATGGGCACCGGATTGGTAACCGGTGCACCAGGCTTGGTCTTACGCAGGTGCGGATGCTTCGTGAAACAGCGATCCTCCGAGTGGGTCGTCTTGCTGAGGCATGGGCCCCAAGTGCAATCCAGACGTCGCTTGTTGGAACCAGAACCCTGAGAACCAGATCCCTGCCCACGCTGAAACGCAGCATTGGCAGGAACCTGGGGAGCGTCCCGGGACCAACCAGGATGCCTGGAGTCGGACCTGGGGAGAGCAATGTTCAAAATATCGAGAGACCGATATGCCTCCAGACAAGACCAGTAATCTACAGTCTGTCTGTTAGCCAACATCATACCGTACTGGATCCGCAGCGATTCAAATCGGATCAAACGGATCCCATTCACAATGGTTTCCATGGCGTGGCGCTGAGTGACAGGATGTCCAGCACTGCGGAGGTCAGTGCACAGACTGCGAACCATGCGAAAGAAATCATCGACACGGTCAGAAGGGCCCATGTGCGCATTATGAAGTTCGATACGCATGAGAGGGACTCTAGAGGCAAGGGCATCAGACTGCGTCTTCCGGATATCCAAAAGGATATCCTGAGGGGTGGCAAAGTCCTGGTATACCTTGACCATATCGTCCTCCATGTTCGCGAGCATCATAGTAAAACACATGAACTCCTGACGTTCGAGAGGCAGTGCACTGAACCCCAACAGTGCAGGATCAAACCGAGACTCACCATGAATGAGGGTATTAGACCCAGCTCCAATCGCAGAAGGGACAGGAGCCAAGGACCTACGAATGTCCATGAAATACTCCGCAGCAAGACCAGCGTCAAGAGCGCGCTGGTCGTCTATGTTCCTAATCACAGGAATGGACCTCGCAACACTCATAAGCAGCTCGAAATCTGGGCTAACAGGACACAGAGGGACAGGCACTCGCACAAACTGATAACCAAGCTTCTCGTGATCACTACGCCTCGTACCACCAAAGGAAACACCATGATCTGGGGGATACAGAATCCCAGAAGTGACTGGACCAAGAAAAGAACGACACCTGGTACCAAGCTCAGAGAAAGCCATCACTCGGCGATGCCTCAGCTTCACACTAACATTTGCCATTGTAGCCTGCATATCCATCCGACCGTACAAAGAGCGGTTCAAGGACTCACCATCCCGTCGATCCATGTTGATCAGGCGGTAGTCCCGAAGGTTCAAAGTCGGAGGAGATCCGCCAGTGAGCAGATGCTCCCAAGATGCGCAAGACCGCGTATGCAGCATAGGAGGAGGGCCAGGGGCAGGAGGCAGCTCCACAGGCGGAGGCGGAGGGGGTTCCAGGGAGGCACCAGCAGCAGAGGTGCGTGCAGAGGAAACAGCAGCCTCGCGAGAGCGAGTGTGGTAGCCAGGGAGGCCACGCTCCATGGGGGCAGATGCAGAGGAAAAAGAAGCAAAGCCCTTCAAGAACGTGGGCTTAGCCACCTCCGGGTAAGCCGGGGGAACAGGCTCAAAGGGAGGCGCCGACGAAGGCTGAGGCTGATACACAGGCGAAAGCTCTCGATTAGGCATCTGCTGATCAGGAGGCTCATACACCGGCGAAACAGCGGAAGTCTCAAAGACACGAGTGGCAGCAGCAGATGGGGTCACGCCACCGAAGTCAGCACTCGTAGCACTCTTCAAGTCCTCCTCATCATCAGTAGTAGTAGAGTAGTCTTCATCATAATTGAAAGGGACGAAAGGAGGCTGCGGGTCTGATGCACAACGGATGATCTGTGTCTGTACACAACACAGCTTCATCAGGACATCCTCAACATCAGAGGAAAGGCGTCGAACATTGAGAAGGAACCGTAAAGTTGGAGGATTGATCGGGGGGGGTTACTTCCTTGATGGCGGAAGGACCCTCCTCTCCGGCAGCAGAGGCCGCTGGCGCGCAGTCGTCTAGCCAATCTAGAGGAACCTTCACCCCCGTTGGGAGGATTCGGTCGCATCCATTGCTCACAATGACACTGCGGATCCCACGAGCCCATGAAACACCATTAAGTTTGGTAAGTTTCACAAAGCCGGCAGGAGGCCCTCGCGGAAGTTGCATTATCAAAGCAGTGGTAGTGATGAGGAGCCCAATAACCTATCAGCTTGAAATCACTCCGGTAGAGTGGACAGTAGATTAAAGCAGCGGAACAGACGCACCAATCTATACACGGAGACAAGGATAACGTTACAGACACAGGAGACCCATAAAGGGGCACCTGTGGTGAAAGGAGGCGGTAGACAGGAACCTAACAGGGTACAGATCAGACCGGAGACGTAGGTGACAGGAAGCTGCCACTGAGTCATCTCAAGATGACTCAGTCCCACGGGAAGCTGGCTCAGGAGAGCCGATAGTTCTAAGGGAGTACATAAGTAGTCACCAAGTCATAAAACGCGTGAGAGCACCGCTATACATGCTGATAAATATTATTCTAGACCATCCGGAGGGACCATTCACAAGTACTACAATATCTAGTCCCTAGCTATTTGTAGCGATACGACCAAGGACCTGGTATCAAGCACTTATCGATCAATTACGTTTGCACTGGAGACCTGGCTCAAGAGCCTCGGCTCCATACACAACATTCTTAATCAGAGTTGTCCCACTGTATGTTAATCTGTACTTACTGTGTTGTCATACTAAAGCATGTATGGTTGCCTCCCGAAATCTCACCATATGGATGAAACAATTATCTGTATGGCCCCGTACTAATATATGCTCATATCCTACCAATGCATAACTGCTTTGCTCCTGGGCTTCCCCATAGCTACAATGTTCAATTTCAGCTCAAATATCACAAGATGTAACAATTACTGGTAATTATTCCCAAGAAAATACTCAAATCGAGGAAACGAGAAAGAGGGCATTGGTAGGATGAGGAATCGCCATATCCTACCAATATATTTATATATAATAATATTTCATGTTATATTAAGCTAAGAATTACGCAGTGGTGTCCTTAACCTCCCGTCCTGAGAGTGGCGCATTACTCGGATGTAACTGTTTCGATTACAATTTCAATTAAGCTAAGAAGTCTGGAGCCATGGAACTAAGTTCACGCTCAAGTTGATTTTTACAACATTTCCGCCTCGATCTTAGAGCTTGATCCCGGAAGAGTTACCACATGTATTTCTGAGTGAATGAGGCCACAGCAAAATAGGTTGATCAAATAGTGAGATTATACAAGGATATTTCACGATCAGAAGTACTTGTCAGTTGTTATTATTGCTCATTTGATGCGTGCTCTCAGGCATCATTTATTGTCGGTGAACCAGATGGAACCATTGTCATCCTCTCACATTATGTGGGCTGATAAACCACATAATAAAAATCAAACAATTCCCTCTTATAAGCAGGGTGTGTCTGAGGCAGGGTTGTGCAGGACGTGCGTCCTTGCGTCCCAGGACGCAACATGGGAGGGTCTGTTGCGTCCCGGACGCAGATCCATGATGTTGGTTGCGTCGCAGACGCAGGTTCAAGATGTTGGTTGCGTCTCACCCATCAGTTGATTGGCCCACCACCACTCCATTGCCGTGGGCTAAGGCTTCTTTTGATAGTGAGATGCACCTTAATGACCTGAATGCGTCCCAGGACGCAACCTACCAAATTGGATGCGTCCCTGGACGCAACAGACCGAACTAGGTTGCGTCCCAGGACGCAACCCCTGGGGTCCGTTTGAAGTACCCTGGTCTGGGGTACATTCTCATAGCCCAGTCTCTACTTAAACTCATACTATCCCCTCTTCCTAGCAGGTGTCTGGGGTACATCCTCAGGGCCCAGCCTCAACTCAAACTCAAACTATTCCTTCTTCCCAGCAGGCGCCTGGGGTACATCCGCATAACTAGGATCATGAAACCACCACTGTGTTTTTATCATGCTACGCGTTGCAAATTGAGTGACTCCATGCAACCCCAGTGAAACGCACTGCCCCCCCGAACCCGGCAGAGCGCGGAGCCCGGGGGGGGGGAGGGGGGGGGGGGGGCATTTCTGACTACTTAAGCTGGACCCATGCGTCACCATGCAGCAACGGAATGGCGACGTGTCGCATACAAAACAAACAGTAGCAACCAACATCTTCAATATGAGGTCCTATTCCTTCAACCGCACGCGTTGTAATAAGGCGTACTGTTTATTTATGAATTATTATTCCCTTATGGCATGCCCTTCCTGCTGCATAAGCTAATCTACTTGTTCCCCATTCAAAGACGCGGCGCCATCACTGACACCTGGGTCCATCAAATTGATTGCTCTGTTCAGATGATGATCTGTTCAGATGATGAACTCTTCAGATGATGATCGAGTGCATTGAGGCCAGTATGGCTGACAAGAGGTCTGTGCCAGGATAAGGTAACCACCACCTCCAATTTAAGATCCTATTCCTTCTTCTCAACTGGGGTTGTCTGGGCTACGTCCTCAGGCCTCAGGCCTCAGCCCTTCCTGATGCATCTGCCCATCCCAGGCTGATGGACCATATAATTAGGGTTGACAAGCACATTATCATGGATATATGTATACATTGTATGATGTATTGTACGAGATCATATGATCGTGCAATATATTATATGTACGCATAAATCGTACGATATTGCATGATATGTCGCCTGATAATATTGGAACCAGAACAATACCGGCAACCCTACATAACCAAACTCAAACTATTCCTTCTTCTCAGCCGGGGTTGTCTGGGGTACGTCCTCAGGCCTCAGCCTGGTGCGCCCTTGCTGCTGCATCAGCTCATCCATTTCTTCCCCATTCAAGGGTGCGGCTTCGTCACCAAAATCTGGGTCCATCTGCAAGAATGGCGGTGTGGTGTGGTTGGGGGAAACTTGGTGACTTGTGTGGTGTGGTGTGGTGTGGTGTGTGAGGTGTGGATTAAGGTGTGGTGTGAGATGTGAGATGTGGTGCGAGGTGTGACGTGTGTTGTGTGGTGTGGCGTGAGGTATGGTTGAGGGAACGGTGTTGTGTGTTGTGTGAGTTGTGTGTTGATTGATGTGCGTTGAGTGCTTTGTGTTGTGTGTTGTTTGTTGTGTGTTGTTTGCTGTGCGTTGTGTGTTTTATGTTGTGTGTTGTTTGTTGTGCTTTGTTGTGTTGTGTAGTGTGTGGTGCGTACTGTGGCCCTGGTTTGATTTGGTTGGCTTTAATTTGCTTGCCGAGGTATGGTTGGGTGGGGTATGGTATGGTGGGTGCTGTGTTTTGTTTTGCTGTGCTGCGTTGTGTGTTGAGTGTTCAGCTTTGTTGCATGTTGCGTTGTGTGTTGTGTTGTGTTGTGCTGTGGTACATGCGGGGCAATTGGAAAATTGGATGGGTGCACTGGGGGACATCAAGTGGGTAAGGGTAGAAAATAGCAGGTCGTTTCATGTCCTATGCCCCACCTTTCGTCACCCCCAGCCCAATGCCCGATGCCACACCATATTATAGTTGGTGGTTGTCCCATGCCCGATGCCACTCCATATTAGAGTTGGTGGTTGTCCCATGCCCCATGCCACTCCAGATTAGAGTTGGTGGTTGTCCCATGCCCCATGCCACTCCATATTAGAGTTGGTCGTTGTCCCATGCCCCATGCCACTCCATATTAGAGTTGGTCATTGTCCCATGCCCCACGCCGCTCCCCTCGTCAACCCAAGCCCCATGCCCACTGCCACTCCATTCCAAAGCCTCTCAAGCTACGCATCCAATCACTGAGCACGCGTTTGAAAAAGTTTCGCACCATCCTGTCGATGCTGGAGCGAGCAATCGATGCGCCTATCACTGTTGCCGCAAAGGTGGCGCCAACTGCCAAAGGGGGTTGCATCGATGTTAGACAAGCCTCCAAATAGCGACACATTTAGCTACAATTGGCCATGAGTAGCGTCTAGCGCAGCTAGAATCGCATCCTACCAACAGCGCTAGCCTGTCCGAAGGAAATCCAGAAAGTTTCATCTCCGACAGGCATTTTGAGCTATATGTAATGGAGTGCCTTGAGCTCTGTCGATGCGAAATGTGCAGCAGGGATATGTAAGAGCTGCTCGGAACGGAGTTGTGGTAGGCTTGAGTTAGAAGGCTAACCGAGTGTGACCATTTGGCCTACACGGGGCGGATTTGGCGTTGTTAGGATAGACCCTCGCCCTCGGTGCATGGTAGACTCACCCAACACCAACCGGATCCGAACCGGATCACATCTCTTACGTGGCGATTGGGAAAAGTGGTTGGAAAAGTGGTTGGAAATCGACACCCCACTAATTGAACTCGATCGAACTCTCGTCCATCCATCAAAGGAATCAGGGTTCATGACCAGCTTCGTGATGTAGTCTTTATCAACCAATTCAGGTTGGTCTTTCAGTTTCTCAAACATGTTTTCCATCCTTAGTGTATAAAGAAAGGGTAAACCCTTACATGCAGAACTACCTATAAAGTGATCCGCAACATGGATTTAGAACCCCTTCACAGTATTTGAAAGTGGAAACAGATGGATGGAAGCGCGCTTTGCTCCAGTGGAAACTGGAAAGATCGAGTGTGACTTATCTGATGAAGGTCAAGTCCAAGATGAACATGTTGCGATTTATGAATGCAGCCACGAGGCCCTTCTGAATGCGAGACGTAATTATTATAACCAGATTTCCCAATCCAGGAACAAAACCCAGGCAGTATTGAGGAGTTGCCTTAGTTTCTCACTGATTGTATGCAAAGATTGGATCAAATCTATTGTTATCATAATGCTTTGATTTTAGTTGAGTATGTTACTGCCGAAGACGGCAAGCAGCCTAAAAGGCTGGAGCCATGTTACCAAGTTCAAGAAGACAGCGAGCAGCCAGATTGCTGGCTGTAGCCATGTAACCAAGTTTAAGAGCCTATGACCTGAGAGAATGACGCCGTTGGGTGGAGAGAAATGGACAGAGATATGTTGACTCAGGCAATGATGTAAGGCAAGGGTGCCGCTAAGGCGCCCCCGGAAGGTTCTCTCAGATGAGGTAACGGGCTTAGACCTGTGGCTGTGTCCACGTGTGCATTCGCGTGGACACGCCACAGTCAGTGAGACAGACCTACCGGTCACTAAACTCTGACAGCCACTGACCTTTTTCAAAATCTGCGTTTCACAAGCCATATCTACGTTTCATGAAATCATGAGCCAAAGTATTCGCCTCACGAGCCTAAATGTGTTTGCAACGTAACACCCACCCAAATCTGCAGCTTATACGTGAAAAGTAACGTTTTGAACACCCCTGGTATGAACTTGAACTTGGTTACATGGCTCCTGCCCCAAAGGCTGCTCGAGTGCTCGCCGTCTTCGGTCCTAGCAAATAAACTCAACACATTTGGGAATGGGGATTGGTGGTTGGCCCTAGTGAAAGCAAACGGGCTGGCCCCCTCAACCCCACGCCTCGTAACTAGGCGTACTATTTATTTATTTATTTATTGGAATGGGGTATTCAGTCTAGTTCTCATATCCAAAATCACGCAAAGCTGCATGCACTGGTGCTAGACGTAGTATGATATCCCATTTACAACTGCAACATACCGTGATCCGGAGGCAGTACAGTTACGGCGCTTCAGCATTCCATTCCTGTATTAGCACTTGTGGGCATTTTACCCTAGCCAGGCGATCCCGTGAACACGATTTTGCCGTGTTGTGGCATAGGACCCCCCCCCCCCCCCAGCTGTCTCTCTCTGTTGAACAGCATTTCAAAATTATGCTGCAGTCCAGCCAGCCAGCCAGCCAATATCTCTCTCTCTCTCTCTCTCTCTCTCTCTCTCTCTCTCTCTCTCTCTGTCTCTCTCTCTCTCACTCCCCCCCCCCCCCCTTCTGCACTAACTGCGGGTGGGGAGCCTTCACCCCTTACCACAAACACTCAAATGACACAATACTTGCGGTACACCTCTCTTGCCAGCTCATCTGCACCGCTATTGCGGTACAACATGGCCAGGTTATGGGCGATTTCCCGTTGCAGCCCGTAAGCATGGGGTGGTATGATCCTAGCGCTTGATGAGACGTCCGGGCTATCAAGACCTATCTGGTGGGAACCGTCTGGAGGTGGCGTGGCCAGGGCCCGTTTGTAGTACGTCAAGGCGATGTGCATCAGCCCTAGCTGGTGTGCGGCCCTGCCCATGTTGTACAAGCTCTCCTGGGAGCAATACTCTCCTCGCTGGTCCATGTATGCCTGCCAGTACACGGGTCAATGGGTCAATGGGTCAATGGGGGTCATTGGTGGTCAATTGGTCAATCAGATGGGCCGTTGGGCGTCAATGGGGGTCATTGGGTCGTTGAGGGTCAAAGGGGTTCTTTGGGTTGTTGGGGGTCAATGGATCGTAGGGGGTCAATGGGTCGTTGGTGGTCCATGGGTCAATGGGTCATTGAAGATTTGCACACAGGATGTAAGTCCCCTGTGCCCTTCAACTGTCTATTCCACTTAGTATGCTACCTGGTTTCCGTGGGAATTGCATGGAAGGACTTGGAATTGGCTGACGGTGAGCAGCTCATAGATGGCTGAGCAACCATGCAACAATGCAATTTGATTCAATTAGCCAAAGTCCCTTGCACGTCCCTTACATAGTTGTCCCTTTCATACATCCTGCAGTAAATGCTATTAGTCACCTTATACATCCTGCAGTACATCCTACTAGTCACCCTAGACATCGGCATCACACTTGCAGTACATCCTACTAGTCACCCTAGACATCGGCATCACACCTGCATGAAGGTGAAGCCTTGGAGCACGGCTCTGTTGCGGTCCTCGGCCTTCTTTGTGACTGCCTTGTTCAAGTAGGTCACTCCGATGCATAGCAGAAGCAGGGGCTCTTTTGGCCAGAAGCGGTAGGCATGGAAGTATTCCGACAGAGCCTCAGTGTGCTGCCTTGATATGGCAAACACGTGACCCTGTATGTCAGTTGGTGGGTGGTTATATTGTATTACTATGATTAATTGTATTTGATGTACCCGTGTCTCACCAGCATAAGCATGAGTGGCACACACTGCTTGGGTAGCGCTTTCTCTCGCATATTAAATTAAATCATTGTTTTTATTATGATTAATTGTATTTGATGTACCCGTGTCTCATCAGCATAAGCATGAGCAGCGCATTGCTTGGGCGGTGCTTCCTCATGGTTATTAAATTAAATTAAATGATTATATTATTATTATTATTATTATTTGTATTATTATGATTAATTATATTTGATTTTCAAGTGCCTCACCAGCATAAGCATGAGCAGCACGCTGCTTGGGTAGCGCTTTCTCATGACTGAAAATTCAATTTAAATAATTGCATTATTACGATTAATCGTATGATTATGATTATCTATACATGATGTACCCGTGTCTCACCAGCATGAGCATGAGCGGCACGCTACTTGGGTAGCGCTTCCTCATGATTGCGCATTGGGCCATCCAGCTCCTAACAGTTCCAGCAAGGGTAGATACCTGGCAGGCACAGCAGTACAGATACAGTTAGGGTCAATCACCAGCAGATACAGCACCACAGATACAGCTAGGGTCAACAACCAGAAGGTGCGTATATTTCTTTCTTGATTAGATTTCATCCCCTCCATCTGCCGACCAATTTGAAGGTGAATCTAATTTCAACGAAATATACTAACTCATGCAACAGATAGTGTTGAAAATAAGTAGGTGCAGCACAACAGGCACACCAGGGATCCCCCCCCCCCCCCCCCCCCCCCCCGGTATTTATATATCGCTACTTTTGACCCCGTTTTGGCCTAAATTGCCACCACAAAGCCCCCCCCCCCCCCCCCCCCCCCCCCCCCCCACACACACACACCACCACACACACACACCACCACACACACCTAAAAAGCTATTAAAACGCTGTCCCTGGAGGAGGCCCCAAACAATGAAGCTAGAAGTAAAACCACTTTCAGATTTCAAAAACAAATCCCTGAGATACAACTATGGTAACAAGCCCAGGTTTGGTGAGTACAGCCGTACCTGAGATACAATTGGTTGGTACAGCAATCCCTGAGATACAACTATGGTAACAAGCCCAGGCTTGGTTGGTACAGCCGTACCAGCTTTGACTGACCGGTCGGGGTTTAACCCATTGCTAGGTTCACGATTCCCGACCTGCCGCCTTGAAAGAGGCCGAGAACTTTCCTCCGTGAGCGCGGTAGTCCGAGCTCAGGCGCAGTAGCGGACTGCGAAAGCAACAAACACAACAACAACACAACAGCAACCTTCCCCAGTAACCTTCCCCAGCAACCTTCCCCACAACAACCTTTCCCCCAACAGCAACCTTCCTCAACACAACAAAAACACAGCAGCAACCTTCCCCAGTGCAAGCGAGAACGGAGAGGTTTCTTAAATCTCTCGCCTCCAGGCAAAGCGTCAATGGTTGATTTCCAGTAGTACCAGGGCCACGAATCCAGCTGGAGCTGACAACTAGCCAACTAACTTCCAACTTCACCTCCAGTTGACAACTAGCCAACCAACTTCCGACCGCCTATCTTGCCTACCTGGCAGTAGCGACTCCAAGCACTGCAAGAGGCAGGCCAGCGGCTGCAGACGCCCTTGAGGTGATGTATTGCCGAAGAGTACTGCCCAGATGCAGATAGGCAGTCGGCCGTGATCAACAATAGTTGGTCACGTTTTGATCGTGGAACCAAGCTGCAGGTGTTGTGGGCGGCAAAATATATTTCATGGAAGGGTATGTGGGGGTTTTGTAATCCATTTTCATCTGCAATATATACAATATACGAGTATTATATACAACATATACAATATATGAGTATTGTATACAACATATACAATATACGCGTATTATATACATCGTATACAATATATGAGTATTGTATACGACATATACAATAGATTAGATATGAGTATTACATCCAACGGTATACAATATACGAGCATTATACACAACATATGAGTATTATATCCAACACATGCAACACATGAGTAATACATACAACATATGTGTAATACATACAACGTATTCAATCTATGGGTATTATACACAACATACACAGTATACCGGAATACATTTTTCAGCATTTGTCTCTCGCAGTAGTTTCGATTAGCCCCCTTGCATTATGTCGTCACAAAAATCTGCAACATGTGAACACGGAGAGTGGAGGGTTCGGGTGGGGGGGGGGGGGGGGGGGCATTTCTGAATATGTTGCAGCGACTTAATGGCGACGCGTCGCACAAAACAAGAAGTGCATTCAAGTTGGACCTGGTGACGAGTAGGGAACGGCAACTTATATTAGTGTTTGAAAAACTAATATTAACCGAATATTAACTATTATTATTATTATTATTATTATGTCACAATAATGTTAGTTTTTCAAATAAATTTGACATTCTGGTGAGACGGTCACATTCAAGTTGGACCTGATGACGAGTGATGGAAGCTGCCTAGAAGCTGCTACGCACAGTCCCCAAAAGAAACAGTGCCCCAATTCAATGGGTGTCACTCACTTTGACTTGCGAGTGTCATTCACTTAACACTTAACAAGTTAGCACTTCACAAGTTATGCTGTTCAGGGTTAAGCCTCACTCACTTAGACTTGCGAGTGTCATTCACTTAACACTTAACACTGAACAAGTTATGTTGTTCAGGGTTAAGCCTCACTCACTTAGACTTGCGGGTGTCATTCACTTAACACTTAACATGTGATGCTGTTCAGGGTTAAGTGCCACTCAGTTTGACTTGCAAGTGTCATTCACTTAACAAGTTAACACTGAACAAGCTATGTTGTTCAGGGTTAAGGGTCACTCACTTTGACTTGCGGGTGTCAGTCACTTAACACTCAACACATCAGACGTAGCAAGTTATGTTGTTCAGGGAGATGGGGTGTCACTCACTTTGACTTGCGAGTGCACAGACTGAGGGCCTTGTTTATCAGCATCTGGCATTCCTCATGTTGGCCTTGTTGCATAAGAGCTCTGAAAAGGGAGTTGTTAGGGGTGGTGTTTGTGTGTTTGTGTGTGTGTGTGTGTGCGAGGGGGTGGGGTGGTGGTGGTGTGTGTGGGGGGGGAGGGGGGGTGGGGTGGGGGGGGGGATTTGCCATGTTCCATGAGAGCTCTGATAAGGGAGCCGTAAGGGGTGGTGTGTGTGTGTTGGGGGGGTGGGGGGGGTGGGGGGGGGGTGAGGAGAGGATAGAAGCATGTAAGAAGAGGGGTTAGTGGTGTGTGTGTGTGGGGTGGGGGGGTTGTGTGGGATTTGCCTCGTGGCATAAGAGCTCTGAAGAGTGAGTCGTTAGGGGTGGGGGTGGGGGTGGGGGGATAGATACACATTAGGAGAGGGGTTAGTGGCTTGTGCGTGCGTGCGTGTGTGTGTGTGTGGGGGGGGGGATTTGCCTTGTGGCATAAGAGATCTGAAAAGGGAGTGGGTAAGGGGTGGGGTGGGGTGGGGTGGGGATAGATACACATTAGGAGAGGGGTTAGCGGGTTTTGTGTGTGGGGTGGGGTGGGGGGGGTGGGGGGGTGGGGGGGGATAGATACACATTAGGAGAGGGGTTAGCGGGTTGTGTGTGTGTGTTGTGTGTGTGTGTGTGTGTGTGGTGGGGGGGGGGGGGGGGGATGGGGAGGGGATAGATACACATTAGGAGAGGGGTTAGCGGGTTGTGCGTGTGGGGGGGGGAGGGGGGGGGGGGGGGGGGGGGGGGGGTGGGATTTGCCATGTTGCATGAGAGGGTATAAGAAAGGAGACGTAAGGGGTGGGGGGGTGGGGAGGATAGAAACACATACGGAAAGGGATTAGGGGTTAAGGGGTGGGGGGGAAGGTTGTGTGGGATTTGCCTTGTTGCATGAGAGCACTGAGAAGGGAGTTGTAATGGGTGGGGGTGGGGAGGATAGATACAACGTAAGGTGAGGGGTTAGGGGTGAGGGGGTTACGGGGTTGTGGGGGTTGTGGGGGGGAGGGTTGTGTGGGATTTATCTTGCTGCATGAGAGCTCTGAGGAAGGAGTCGGAAGGGGTGGGGGTGGGGAGGATAGAAGCACCTTAGGTGAGGGGTTAGGGGTTAGGGGGTTACGGGGTGGGGTGGGGTGGGGGGATGTGTGGGATTTGCCATGTTGCATGAGAGGTCTAAGAAGGGAGTTGTAAGGGGTGGGGGGTGGGGAGGATAGAAACACATTAGGAATGGGGTTAGGGGTTTAGAGGTTTCGGGTGGGGGGGTGGGGAGGGGGAAGCATCGAGCTGCATGGGGTTTGCTCGGAAATCATGCACTCAGCTTCAAAGGGGGCAGACAGCACAAACACACGTGCACCAGCATGCACACACACATGCACGCCCACTCAAGGTCGAACACCAACCCTTCCCACCCCACTCACCCCTGCACCAGCACCCACCCACCCACACATCAGCATCCCCCCACCCCTGCCCACCCACCCTTGCCCCAGCATCCACGCATCAGCATCCACCCACACCTACCCACCCACCTCTGAACCAGCACCTACCTACCCACTCCTGCCCACCCACCCTTGCACCAGCATCCATGCATCAGCATCCACCCACCCCGGCCCACCCACCCCGGCACCAGCTCCCACCCACGCACGCATCAGCATCCACCCAAACCTGCCCACCCACCCACCCCTGCACCAGCACCCACCCACGCACCAGCATCCACGACCACCAGTCCACCTACCCCTGCACCCACCCACCCCTGCCCACCCACCTACGCACCCACCCACCCCTGCCCACCAACCACTGCACCAGCATCCACCCACACCTGCACCAGCACCCACCCATACCTACCCACCCACACCCGCCTACACACAAATGCAACAGCACCCACCAACACCTACCCATCCACAGATACACCCACACCCACCCACCTACACACACCTGAACCAGCACCCACCCATACCTACCCACACCCACCCACCTCTACACACAGGCACCAGCACACACCCATACCCACCCACACCCACCCACCTCTACACACAGGCACCAGCACCTACCCATACCTACCCACACCCACCCACCTACACACACATGCACCAGCACCCACCCATACCTACCCACACCCACCCACCTACACACACATGCACCAGCACCCACCCATACCTGCCCACACCCACCCACCCACATATGCACCAGCACCCACCCATACCTACTCACACCTACCTACTCACATGCACCAGCACCCACCCATACCTACCCACACCCACCCACACATGCACCAGCACCCACCCACACCTACTCACATGCACCAGCACCCACCCATACCTACCCAGCACCCACCCACCCATACCTTCCCACACATGCACCAACACCCACCTACTCACATGCACCAGCACCCACCCATACCTACCCACACCCACCTACACACACATGCACCAGCACCCACCCACCTACGCACCCACATGTTACCAGCACCATCCGCACCTACCAACCACACCCACACACCCCACCCTATCGCACACCCACACATGTACCAGCACCCATCCGCACCTACCTACCCACACCCACCCACCCACCTAGCACACCCACACATGTACCAGCACCCATCCGCACCTACCTACCCACACCCACCCACCTACGCACACCCACACATGTACCAGCACCCATCCGCACCTACCTACCCACACCCACCCACCTACGCACACCCACACATGTACCAGCACCCATCCGCACCTACCTACCCACACACCACCCGCCTACGCACACCCACACATGTACCAGCACCCATCCGCACCTACCTACCCCAACACCCACCCACCTACGCACACCCACACATGTACCAGCACCCATTCGCACCTACCTACCTACCCACACCCACCCACCCACCTACGCACACCCACACATGTACCAGCACCCATCCGCACCTACCTACCCACACCCACCTACACACACATGCACCAGCACCCACCCACCTACGCACACCCACACATGTACCAGCACCCATCCGCACCTACCTACCCACACCCACCCACCCACCTGCAGAGTGTCGTGAAGGTGCTGAACACATCGTCTCGCATGAAGGTTGAGCCGGCCAAGATGGTGGACAGCCGACGCAGCATCTGCCTTGGCCCCACATGGCCTCCGCGTGCCCCCCCTTCCAGATACCCTCCGTCGCTGGTCATCCCTCCATCTCCCTCATCAGCTGTCGTGAACCCTCCAGCCTCGGTCGTAGCCCCCCCACCCGTCGTGAACCCCCCAGTCTCGTCCTCGGGACCCAGTCCTGATAGAAACGCCTCAGCTGCTTTGTCCTCAATGAGCACATGACTCTTCCGTCGGTCTCTCTTGACAGCTCCTTTGAACACGGAGGCGGTTTCGGAGGCACCCTCACCTGTGTGCGGGGGACAACAGGCGTTGATGATCCTGACAGTTACAATACTTATATAGCGATGTTAATTGTTTATTGTTCATTAAAGTTCCGAGAATTAAAGAAAACAAAAAGTACGCTTGTCCTTGATAAGCACATGACTCTTCCGTCAGTCCCTCTTGACAGCTCCTCCCTTGAACACCGAGGCGGTTTCGGAGGCACCCTCACCTGTGCGTGGGGGACAACAGGCGTTGATAATCCTGGCAGTCCCAATACTCATATACCGGTATGAATTCTTATTGTTAATTGAAGTCCCAAGCAGTCCCAAGCATTAAACAAAAAAAAAATGCTTCATCTTCAGTAAGCACTTGACTCTTCCGTTGGTCCCACTTCAGAGCTCCTTTGAACACCGAGGCGGTTTCGGAGGCAACCTCACCTGTATACGGGGGACAGCAGACGTTGATGATCCTGACAGGGCCAATACTTATGTACCAGCACCGGTATTAATTTTTATTGCTAATTAAAGTCTTAAGCAGTCCCAAGCATTATACAAACAGCAAAGTGTATTCTTTACTTATTTGCCGGTAGAAATTGTGTATTATTAACTGAAGTCCCAAGAATAAAACAATACAAAGTATTTGCTGTCTTCAAGGAGCACATGGCACTTCTGCAGGTCCCTCTTGACATTCTTTCTGTTTTGTCGACGCGTTGCCATTTTGTTGCTGCATGGCGACGCATGGGTCTGGCCAAACTAGTCAGAAATGCCCCCCCCCCCCCCCCCCCCCTCCCCCCCCAAAAAAACACCCTAGGCCCTGCGCTTCACGGGGTTTGGGGAGCAGCGCGTCGCACAGGGGCCGCACCGAGTCGCCCAGTTTCCTTGCACTAAAAAACATGTTCTAGGCAGCGTCGCAAGCGACGCGGAAAATTAGCGGAGAGTTGGCAACGGAATCGATCGGACCGAAGCCAGTTAGTCACGAGACCGTCGGCTGACGTGTCAGACTTCGTCTAGGTCGCACATTGGTCGAACAAACAAACAAACGGACAACAGGGCAACCCTGGGGGATCCCGCCCCATAGAAGGGGGGGCTCTGCCAAAAAACAAACCCTCTTGACAGCTTCTTTGAACACTGTGACGGTTTCGGAGGCACCCCCTCACCTGTACAGGAAGGATGACAGGAGTTGATGATCCTGGCGGTCCAAATACTTATTTGCCGGTAGAAATTGCTTATTATTTACTGAAGTCCCAAGAATAAAACAATACTAAGTATTTGCTGTCTTCAAGGAGCACAGGACGATGCGGAGGCACCCCCACACCTGTACAGGAAGTATGACAGGCGTTGATGATCGTGGCAGTCCCATGTATTCAACAATTAAGAAAAACATTATACGGTGCATGGACGCTTCCGGCGCAGCAGGGCACGCTTCAAATGGGAAGGTAGCACAGCGACCCCATTGCTGCCGGTGATGTCAGAGGTCCCTGATGCAAACTCAATGTCCTTCTACCACTACTACTACCACCACCAAATGCAAACTTGGACACTGTTGTCCGCACCTATTCTGCCCCCTTGTTGTTTAATGCGCTTTCGGCGCAGCAGGGCACGCTTCAAATGTGAAGGTAGCACGGCAACCCCATTGCTGCCTTTGATGTTGGCGGTCACTGACGCAAACTTGATGTCCTTCTACCACTACTACCACCACCAAATGCGACCACTACCAAATGCAAACTTGGACGCTGTTGTCCGCACCTATTCTGCCCCCTTGTTGTTGAATGCGCTTCCGGCGCAGCAGGGCACGCTTCAAGTGGGAAGGTAGCACGGCAACCCCATCGCTGCCGGTGATGTCAGCTGTCCCTGATGCAAACTCGATGTCCTTCTCTAGAGCCAGCAGGCTGTTCCACATCAGAGGGGTGGTTAGCTCAACAAACTCCTTGAACTGCCCAAGCTGCGGTACCAGTGGGTGGGTGTGGAGGCGTGGGTGTTGGGTGCTGTTGCAACGACTCTTTAATTACATAAATAAATAAATAACTACATAAATAACTACAGAAATAACTAAATAAATAAATAAATACATAAATAAATAAATTAATAACTAAATACATAAATAATCAATAAGTAAATACTGGGCGATCCTGTGCTTAACGCCCCGTATGTTGTTGTGTCAGAAAGCTTTGTAGTACGAGCTTGACCACAGTATGTATGTTGCGTCAGAAAGCTTTGTAGTACGAGCTTGACCACAGTATGTATGTTGTGTCAGAAAGCTTTGTGGTACGAGCTTGACCACAGTATGTATGTTGTGTCAGAATGCTTTGTGGTACGAGCTTGACCACAGTATGTATGTTGCGTCAGAAAGCTTTGTAGTACGAGCTTGACCACAGTATGTATGTTGTGTCAGAAAGCTTTGTAGTACGAGCTTGACCACAGTATGTATGTTGTGTCAGAAAGCTTTGTGGTACGAGCTTGACCACAGTATGTATGTTGTGTCAGAATGCTTTGTGGTACGAGCTTGACCACAGTATGTATGTTGTGTCAGAAAGCTTTGTAGTACGAGCTTGACCACAGTATGTATGTTGTGTCAGAAAGCTTTGTAGTACGAGCTTGACCACAGTATGTATGTTATGTCAGAAAGCTTTGTGGTACGAGCTTGACCACAGTATGTATGTTGTGTCAGAAAGCTTTGTAGTACGAGCTTGACCACAGTATGTATGTTGTGTCAGAATGCTTTGTGGTACAAGCTTGACCATAGTATGTATGTTGTGTCAGAAAGCTTTGTAGTACGAGCTTGACCACAGTATGTATGTTGTGTCAGAAAGCTTTGTGGTACGAGCTTGACCACAGTATGTATGTTGTGTCAGAATGCTTTGTGGTACAAGCTTGACCACAGTATGTATGTTGTGTCAGAAAGCTTTGTAGTACGAGCTTGACCACAGTATGTATGTTGTGTCAGAAAGCTTTGTAGTACGAGCTTGACCACAGTATGTATGTTGTGTCAGAAAGCTTTGTAGTACGAGCTTGACCACAGTATGTATGTTGTGTCAGAAAGCTTTGTAGTACGAGCTTGACCACAGTATGGTGGTTGTGTCAGAAAGCTTTGTAGTACGAGCTTGACCACAGTAGTGTGTTGTGTCAGAAAGCTTGTAGTACGAGCTTGAACCACAGTATGTATGTTGCGTCAGAAAGCTTTGTAGTACGAGCTTGACCACAGTATGTATGTTGTGTCAGAAAGCTTTGTGGTACGAGCTTGACCACAGTATGTATGTTGTGTCAGAATGCTTTGTGGTACGAGCTTGACCACAGTATGTATGTTGCGTCAGAAAGCTTTGTAGTACGAGCTTGACCACAGTATGTATGTTGTGTCAGAAAGCTTTGTAGTACGAGCTTGACCACAGTATGTATGTTGTGTCAGAAAGCTTTGTGGTACGAGCTTGACCACAGTATGAAGTATGTATGTTACAGTCTAGGGGTAGCCATTAGGCAAGAGAGGCTTGCCCAACCATGATCTCAGGAGGGGCTTAAACGAGAAAGCACTGATGATGTGATGGGTAACTTTCTTTTACAGCCACTGCCAACATTGTAACCACCAGCATGATCATTGTCATCATCATCGTCACCACCACCACCACAATACACCACTATCATCACTATCACAATACACCACCACCATCAGCAGCACTCCAATCACAGTCATCATTGTTATCACCACCACCACCACTATTGCCAATATCACCATCACAATACACCACCATCCTAGTCATCATCGCCACCATCACAATACACCACCACCACCATCATCACAATACACCACCAGCATAGTCATCATGACCATCATCATCACCACCATCGCAGTACACCACCACCACCACCGCCATCACAATGCACTACCCTCATAGGCATCGTCATCATCATCACCATCACAAAACACCACCACCACCGCCATCACAATGCACCACCCTCATAGGCATCATCATCATCAAAATCATCACCCATCACAATACCCACCCACCACACCACCACCACCAACCACCATCACCAATGCACCCCCTCATAGTCACATCAACATCACCACACATCACCATAACACCACCACCACCACCGCCATCACAATGCACCACCCTCATAGGCAACATCATCATCACCACCATCACAATACACCACCACCACCACCGCCGCCATCACAATGCAACACCCTCATAGGCATCATCGTCATCACCTTCACCATCACCACCATCACAATACACCATCACCACCACCGCCATCACAATGCACCACCCTCAAAGGCATCATCATCATCACGCAGCACATCAGCCATCAACCACCACCGCGCCATACAAGTGCACCACCCTCATAGGCATCATCATCATCACCTTCAAAATACACCATCACCACCACGGCCATCACAATGCACCACCCTCATAGGCATCAGCACCCTCATAGGCATCAGCACCATCACAATACACCGCCAGTGAGCGCAGCATCAACACTATTACAATACACCACCATCATCATCGTTATGACCACCACTGTCATCATAATCATCATCATCACCACCATCACAATACACCACCATCATCATCGTTATGACCACTACTATCATCATCATCATCATCACCACCATCACAATACACCACCATCATCATCGTTATCACCACCACTATCATCATCATCATCACCACCACCATCACAATACACCACCATCATCATTGTTATCACCACCACCACTATCATCATCATCATCATCATCATCATCACCACCATCACAATACACCACCATCATCATTGTTATCACTACCACTACTATCATCATCATCATCATCACCACCATCACAATACACCACCATCATCATCGTTATGACCACTACTATCATCATCATCATCATCATCATCACCACCATCACAATACACCACCATCATCATTGTTATCACTACCACTATCATCATCATCATCATCATCACCAACCATCACAATACACCACCATCATCATCGTTATGACCACTACTATCATCATCAAATCCATCCTCAGCATCCCCTCACGATACCACCAGCATCCCATTGCTATCACTACCACATCATCATCATCATCATCAGTCACCACCATCCACGATACACCACCTCATAATCTTATGACCACTACGATCAATCATCACATAGCATCATCACACATCACATACACCACCATCATCATCGTTATGACCACTACTATCATCATCATCATCATCATCACCACCATCACAATACACCACCATCATCATCGTTATGACCACTACTATCATCATCATCATCATCATCACCACCATCACAATACACCACCATCATCATCGTTATGACCACTACTATCATCATCATCATCATCATCACCACCCTCAACAATACTCAACCTCATCGCGTTGATACCACCACTATCATCATCAATCATCATCAACCATCACAAACAACCAGCCATCATCATTGTATCACTCCAACACTATCCATCATCATCATCATCAATCACCACCATCACATAAACCACCTATCATCACTCGTTAATGACAAACCACTATCACATCATCATCATCATCATCACCACCATCACAATACACCACCATCATCATCGTTATGACCACTACTATCATCATCATCATCATCACCACCATCACAATACCCACATCAATCACGATATGGACCATGACTATCATCATCATCATCATCATCACCACCATCACAATACACCACCATCATCATTGTTATCACTACCACTCATTATAATTCATCATCTACACCACCATCACATCCACCACCACCATCATCATCTTATGAACACTACTATCATCATCATCATCACACCCATCACAATACACCACCATCAGCAGCGTTAGAAACCACTACTATCATCAGCATCATATCATCACACCACCATCACATCATGACCACGCACACAATACACCACCATCAGCATTGTTATCACAACCACTATCATCATCATCATCATCACCATCACCATCTCATACACCACCATCACATCGTTATGACACACACTATCATCATCATCATCATCATCCACACCCAGCACAATACACCACACCATCATCATCGTTATGACCATCATATCACATCAGTCCCCAGCTCACCATCACAATACACCACCATCATCATCGTTATTACCACCACTACATCACATCAGCATCACACATCATCAACCACCACCATCACAATACACCACCATCATCACGTTTATGACCCCCACTATCATATTCATCATCAGCACCCTCCATCACAATAATCACCACCCAGTCGTTATCTTTGACCGCCACTATCATCATCATCAACATCATCACCATCAACAATACAACCACATCCATCATCGGGGTATTGCACCACCACTATCATCATCATCATCACCACCACCACCATCACAACCACCACCATCATCATCGTTATGACCGCCACTATCATCATCATCACCACCATCACAATACACCACCATCATCATCGTTATGACCGCCACTATCATCATCATCATCATCATCATCACCACCGCCATCACATACACCACCATCATCATCGTTATGACCACCACTATCATCATCATCATCATCACAATACACCACCATCATCATCGTTATGTGCACCACTATCATCATCATCATCATCATCACCACCATCACAATACACCACCATCATCATCGTTATGACCACTACTATCATCATCATCATCATCATCACCACCATCACAATACACCACCATCATCATTGTTATCACCACCACTATCATCATCATCATCATCATCACCACCATCACAATACACCACCAGCATCATTGTTATCAACTACACTATCAGCATCATCCTCAGCCCACCTCACAAGAGCACCACCATCATCATCGTTATGACCACTACTATCATCATCATCATCATCATCATCACCACCATCACAATACACCACCATCATCATTGTTATCACTACCACTATCATCATCATCACCACCATCACAATACCATCCCACATCAAGCGTTATGACCACTACTATCATCATCATCATCATCATCACCACCATCACAATACAAACCACCGTCATCATCGTTATGACCACTACTATCATCATCATCATCTCATCATCATCATCACCACCATCACAATACAACCACCTGCACACCTCGTTAGACCCTACTGCATCATCAGCATCATCATCACCACCATCACATACAACCCACCATCACATCGTTATGACCACTACTACACACATCATCATTATCATCATCACCACCAATCACAATAACCACCATCCTCATCTTATGACCACTATATCTCAATCACATCACCACCATCACAATACACCACCATCATCATCGTTATGACCACCACTATCATCATCATCATCACCATCATAATACACCACCATCATCATTGTTATCACCACCACTATCATCATCATCATCACCACCACCATCACAATAAACCACCATCATCATCGTTATGACCACCACTATCATCATCATCATCATCATCACCACCATCACAATACACCACCATCATCATCGTTATGACCACTAACTCTCATCATCATCATCATCATCATCACCACCATCACAATACACCACCATCATCATTGTTATCACTACCACTATCATCATCATCATCATCATCACCACCATCACAATACACCACCATCATTCATCGTTAATGAACACATAATATCTCAAGCATCATAATAACCATCATCCCCCATGCAACAATACACCATCCATCAATCGCCTTTATGACCACTACTATCATCATCATCATCAATCAAACCATACACATACACCACCGCATCTCATCGTTATGACCACCACTATCAGCATCACATGCATCATCACCCACCACATCACAATACACACCAACCATCTCATCGGTTAAACCACCACGATCATCATCATCACATCAATCAACATCCCTCACAATACACCACCATCATCATCGTTATGACCACCACTATCATCATCATCATCATCACCATCATAATACACCACCATCTCATCGGTGTGAAAACCACCACAATCATCATCTCACCATCAACAATACCCACCATCATCATCGTTAGACCACCACTGGTCATCACATCATCATCACTCACCAACCATGTCAATACACCACCATCATCTCGTTAGACCACTACCGAGCATCATCATCTCATCAGCATCACCACCATCTCAAGACACCACCATCATCATTGTTATCACCGACTCACCTTAGCATCATCATCATCACATCCCACCACCACCAACAATACACCACCATCATATCGTTATACCACTACTAATCATCATCAATCATCATCACCACCATCAACCAACACCCCATCAGCATCGGTTAGGAGGACCACCCTACTCATCATCATCATCACCACCACCATCACAATACACCACCATCATCATTGTTATCACCACCACTATCATCATCATCATCATCACCACCACCATCACAATACACCACCATCATCATTGTTATCACCACCACCACTATCATCATCATCATCATCATCACCACCACCATCACAATACACCACCATCATCATTGTTATCAATACCACTATCATCATCATCATCATCATCACCACCATCACAATACACCACCATCATCATCGTTATGACCACCACTACTATCATCATCATCATCACTATCATCATCAGCACCACCATCACAATACAACCACCATTATCCACGTTATTACCCAACGACGATCACACATCATCATCTTCATCCCCACCATCACAATACCACCATCATCATGTATCTCCTACCCATATGCATCATCACATCATCATCACCACCATCACAATACACCACCATCATCATCGTTATGACCACTACTATCATCATCATCATCATCACCACCACAATACACCACCATCATCATCGTTATGACCACTACTATCATCATCATCATCATCACCACCATCACAATACACCACCATCATCATTGTTATCACCCACACTATCATCATCATCATCATCATCACCACCCCATCACATACACCCCAATCATCATCGTATGACCACTACTATCTCATCCTCATCCATCATCACCACCATCACTAATCCCACCACATCACGTTTATGAGCCACCAACATCATCATCATCCCATCACCATCCCACCATCAACCATACACATACCATCATCACATTGTTATCAACACCCTATCATCATCTCATCATCTTCATCATCTCGATCACACCACCATCACAATACACCACCATCATCATTGTTTTCACCACCACCACTATCATCATCATCATCACACCACCACCATCACTACCTCCAACCATCAATCATTGTTAATCATACCAACTACATCATCATCATCGCATCACCCACCATCACAATACACCACCACTCAACGTTATGAACCACTACTATCATCATCATCATCACCACCATTCCAATACACATCACCACATCATCATTGTTATCATAACCACTCTCATCATCAGATCATCATCACACCAACCACCATCACCTACACCACCATCATCCAATTGTTTTTACCACCACCGCTATCATCATCATATCATCACCAACACCAGCCAATACAACGCACCATCATCAGGTTTATCACTACTACATCATCATCACATCATCATTCACCGAACCCTCACAATACACAACCATCATCTATCGTGTATGACCACTACCTATCATCATCATCATCAATCATCCACCACATCACAATCCACCAGCCACCACCCCATCATCATCGTTACCACGACTATCATCATCATCTCATCATCACCACCATCACACTACCACCACCATCATCATCGTTATATACCACCAACGATCTCTCGCAGCAACACACCCCCACCATCATAATAACAAACCACCATCAGCATCCGTTATGACCACTACTATACATCATCATCATCATCACCACCATCACAATACACCACCATCATCATTGTTATCACCACCACTATCATCATCATCATCATCATCACCACCATCACAATACACCACCATCATCATCGTTATGACCACTACTATCATCATCATCATCATCACCACCATCACAATACACCACCATCATCATCGTTATGACCACCACTATCATCATCATCATCACCACCACCATCACAATACACCACCATCATCATTGTTATCACCACCACTATCACATCATCATCATCATCACCACCACCATCACAATACACCACCATCATCATTGTTTTTACCACCACCGCTATCATCATCATCATCATCACCACCACCAGCACAATACACCACCATCATCATTGTTATCAATACCACTATCATCATCATCATCATCATCCACCACCATCCATACAATACACCACATCTCATCGTTAGACCACAACCTAATCATCATCAGCAGCATCATCATCACCACCATCACATACGACCACCAGCATCATCGTTTATTACAACTAACATCATCATCATCATCATCACCTCACCGCCATCACAGACACCCCTACCATCCCTCGTTAATGACCACTACTATCATCATCATCATCATCATCACCATCACCACCATCACAATACACCACCATCATCATTGTTATCACCACCACTATCATCATCATCATCACCACCATCACAATACACCACCATCATCATCGTTATGACACCACCTATCAGCACTATCATCACATCACCACCATCACAATACACCACAGCTCATTGTTATCACCCTACCATCCATCAATCATCATCATCACCACCATCACAATACACCACCATCATCATTGTTATCGCACTACCACTATCATCAATCATCATCATCATCATCCACCACACAAAGTACAACCACACCATCATCATCGTTATGACCACTACTATCATCATCATCATCATCATCATCACCACCATCACAATACACCACCATCATCATCGTTATGACCACCACTATCATCATCATCATCATCACCACCACCATCACAATACACCACCATCATCATTGTTATCACCACCACTATCATCATCATCATCATCATCATCACCACCACCATCACAATACAAAAAAAAAAACCCCCCCACATCATCCAGTTGTTTTACCACCACCGCTATCATCATCATCATCATCACCACCACCATCACAATACACCACCATCATCATTGTTATCAATACCACTATCATCATCATCATCATCATCACCACCATCACAATACACCACCATCATCATCGTTATGACCACTACTATCATCATCATCATCATCATCCACCACAGTCACAATAAACACCTCCTCATCCCATCGTTATGACCACTACAGTCATCAGCATCAAGCATCACACCACCATCACCATCACCCATCAATCTCACCACCACCATCACAAGACACCACCTCA
>JACBWV010000472.1:4325899-4424163 GCA_013435795.1 Chlamydomonas sp. ICE-L
TGAGGGGATGGAGGGTGGATTGAGGGAAGATGATGCCAACCAGCTCTCCTCCATGGTAATGATGTTGGTAGGGCAGGAGGTGTGAAAGGACAAAGGAATGAAAGAAGTGCGATGGTAGGGCATGGATAATTGGACTAGACTATGAGGTGAGGTGATTGGATGGGTGGATAGGAAAAATGATGGCCCCCAGCTCTTCTTCCTGTAATGATATGGTAGGGCATGGTATGGTAGGAGATGGTTGAGAGTGCGATGGTAGGGCATGGATAATTGAACTGGACTATTAGGTGAGATGGATTGGGAAGATGGTGGCCACCAGCTCTCCTCCCAGCTTGTAGCCCTGACCCCCCCACCTGCCACCACCACCACACACACACACACACACACCACACGGCCCAGCTTGTAGCCCTGACCCCCCCACCTGCCACCACCACCACCAACACACAACACCACACACACACGGCCCACTTTGTAGCCCTGTACCGCCCCCCACCTGCCAATCACCACCACAACAAACACCCACACACACACACAGCCAGCTTGTAGGCCACTTGACCCCCCACCCGCCACCAGCCACCACACACACACACACACACACCACACACACGGCCCAGCTTGTAGCCCTGACCCCCCCACCTGCCACCACCACCACACACACACACACACACCACACACACACACACACACACACACACGGCCCAGCTTGTAGCCCTGACCCCCCCAACGGCCACCCACAAAAACACACACACACACAACACACAGACACACGCACACACAAACCACACGGCCCAGCGGGGAGCCCGGACCCCCCCACCGGCCACCAACCACCACACACACACAACACACACACACACACACACACACAAAAGAGAATACCAAACAAAACCCAAAACCACCCCAGAGCAAACCACCACCACACACACAGGCGACACCACACAGGCACAACATACCACAGAGAGAGCGACTCATACCATAACGAGAAAATCCCTAAACTCCACACCAACCACCTGAACCACCACAGCACACAGCAGTACACACACACACACGACAAAGTAAATGTAGGAAAAGAGGTAGAAAAGAGAAAACCAACAAAAAGACCAACACACTTAAAAACACAGACAAAACACACAAGAGAAGAAAAAATCAAAAAAACAAAAAAAAAAGAAAACGATAAGAAGAAAAAGAGAAAAAATAAAAGACGAACAAAAACGAAAAAAACTACACACCACACAAATAAAATAAAAAACATTTTTTTTTTTTTTTTATCTAAATGATATTTTTTCTTTTTTTTCCCCCCCCTTTTTTGTTTTTTTTTCTTTTTTTTTAAAAGTTTTTTTATTTTTTTTCTTTTTTTGAAAAGGTAAATTTTTGTTTCCTGGGATTCGCATTATGGATAACAAATTACAAAATGGAATATACTTAAAAACACCAACCTCCCAAAAACAAAAAATACTTACATTTTAGGTTTTTACATTATTTAGACTGGATGTTTATTTTTTTAATTTTTCGGTCACCAACAAACATTACTCTCCCCCTACAGGAAAACAAAAAAAAAACACAAATCAGAGCAAAAACTTACTCTTTTTTTTTCCCACTTTTATCCCTAATAAATACATATCCCCCTTTTCTCCCTATTCACAAACGGCACAGCCCCCACCCTCTCCCCCTTTTTTCGGAGCCCCTCTGTTTTTATCCTCCCCACCCCCAACTTGCTGCCCCCCTTTTTTTACACTATTTTTCCTCCCATTTTCCTCTTTTTTTATCCATCCCCACTCACACACAACATCTTCTTTAAATCAACCCATTTACATTGGCCCAAGCCACTTTTGTAGCTTTCACTGACTCTTTATCCTTTTACCTTCTGTCCCCTATCCTCTACACCATTACCATATACCACTTTCACCCCTTACACACACACATTTCTATTACCCACTTTCCACCCATCAATTTCTCCCACCCGGCACCCCCAAGTCTGTGTTGTAGACCCTTTTTTTTTTACCCCGTGCACCCCCCACACCCCGTCCCCCTTTTGCCACACCAACCACACCACACCCCCCCTTCCCCCACACTCCCCACTTTTTTCCCCCCCTTTTCCACCCCAATACCCACACTCACAATCCACACTTACACCACCCCCATGGCCCCCCCCCCTCCCCGCTTGCTTCCTAGCCCCTCGGATCCCCTCCACACACCACACCATCGCCTAAGCACACCACACACACACACCACACGCACAAACACACAGCCGCTGGCCCTTTTAAATCAGCCCGTTACCAACCCACATACCCCTGCCCCAAACCAACAACCCACACAAGACATCACACACAACCCAAACAGCGCCCATTTTTTTTTAGCTTGTAAGACATCCCCTGCCTTCATTTTTGTTCATCCCCCCCAACCATGACCCCACCACCAACCATTTGCACACACATCAGTTAACACACACCACACACACAAACACCACCCACACCACCAACAGCGGACATTAGTTGTAGCCTTTGACCCCCCCACATGCACCTACACCCACCACACACACACATTAACATTTCAAACAAACGCACACCAGACTACACTGGTCCCAGCTTGCTACGGACCTGACCCCCCCAAATGCCCACACCACTTTTCCCACCACAACACAACAACACAACATCCACATTCCTACAGGCCACAAGCTTTGTAGCCACCTGACCATCCCCCACAAACCCTTCTCACAACTCCACCAGCCCAATCACATTCACACCAAACACTTCACATATACATTACATCATCCCTCTAGGCCCCTTACCGCTCTTGCTTGATTTTTGCCCAGACCCTCCTCCCCACCTTCCGCAATCCACCCTACACTACCACAACACTATTTTTTTATTCTACACCCACTCTACCCCCACCCCCCACCCTTTACTTACCACCCCGCGCTTCCCCAGATTTGCAGCCTCTTCTGACCTACCCCCAACTCTGCCACACTCCACCACCACCCTTTTCTCTTTTCCACACAACCCACAACCCCCACCATCCACCCAACGGCCACTAGTCTGTTAGCTATCCCTCCTTTGTACCCCCACACTGCACCAACCACCAAATTCACCCACCCCAACACCCCAACACCACTTACACTACGCCCAGCCTTTGTAGCCCTGACCCCCCCACACATGCACACCACCACCACACACACACAAACACACTTAACCATTCACACCCCATCACCACACCCAGGGCAACAGCTTGTAGCCCTGAACCCTCTCACCCCACCTGCCACCACCACACCACACACACACACAAACACACACACACCCACGGCCAAGCTTGTGCCCTCGTACCCCACCACCTGCAACACATATATTAACACACTTTCATTCACACTATACACACACCACAACTACACTCTCTTCACACAACTATCACTCGTTTCCCCACGTTTGTCTCTATTGTTTTCCCTGAATCCCCCCACCTGCCACCTACCACAACACCAAAACACACACACACACTTCCTAACACGTGCCCAGCTTGTAGCATCTGCACTCCCCCCCCAATGCACACACAACACCCACACCACACACACACAAACACACACACACAAAACACGTACTCAAGTTGTAGCCCTGACCCACCACCTTGACAACTCCCACACCCACCACACACACAAATTCATAACTACTACACACACGGACCCACGCTTCGTCAGAACCTCTGACTTTCTCACCCTCACACCGCCAACACAACCAACCTCAACCCACCACCAAACCCACCCCTTACAACTCAACCCACACCCATTCCCCACACACACACGCCCAGCTTGTTACGCACTTATACTGACCCCCCCCACTCCCCACCGAACCACACACCACCACACAACCACCCACACCACCACACCCAAGGCCCACGTCTTGCTACCGCACCTTGCCCGACCCCCACCCCCACCAACCTGCACGTCCAACCACCAACCACACCATCCCACCACCCGCCACCCACACCCACACAACAACACCACAATCTTCGAGCCCCCCCCTCACGATGTTAGCAGCCATGACCACACCCCACTACAAACCTGCCCATCACCTCACCCATTTAACAAACCATCCCCCCCCTAACAACCATTCTCCACTTCACCACCCCCCCCACCCCAACAACCCGGCCCTCCTTTGACTGTAGCCGCTGAACACACCAAACATGCCAAATTTTCCCCCCCCACCACACACACATCACTTCCCACAATCAACTTCCCCCCCCCTCCCAAGACATTTAAGACACCCACACACACCAAGCCCAGCTTGTAGCCCTGACCCCCCACCTTTCACTTAACACTCACCACTCACCACACAAACACACACACACACAACGGTCCCAGCCCCGCCGTGTTTACGTCTCCCTGCACCCACCCCACCGGCCACCTCCCCCCCCCCACCACCACACCCACAACAAACCACAATTACCACACACATTTCTCACACCTACACGGCCCATGCTTGTAGCCAGACCCCCACCACCGTCCACCACACTCACCACACCAACCATAACAAACTAAAATTCCACACACACAGGCCCAGCTTGAGCCCTGATCCCCCCCCACTAGCCCCACCCCTACCCACACAGCACACAACAAACACACAAAGCAACACAGGCCAGGCTCGGAGCTTAGCAACTGACACCACCCAACTGCACACCCACCCCACAAAAAAACACAACATTTCAAATACCAACACACACGGCCAGCTTGTAGCCATGTCACCCCCCCACCTGCCACCACAACACCACACACCACACACATACAAACACACAAACAATGCCCAGCTGTGCCTGACCCCCCCCACTGCCACACCACCACCACAAAACAAACACCCACACAACCAAACACGGCCAGATTGTCCAGCCTTTGCACCCCCCCACCCCTCGTCACCTTTCTCCTCCCTCAAAATCAAACACACAACACACCACAAACAACACGGCCAGCTTGTAGCCCTGGACACCCCCACCATGCCAACCAACACTACACTCACACACCAAAACCACAAACACCTACACACGGCCACAGCTTGTAGGCCCTGACCCCCCATCCTGCCACACTAAAACACACACAAACACACACACACACACACACACACACGCCCCAGCTTGTTAGCCCGACCCACACCCACCCCACACCCTCCTTTCCCCCCCCCCCCTTACACCCTCACTGCAACCATTCCATCTCACACACACACACACATTCACACACACCCCGCCCGCTTGTAGCCTGCACCACACCCCTGCACACCAAACCACACACACACACCAACACAATACACATACAAATACACGGCCAGCGTGTAGACCCTGACCCTCACCCCCACTGCCACCACCACCACACACACACACAAAAAAACCACACACACAAGTCCAGCTTGTAGACTGACCACCGCACTGCCACCATACACCACACACACACACACACAACACCACATAACACAACGGCCCCAGCTTGTAGCCCTGACCCCCCCACCTGCCACACCACCACACACCACACACACACACACACACGGCCCAGCACTTGTAGCCCTGACCCCCCCACCTGCCACCAACAACCCAACACACTCACACACACACACACACGGCCAGTCCTGGAGCACAGCACCCACCACCCACCTGCCACCACACCACACCACACATAACACACACAACAAACACACACACACACACCTGGCACCAGATGTAGCCTGCAACCAACCACCTCTCGCCCCCACCACCACCACACACCACACACACAACATCAACACACCAACGGTTTGCCCAGCTTGATAGACCGACCCACCACTGCAACTCTACACACACACACACACCCACCTATAACACACACGCGCCCAGCTAGTCAGCATGACCCCCCCTAACATGCCAACCATCACCACACACACACACCTTCAAAACACACACAACCACACACCACTACGGCCAGCTTGTTACAGACCCTGGACCCCCCCCACCTGAAACGACCATTCACACATTCACACACACACCCCTCACACAACAACCCTTACACCCTACCACACGGCCCATGCTATCCGCAGCCCTGACCCCCCACCCTGCCACCATACGACACACAAACCACACACCACACCACATAAACATCACGGACCCAGCTTCTTTGCCCTAGCCCTGATCCCCCCCACCTGTTCCCAACAACCACCAACACACAATCACACCAACATTCACAAACCACAAACACAAGCCACAAGCTTCGCTAGATAGCCTGACCCACCCAACACTGCCTCACCCCACCACAACTACAAACACACCACACACACCACACACGGCCCGCTGTAGCCCCTGAACCCCAACTGGCCACACCCACCACAAAACCACACACAACCACACACAATACACCAAGGCCCAGCCTTCCGAGCCCTGCCCCACCCATTATTATTTTTCGCACCACCACCACACACAACACACTAATAAAAATAAAAACAAACATGGCTCAGCTTGAGCCCTGACCCCCCACCACCTGCCACCACCACCACACACACAAACACACCAACAAACCATCACACACACACTGCACCCAGCTTGTAGCCCTGACCCCCCCACCTGACTCACAACCTCACAACACACCCACACACACACCACACACACGCCCCAGCTTGTAGCCCTGACCCCCAACCTGCACCACCACCCACCATATTCCACACAACACACACACACCCACACCCGGCCCACCCGCTGTAGCCATGACCCCCACCTGCCAAAAACCACCATACACACACCACCACCCCACACAAACAACAACAAACCGCCGCCCACCAGATTCTGTGTAGTTACACCTGTACACCCACAATCCCATCCTGCACAACCAACACACATCATTCACACACAACACAACACACACACACACATCACACGGCCCAGCTTGTTAGCCCTGACTACCCACAACTTGTTTAACCAAACCACCATTACACATCCCAACACCCCAACCACAACACACACGGCCCACGCCTTGTAGACCTGACCTTTCACCCCACAATGCCAAATACACACACATCCACCACACACACACACACCACACACACCAGCGTTCACAGATTGTAGCCCTGACCCACCCCACCTGCCCACCACACACCCAAACAACACAAAAAAAACATTAGACACTACATCAATGGGTCCACGCTTGTGAGCCCCATGACCCCCCCCACCGGACAACACCCACCACACACACACACACACCACATCAACACATACACAACAAACGACCCGCTTGTTTGCCACTGAAACCCCCCACCTGCACCACCACCTACAAAAACCACACATCAACCAACAACACACATCACACCGGCCCAGCTTGCTACCCCTGACAAACACTGCACAACCAACACCCACACACACCACACACTCACTCACACACGGGCCCTTCAGCTGGTAACCTGACAACCCTTCCAGCCTGCCAACCACCCACAACACACACACCACACACCGACCAATTACCCTCATCATCTTCAACCATCTCCTAAATCCTACAACAAATCATATCCGCCTCATAATCCATGTCATAATCGTACACCATCCCCCCCTCATGAATCCCACCATTCTCAATACTCCTACACAACACTTTCATCCGCCTCATAATCCATCTCATAATCTAACATAACCGCATCCATCTCATAATTCCTACACCCTCATCCACCTCATATCCTACACCAGCCTCATTAATCCTACACCCATCTCATATTCTACCACGTCATCCACCCACATGTCCACACCTCTCATAATCCTACACCATCATCCACCCATGAGTCCCTACACCATCTCCTAATCCTACACCATCATCCACCTCCATGATCCTCCCGCCATACTCTAATCCTACACCCTCATCCCTCATGATCCTTCCCCATCTCATCAATCATACACCATCATCCACCCGCCAACCTCATGATCCTACACCATCATCTCATAATCCCTACACATCATCCACCTCATGATCCTACACCATCTCATAATCCTACACCATCCTCCACCTCATGATCCTACACCATCTCATAATCCTACACCATCATCCACCTCATGATCCTACACCATCTCATAATCCTACACCATCATCCACCTCATGATCCTACACCATCTCATAATCCTACACCATCATCCGCCTCACAATCCATCTCATAATCGTACACCATCATCCAACTCATGATCCTGCACCATCTCATAATCCTACACCATCATCCACCTCATGATCCTACACCATCTCATAATCCTACACCATCATCCACCTCATGATCCTACACCATCTCATAATCCTACACCATCCTCCACCTCATGATCCTACACCATCTCATAATCCTGCACCATCATCCACCTCATGATCGTACACCATCTCATAATCCTACACCATCATCCGCCTCATAATCCATCTCATAATCCTACACCATCATCCACCTCATGATCCTACACCATCTCATAATCGTACACCATCATCCACCTCATGATCCTACACCATCTCATAATCCTACACCATCCTCCACCTCATGATCCTACACCATCTCATAATCTTACACCATCATCCACCTTATAATCCATCTCATAATCGTACACCATCATCCACCTCATAATCCATCTCATAATCGTACACCATCCCATTCTCACCATCTCCCTTCCTATGTTATGATAGATGATGGCGTTGCAGGTCATAGCTTGTGTGCTTCCCCCCAATCTCCTACCCTACCATACCATATTTGGCCTACACCATCTCATCATCCTTCACTATCCCATTCCCACCATCTCCCTTCCTACGCTATTTTAACTGCATGGTAGTGTGGTATGCTATTTTAACTGCATGGTAGTGTGGTATGCTATTTTAACTGCATGGTAGTATGGTACGTTGTATGAACACGTACCATACCATATTTGGCCTACACCATCACATAATCCTTCACTATCCCATTCCCACGCTGTTTTAACTGCATGGTAGTGTGGTAGGCTGTTTTAACTGCATGGTAGTGTGGTAGGCTGTTTTAACTGCATGGTAGTGTGGTAGGCTGTTTTAACTGCATGGTAGTGTGGTAGGCTGTTTTAACTGCATGGTAGTGTGGTAGGCTGTTTTAACTGCATGGTAGTGTGGTAGGCTGTTTAAACTGCATGGTAGTGTGGTAGGCTGTTTTAACTGCATGGTAGTGTGGTAGGCTGTTTTAACTTCATGGTAGTGTGGTAGGCTGTTTTAACTGCATGGTAGTGTGGTACGCTGTTTTGACTGCATGGTAGTGTGGTACGCTATTTTAACTTCATGGTAGTGTGGTACGCTGTTTTAACTGCATGGTAGTGTGGTACGCTATTTTAACTTCATGGTAGTGTGGTACGAGCCCCAAACAATCGTTTAACCGACGGGGGCCCTGAGTTCGTGCTACAGTGATAATTTAATTCTACAATATTATTAAATATATGATAGTGTTGCAGGCAGGGTAGAACAAACCGGTCGGTATTCCGGTATTGGGGTATTTGATGGTTGGTATACCGGAGCCCGGGGATTTATGATGGCGTTGCAGGTCGTAGCTTGTGTGTTTCCCTACCATCTCCTACCCTGCCATTCCATATCGTCACAGGGAGTAGAGCTGCTGGCCGTCATATTCTCTACACACCCATCCACCTCACCTCACAGTCCAGTCCAATCACCCATGCCCTACCATCGCACTATCAACCCTACCGTCTCCTACCCTGCCATTCCATATCATCACACTAAAGGGAGTAGAGCTGCTGGCCGTCATATTCTCTACACACCCATCCACCAAACCTCACAGTCCAGTCCAATCACCCATGCCCTACCATCGCACTATCAACCATCCCATTTCCTACCCTGCCATTCCTTGTTATTACAGGGAGGAGAGCTGGTGACCATCATCTTCCCTATCGACTCCTCCATGGATCCTAACGTGGGCCCTCCATTCCCCATTAAGTGAGTCTCTTTTTTGTGGTGTGGTGGTGGTGTGTGTGTGGTGTGTGTGTGTGGATGGGGGGGGGGGGGGGGGGGGGGGGGGGGGGATGGGGGGCTCGACCCCAGGCTCGACTGCTTTAGGAACCTCGTTGGGGACCAGAATTCAGAAACGCACATTCGACAGGATCGCAATTAATTCGTTATCACCATCGACCCCTCAACGGATCCTAATGTGGGCCCTCCATTCCCCATCAAGTGAGTCTCTTTTTTGTGGTGGGGTGGTGGGGGTGTGGGTGGGGTGTGTGGGTGTGTGTGTGTGTGTGGGGGGGGGGCTGGACCCCAGGCTCGACTACTTTAGGAACCTCGTTGGGGACCAGAATTCAGAATCACATATCCGACCGGCTCGCAATTAATTCGTTATCACCATCGACCCCTCCATTCCCCATTAAGTGAGTCTCTTTTTTGTGGCGTGGTGGTGGTGTGTGTGTTTGTGTGGGTGGTGGTGGTGGTGGTGGTGGGGAAGGGGGGGGGGGGGGGGGGGGGGGGGGGGGGAGGAGGGGACCCAGGCTCGACTGCTTTAGGAACCTCGTTGGGGACCAGAATTCAGAATCGCATATCCAACCGGCTCGCAATTAATTTGTTATCACCATCGACCCCTCCATGGATCCTAATGTGGGCCCTCCATTCACCATCAAGTGAGTCTCCTTAAAAAAAAGTACACCTTGTTACGAGGGGTGAGGTTGAGGGGGCCAGTCCGTGGATCCGAATGTGGGCCCTCTATTCCCCATTAAGTGCGTCTCCTTTTAAAAAATAAATTCATACATAAATAGTACACCTTGATAATTCAATTTATAAAAAATGCGATAATAATCGCACAATTAAATTGTCATCCCAGCTGAGATGACGATTTATTAATATTGTAGAATTAAATTACCACTGTAGCACGAACTCAGGGCCCCCGTCGGTTAAACGATTGTTTGGGGCTTAGTTCATCAGTGCTTGTTTTTTTTAAGCCCTTCCTATACGGTTGGGCAAGTCCTGTTTGGCCTACCCCTGGACTGTAACATACCTACACCTTGTTACGAGGCATGGGGTTCAGGGGGGTAGCCCGTTTGCTTGCACCGGAGCCGACCTCCAGTCTCATTTTTGTTATATCAAGGATTTTCACCCCATGTGTGGCCTCCGTACTCTAGCCCAAGACTCGAGTATTTTTGGTGGAGCCCCCCTCCTTCCCCCCTCACTTCGAATTTTGAAACTGACCCCCCCCTCCCCCCCCCTCCTCCTCCTCCTCCTCTCCCCCTCCTTCCCCCCTTCCTTCGAATTTTGAAACTGACTCCCCCCCCACCCACCCACCTCCTCCTTTCTTTCAGCCTGGACCTCTACAAATCCCTACTGGAGCCTGTTGGGTTCGAGTGCACTTTCGCTGAACCCATTGCAGCAGATGTCAGCATGCCAAAGAGGGCGGGGCGTGAGATGCTTGCAAGGTGGTCTAAGAAATGATGAGGATGAGGATGATGAGGATGATGAGGATGAGGATGATAATGATGAAGGTGATGATGATGGTGATGGCATTCTAAAAATAAATGGAAAATGTAACATCTGGAGGGTCGTGGTGACCCTCCCGTATGTAACTGGACTGTAACATACATGCATGAATATGTGGATGGGTCCGTTGAGTTGCAGGACGCAACGTGGGTAGGGTCTGTTGGCCAGGAGGAAGGCAGGACGCAGGATGTTCACTTGGTTGCGACTCAGGCAGCAGAGCTGGGGGTCCTCTTGAAGTAACCTGGGAAGGAGGAAGGCAGGAGGCAGGCTGTACACTTGGTTGCGACTCAGGCAGCAGAGCTGGGGGTCCTCTTGAAGTAACCTGGGAAGGAGGAAGGCAGGACGCAGGCTGTACACTTGGTTGCGACTCAGGAAGCAGAGCTGGGGGTCCTCTTGAAGTAACCTGGGAAGGAGGAAGGCAGGACGCAGGCTGTACACTTGGTTGCGACTCAGGCAGCAGAGCTGGGGGTCCTCTTGAAGTAACCTGGTCGCCAAATGATACATTAGCCAACAATGCACTGCGGTGGTTAAAGGAAACTTCGAACTTGAACTTGAACTTGAACTTGGTCACAGCTATTTAGCTTCAGCCAGCAATTTGGCTGCTCGCCATATTTAGCAGTAAAAACAGTTTTACCTGGAAAATGTAAACGCGAACAAATCACTTTTTCATTTCCCCCTTCATTTTGATCTTCGAACAGAGAATCCCATCAAACGTAGATTGTAAAGTTTGAACAACGCTTGTGAATGGCACGGGGCCTGGAGTGGGGGGGGCAGACCAGGTAGGACGGACTAAAACGGCCGATGTACTGCCGCAGTACAGTTCCTGCCGAAAGGAGGCCGGTCTTTCGCCATATTCTTGCCGCTGCGCACTTGATCTGCCACAGTGAAGGAAGCATCGCAGCCGAATATGCGCACCAATCGCGACCACGCTAGTCTGTAAGCATAAGGCAGGAAGTAGAGCAAGAGCTGTAAACTTTCTCGGGCTCTCAGCCGTTCCGAGAAGATGAAGCTGACGCTGGATGATGCGCGCCAGCTTTTGAAAGTTGAGGTGAGCGCGCACTGCCATATGTAGACCTGGCATGGCAGATTGTCTACCTCTGCTGCTTCGAGCGCTGCGACAGGGCTGTTGGATAATATAACGGATTAGAGATTGCCGTGGGTTATTCGCGCATTGCCATGGGTAGCCATGCCACGCAAGGCTGTCATGGAGTCCGCAGTTGTCTCCTGCTGAAGAGGGGGTTCCGCCAAAAATCCTGCTGCCAAGCCTTCCTACCTCAGCCACCCTTGCCTGTGTGCCGCACCCCATCTACCACACCACACCACACTGCACCACACCACACTACACCACACCACACCACACCACACCACACCACACCACACCACACCACATATCACCACACCACACCACACCACATCGCACCTGCACCTGCACCTGCACCCGCACCTGCACCCACACACCACACCACACCACACCATACCACACCACCAAACCACACCACACACCACACCACACCATACCACACCACCAAACCACACCACACCACACCACCAAACCACACCACACCACAAAACCACACCACCAAACCACACCACAACACAACACAACACAACACAACACAACACCACACCACTACCCCACATCCGACCACGCTACACAGCACCACACACTACAACAACAACCACACCACGCCACACGGCACACCACATTCCACACCACCAAACACACAACAAACCACACCACACCACATCCACATCCACACCGAACACCACACCACCACACCATCTCTGACCACACAGCAGGCACGCACGACCACAACCCCTCAGCTGCACATCAACACCACACCAAACACACCACCTCAATGCAACTAACACAACCACCCTGAGCTAACACAACCACCACCAACTAATATAACCACCCTCAACTGACATAACCACCCTCCATTGCATCAGAATGGGGCGGTCCTTGGCGCTATCAAGGAATCATACCTGAAGCTCATGAATGAAAGGTAAGCTTTTTATTTTTATTTGTATGAATGACTTTTTTATATTCATATTTTATGAATTATTTTATATTCATATTTCATTCATTTATTGTTATGAAACGCTTCTTTATATATTTAAACCCTGACCTGAAGCTGATGAATGGGAGGTAAGCTAGAATATTATTTATCTATTAATTTATTTCTATGAATTTCTCTTTTATATTTTATTTTATGAATTACTTTTTCAAATTATTACCTAAAGCTGATGAGTGAAAGGTCAGTTGAATTATTAGTTAAATAATTAACTATTATTTTTGTTTTTGTATCAATTAATTATTTAATTATTATTTAATTCTTACTTGAAGCTCATGGATGAAAAGTAAGCTAAATTATTATTGATTTATTATTAATTTATTTTTATGAATAACCGTTTTCATATTTTTATTTATGAATTTCCTTTTTAATTTCAAATTATTACCTAAAGCTGATGAATGAAAGGTCAGTTGAGTTATTGGTTAAATAATAATTATTTATTTTATTATTTCGTGAATTACTTATTTTATTATTATTAAATTCTCATTTGAAGCTCATGAATGAAAGGTAGGCTACATTATTATTTATTTATTTATTTATTTATTTATTTATTTATTTATTTGAATTACTTTTTTATATTTATATTTTATGAATTACTTTTTTAATTTCACATTATTACCTGAATCTGATGAATCAATGGTCACTTGAGTTATTAGTTCAATTTTTATTATTAGTTCATCAATTATGTATTTTATTATTATTAAATTCTTACCTGAAGCTGATGCATGAAAAGTCAGTTAAATACTTATTTGTGATTTATTATTTTAATTATTTGGTCAATAAATTATTTATTATGATTACATTATACCTGGTGGAGGGTGGGAGGGGGTGAGGGGAGGGAGGGGGTGAGGGGGTGGTATATGTGTGTGTGTGTGGTGTGTGTGTGGGGTAATGATGCCCTTTCTACCCCTTTACCATCACATGTCCTCCTCTCACCACCCCGCTCCCCCCTTGCCCCCTTCTCAACCCCCACAGCAAATCCAAAACTAACAAAGGGGCCCAGGTTACCATCAAGTATGCAAGTGAGCTGTTTCATGCCCTCTCTTCCTGCCTCACTGCCTAGTTTCCCTCTCACCTCTTACCTCTCAACCCCCCACTCCCCCCCTTGCCCCCCCCCCCCCCCCCCTCCCCCACACAGCAAATCCGAAACTAACAAAGGGGCCCAGGTTCCCATCAAGTATGCAAGTGAGCTGTTTTATTAACACCGCCCTCCCTTCCTGCCTCACTGCCTAGTTTCCCTCTCACCTCTTACCTCTCAACCCCCCACTGCCCCCCTACTCCCCCTTGCCCCCCCCACCCCCCCCCTACCCCCACACAAGCAAAATCCGAAACTAAAAAAGGGGCCCAGGGTTCCCATCAAGTATCAAGTGAGCTGTTTTAAATGCCCTCCCTTCCTGCCTCACTGCCTAGTTTTCCCTCTCACTCTCACCTCTTACCTCTCAAACCCCCCACTCCCCCCCTTGCTCCACCCCCCCCCCCCCCCTCCCCCCCACAGCAAAATCGGAAACTAACAATGGGGCCCAGGTTTCCCATCACGTATCTGCTCAATTGTGCATATTCAAGGCTCTCTCACCCAGAGCTAGGGGATGACGTGAGCACGTATTAATTAACCTCCCTTCCTGCCTCACTACCTATTCCTCCTCTCACCTCGCTCCCCCTCTAGGTCCCCCCCACAGCAAATCGGAAACTAACAATGGTTGTATACCTCCCTCCCTGCCTCACTACTTATTCCCCCTCTCACCTCTTACCCCCCCCTTGCCCCCCCCCCCCCCCCCCCCCCCCCCCCCCCCCCACACACACACACACACAGCAAACCGGAAACTAACAATGGGTCCCAGGTACCCATCACTTAGGCAAGTTAGCTGTTACATCCCCTCCCTTCCTGCCTCACTACCTAGTTTCCCTCTCACCTCTCCCTCCTCCCCCCCCCCCCCCACTCCTCCCCTCCGCCCCCTTGTCGCCCCACAGCAAATCGGAAACTAACAATGGGGCCCAGGTTCCCATCACGTATCTCCTCAATTGTGCATATTCAAGGCTCTCTCACCCAGAGCTAGGGGATGACGTGAGCAAGTACGATGCGGAGGTGTTGTACGACATCCCTACCATGAAGCCTGAGGCTGCCGCCTTCATCTACTTGTAAGATGTTACGTGTTAGATGTCCATGTTTATATTGTATGTTACATGTGCATGTTTATGTTTTATGTTAGATGTCCATGTTTATTTCTGATGCGGAGGTGTTGTGCCACCTCCCTAACATGAAGCCTGATGCTGCTGCCTTAATCTTCTTGTAAGACCTATTTCGTGTATATATATATGATGTTGAGTGTTTGATGGTTATGTCAGATGCTCTACGTCCATGTCTTGTTGGATGTGAAGTGTTTGCTGCCCTATGCCTAGTGCCAAGTATGATGCGGAGGTGTTGTACCACCTCCCTAACATGAAGCCTGAGGCTGCTGCCTTAATCTTCTTGTAAGACCTATTTCGTGTATATATATATGATGTTGAGTGTTTGATGGTTATGTCAGATGCTCTACGTCCATGTCTTGTTGGATGTGAAGTGTTTGCTGCCCTATGCCTAGTGCCAAGTATGATGCGGAGGTGTTGTACCACCTCCCTACCATGAAGCCTGAGGCTGCTGCCTCAATCTTCTTGTAAGACCTATTTCGTGTATATATATATGATGTTGAGTGTTTGATGGTTATGTCAGATGCTCTACATCCATGTCTTGTTGGATGTGAAGTGTTTGCTGCCCTATGCCTAGTGCCATGTATGATGCGGAGGTGTTGTACCACCTCCCTACCATGAAGCCTTAGGCTGCTGTTTTAATCTACTTGTAGACCTATTTTCATGTATATATATGATGTTGAGTGTTTGATGGTTATGTCAGATGCTCTACGTCCATGTTTATGTTGGATTTGAAGTGTTTGCTGCTCTGTGTCTAATGCTAAGTACGATGCGGAGGTGTTGTACCTCCTCCCTAACATGAAGCCTGAGGCTGCTGCCTTAATCTTCTTGTAAGACCTATTTCGTGTATATATATATGATGTTGAGTGTTTGATGGTTATGTCAGATGCTCTACGTCCATGTCTTGTTGGATGTGAAGTGTTTGCTGCCCTATGCCTAGTGCCAAGTATGATGCGGAGGTGTTGTACCACCTCCCTACCATGAAGCCTGAGGCTGCTATTTTAATCTACTTGTAGACCTATTTTCATGTATATATATGATGTAACGTGTTTGTGGTTTATGGGTCAGATGCTCCTACTAAACGCCATGTTGGATGTTGGATTTGAAGTGTTTGCTGCTCTGTGTCTAATGCTAAGTACGATGCGGAGGTGTTGTACCTCCTCCCTAACATGAAGCCTGAGGCTGCTGCCTTAATCTTCTTGTAAGACCTATTTCGTGTATAAATATATGATGTTGAGTGTTTAACTTGTATGTGTGTCAGATGGCTCTACGTCCATGTCTTGTTGGATGTGAAGTGTTTGCTGCCCTATGCCTAGTGCCAAGTATGATGCGGAGGTGTTGTACCACCTCCCTACCATGAAGCCTGAGGCTGCCATGTTTTAATCTACTTGTAGACCTATTTTCATGTATATATAATGATGTGCATTGTTTGATGGTTTATCGTCAATGCGCTACGTCCATGTTTATGTTGGATTTGAAGTGTTTGCTGCTCTGTGTCTAATGCTAAGTACGTTGCGGAGGTGTTGTACCTCCTCCCTAACATGAAGCCTGAGGCTGCTGCTTCGTAATCTTATTGTAATACATATTTTGTGTTTATATAAATGATGTTGAGTGTTATATAATTATGTCGGATGCTCTATATCCATGTTATATCATATCCATGTTATCATATAATATTATTTTTATATTATTATAATATATTATTATTATATTATATTATATAAAAAATGATAATATATTTATTATAAAAAGCCATTTTCATAAAAATCATAGCCATGTTATCCATTATGTTATAAAAAAAAAGAATTGTATATTATTTTAATATTAATATATTATATTATATTATATTATATTATATTATATTATATTATATTATATTATCCATTTTATATCTAATGTTTTGTGTTTGATGTTTATTTCTGATGTTTTGTTGTACAACCTCTGTTATGTGTAAAAGATCTGATCTATGATGTCTGGTGTTTTGTGTAGAAGATCTGATCTATGATGTCTGGTGTTTTGTGTAAAGATCTGATCTATGATGTCTGGTGTTTTGTGTAAAAGATCTGATCTATGATGTCTGGTGTTTTGTGTAAAGATCTGATCTATGATGTCTGGTGTTTTGTGTAAAGATCTGATCTATGATGTCTGGTGTTTTGTGTAAAAGATCTGATCTATGATGTCGGTGTTTTTGTGTAAAGATCTTAAAAATCTAAAAATGATGTCTGGTGTTTTGTGTTTTCTATCTGATCTGATGTCCTGGTGTTTTTGTGTTTATTTATCTAGCTATGGGGGGTATGTCCTTGTGTTTGGTTTCTATCTGGCTAATGATGTGCTGGTGTTTTTCGTAAAAGATCTGATCTATGATGTATGTGTTTTTTTGTTAGATCTGATCTATGATGTCTGGTGTTTTTGTTTATATCTGATCTATGATGTCTGGTGTTTTGTGTAAAAGATCTGATCTATGATGTCTGGTGTTTTGTGTTTCTATCTGATCTATGATGTCTGGTGTCTTGTGTAAAAGATCTGATCTATGATGTCTGGTGTTTTGTGTAAAAGATCTGATCTATGATGTCTGGTGTTTTGTGTTTCTATCTGATCTATGATGTCTGGTGTTTTGTGTAAAGATCTGATCTATGATGTCTGGTGTTTTGTGTAAAGATCTGATCTATGATGTCTGGTGTTTTGTGTAAAAGATCTGATCTATGATGTCTGGCGTTTTTGTGTAAAAGATCGATCTAAGGATGTCCTGGTGTTTTGTGTAAAAGATCTGATCTATGATGTCTGGTGTTTTGTGTTTCTATCTGATCTATGATGTCTGGTGTTTTGTGTTTCTATCTGATCTATGATGTCTGGTGTTTTGTGTTTCTATCTGATCTATGATGTCTGGTGTTTTGTGTAAAAGATCTGATCTATGATGTCTGGTGTTTTGTGTAAAAGATCTGATCTATGATATCTGGTGTTTTGTGTTTATATCTGATCTATGATGTCTGGTGTTTTGTGTTTCTATCTGATCTATGATGTCTGGTGTTTTGTGTAAAAGATCTGATCTATGATGTCTGGTGTTTTGTGTAAAGATCTGATCTATGATGTCTGGTGTTTTGTGTAAAAGATCTGATCTTGATGTCGGTGTTTTGTGGTTTTTCTATCTTTTATTTCTACTTCTAATCTATCTGATCTATGAATGTCTGTTGTGTTGTGTTTCTTTTCTATCTGATCTATGATGTTCCTGGTGTTTTGTGTAAAATTATCTGATCTATTATGTCTGGTGTTTTGTGCAAAAGATCCTGATCTATGAAGGTCTGTGTTTTTTGTGTTTTTCTATCTATCTATGATTTCTGTGTTTTGTGTAAAAGACTGATCTATGATGTCTGTTGTTTTGTGTAAAGAACTATCTATGATGTCTGTGTTTTGTGTAAAAGTCTGATCTAATATTTCTGGCGGTTTTTGTGTAAAGATCTGATCTATGATGTCTGGTGTTTGGGTAAAAGATCTGATTATGATGTCTGTGTTTTGTGTTTCTACTGATCTAATGATGTCTGTTGTTTTGGTGTAAAGATCTGATCTATGTTCTGGTGTTTTGTGTTTCTTCTGATCTATGATGTCTGGGTGTTTTGTGGTAAAAATCTGATCTCTATGTCTAGGTGTTTTTGTGTAAAAGATCTGATCTATGATGTCTGTGGGTTTTGTGTTTCTTCTTCTATCTGTACTATGAATGTCTGGTGTTTTGCTTTCTTCTTCTATCTCTGATGCTATGATGTCTGGTGTTTTGTGTTTATATCTGATCTATGATGTCTGGTGTTTTGTGTTTCTATCTGATCTATGATGTCTGGTGTTTTGTGTTTCTATCTGATCTATGATGTCTGGTGTTTTGTGTTTATATCTGATCTATGATGTCTGGTGTTTTGTGTTTATATCTGATATATGACGCCTACACTAACCCATGTCTCCACCCACCCACCTACACCCACCCACCCACCTACTCCCACCCTCCCACCTACACCACCCACCCATGTCCTACCCCTAACCCACCTACACCCACCCATGTCTCCACCCACCCACCTAACCCCCCCCCCCACCCACCTACATTCCACTACACCCAACCCTCCCACCTACACCCCCCCACCCTATTCTCGTACCCACCAAGCCAACCTACCCCCCACCCTTTTCTCTACCCTCCTCCACCTACAACACCCCCGCCCTTTCTCCACCCCCCCCCCTCCCCACCCCCCCATGTCCCTCCCCCCCGCCCCTACCCACCCCCCCCTTTCTCTCCCGCCCCCGGGGTACCCCTCCTCCCCCCGTGCCCTTTCTCCACCGCCCGCCCCCCTGTCCAAGGTACCCCCCCCACCCCTTTCTCTCCCCCCCCCACCACATCCCCCCTCCCCCCTTTCTCTCTCTCCCGCCCCCCCCTCCCCCACCCCCCCCCCCCTCCCCCCCCCCTATTCTCAATTAACCCCCACCCACCTACCCCACCTGCCCTTTCTCAACCCACCCACCTACACCCCCACTCATGTCTCTATCCCACCCACCTATAACCCACCCATGTCTCTACCACCCACCTACTCCCACCCATGTCTCTACCCACCCACCTACAACCCACCTCATGTCTAGACCCACCATGTCTCTACTCACCCACCTACACCCCCCATGTCTCTACCCACCCACCTACACCCACCCATGTCTCTACCCACCCACCTACACCCACCCATGTCTCTACCCACCCACCTCACCCGCCCATGTCCTACCCCCACCCCCCACCTACAACCCACCCATGTCTCTACCCCCCCACCTACAACCCACCCACCCACCTACTCACCCACCCACCTACACCCACCCACCGACCCTCCACCCCCGACCCACCTACACCAAAACCCGACCACCCACCTACACTCACCCACCTACACCCACTCACTCACCCACTTACACCCACCCAACCACCCAACCACCCGCACCCACCCAACCACCCTCCAGCATGCAAAGTATTTACGGAGCCATGGAGGGAGAATTTGGATCTAGAAAATGCTACTGTCCCAAGTGCAGAGCCGAGGCTGCAGCCCAGATGCACTCCATGTATGGAGGGCCGGGTAAGGGCAGCGGCAGCAGCAGCAGCATTGAATACGCTAAGATTGATGATGATGCAAAGAAGCGGAAGCGGATTGAATGTATTGAGCCTAGCATGCAAAATCACGAGGACAATGTCCAGGTCGAGGATGTCGATGATGATGATGATGACGACGACGACGATGACGATGAGGAGGAGGATGAGGAGGGGGAGGATGACAAATACTACGGCATGGACTATGGAATGCCTGCGCATGTGTATGAGGAAAGAATCAGGTCGTCTATCCTGGCTTTAAAAGTGAGCTGAGTGTGGGTGGTCGGTTGGGGTGTGTGTGTGGTGGTGGTGGTGGTGGTGTGAGTCTGGGGGTTCCTGTGAGGGAATGAAAATAGTATGGACTGCCCTGCGCATGTGTATAGGAAAGAATCAGTTTTCTATCCAGGGCTTTAAAGTTGGCTGAGTGTGGGTGTTCGTTTGGGGGTTTGTGTGTGTGGTGGTGTGGTGGGTTGAGTCTGGGGGTTCCTGGTAGGGAATGAAAAATAGTAAGGAATGCCTGCGCATGTGTATAAGGAAAGAATCAGGTTGTCTATCCAGGCTTTAAAAGTGAGCTGAGTGTGGGTGGTCGGTTGGGGTGTGTGTGTGGTGGTGGTGGTGGTGGTGTGGGGAGTCTGGGGGGTTCCTGGGAGGGAATGAAAAATAGTATGGAGTGCCTGCGCATGTGTATAAGGAAAGAATCAGGTTGTCTATCCAGGCTTTAAAAGTGAGCTGGGTGTGGGTGGTGGTAGTGGGGTGGGAGGTAGGTGGTGGTGGTGGTGTGGGGAGTCTGGGGGGTTAGAGGGGATAAAAAATTGTATGGAATACCTGCGCATTGTGTTGGGGTATGGTGGTGGTGGGCGTGGGTTGGGTGGAGTGGGGTGGATGTGGGGAGTAAGAGGGTGGCACCCACACACAGGCATCCCCATCGCCCTCATCCGCAATCCTCCCCCCCACCACCTAATCCCCCCCCCTCCTCCCCCCCCATCCCGCCCCCCCCCCAGCCTCCCCCCCCACCCCCCCCCCCCACCCTCATCCATCCACCACCTAACCCTTCATGCCCCTCACCCCCACCGCCACCCACCCACCCACGCAGATGCACGGGAGAAGAGGCGCGCGACAGAGTTTATCAGATGCCCCCCCCTTCCTCCCTTCATCCTCATAACCCCCCCTTATCCCCCCCCCCCCCCCCCCCCCCCCCCCCCCCTCCCCCCCCCCCCTTCCCCACAACACACCATCTCATCCTCCAAGCCCCACTCATTCCCCCCTCCCCCCCCCTCCCCCCCCGCGCCTCACACGACGCAGATATGCAGGGAGATGGAGCATCGCGAAGAGTTAATCAAGACCCCCCCCCCCCCCCCCCCCCCCCCCCCCCCCCGCCCCCCCCCCCCCCCCCCCCCCCCCGCCCCCCCTATCCCTCCACCACCCAACCCCTCAGCCCCCCATCTTCTCCAACAGAAAAAGAAAAGATCCCACCCCCGCACCCACGCACCCACCCACTCGATAGCAAGGAGAAGAGCACGCGAAGAGTTGATCAATGAGGCCCCCCCCCCCCTCCCACCTCCCCCCCATCCTCCACCACCCCACCCCTCACATCCCCCCATCCTCCTCCCCAACCACCCCAAACCCCCGCCCACCGCACGGCAGATAGCAAGTGAGAATGAGCAGCGCGAGAGTTTATCAAGAGCCCCCCCCCCCCCCCTCACCTTCCCCCCCGCACCTCACCCATCCACCACTCCACTCGCCTCACCCCCCTCATCCCCTCATCCCCCATCTCCTCCCCCCCCACCCCCCCCACCCCCCCACCACTCAGATAGCAGGGAGAAGGATGCAGCCGCGAAGAGTTTTATCACGAGGGCCCCCCCCCCCCCCCCCCCCCCCCCCCCCCCGTCACCTCCCCCCCATCCTCCCCCCCACCACTCAGCCCCCATCTCCTCCCCACCCACCCCACCCACCCCCACACACCCCCCACCACCCCCACCCCGCAGATAGCAAGATCACAGGAGCAGCGGCGAGAGTGTTCAAGAGGGGCGGCCCCCCATCACCCACTGCCAACTCAAAACATTCATCCGTATGTTGCGGATCAAGGCAGAGTCGCGCCCATCTTCCCGTGTGATACACACACACACACACCACTCCACACACACACACTCCCCTCCCATCCACCTGTCCACGCACAACGTTTCATCCGATATGTTTGCGGATCAAGGCGATCGCCCATCTTTCGGTGAAGTACCAACCCCCCCCCCCCACCCCCCACACAACACACACTTCATTACCCCTAACCTCCCCCAAACACACACATACACATACACACATACATTACACCACATACCACACATACACTATGCACATATGCCCATACACAACCATTTAACACATACACATACAAATAACACACACACACATAATACACCACCCACACACACACACACACACATCACACACACACACACCCATACACTGACAGATACAACTGTGTCCCTAGGTGTGGGCTGTGAATAGCAACCCCCCCCCCCCCCCCCCCCCCTCCCCCCCCCCCCCCCCAACACATACATACATACACCCATAACATACACATATACACATACATACAACACAAGACACATACATACACCACACATATCCTCATACACATATACCCACAGATACCCACATACACACCCACACACCCACATAACACGCACACACACCCTCACAAACACGCACACACACCTCACACAACAACACACACACCATCAACACACACACACACACACACAATGCACATAACCCCTCCCCTTTCTCCCCCCACACAGCTCCCCTCCAATATCCCCCCCCCCCCCCCCCCACCACCACCACCACCACCACCATCACTCCCCCCCCCCCCCACACCACTTACACATCCACCCCCCCCACCACCAACACCCAAACCACCACCACCACCACCACCATCACCCCCCCCCCCCCACACAATCACCCAAACATCACACCCCCCCCCACACACACACACACACAATTACACTACCTCCCCCACCACCACCACCACCACCACCACCACCATCATCAACATCACCTCACCCCCCCCCCACACACCACAACACTTACAATACCTCCCCCCCCCCCACCACGCACCACTCAACCATCACACCATCACCCACCAAACACACACACAAACACTTACATTACCATCCCCCCCCCCCCCCCACCACCACCACCACCACCACCACCAACATCACACCCCCACACCATCACACACACCCTCCAGACACACCACTAACACATCCTCCCCCCCCCCCCCACCCCCCCCCCCCCCCCCGCACACACACAACCATTCACCCAACCCCCCCACACCATCACACCAACACCCAACACAACCTTAACACATACCCTTATACCCCCCACCACGCACCACAACCACCATCACAAACACACCATCACCCCCCCCACAACACACACAAACACTTACACATACCTCCCCCCCCACCCCCCGCCCCCCCCCCATCACCCACCCCCCCCATCACCCCCCCCCCCCCCCAACACACACACACACATACCCCCCCACGCCCCACCCCCACCCCCCCACCACCACCATCACCTCACCCACCCCCACCACCATCACCACACCCCCCCACACACCACACTTAAACATACCTCCCCCCCCCCCCCCCCCACACACACACCATCACACCATCACCCTCCCCCCACCACACACACACAATTACACATACTCCCCCCCACCCCCCCACCATGCAACCCCACCCTCACCCCTCACCCCCCCCCACCACAAACACACACTTACACATACCCCCCCCCCCCAGCCAGGCACCCACCATCAACCCCCCACCCCCACCACCACCACATCTTACACATACCCCCCCCCACCACCATCACAACCCCCCACCACCATCACCCCCACAGACACCCATCACCAACCCCCCACACACACACACACGACACACTTAACATACCCTACCCCACCACCCCCGACCCGCACCACCACCACCACCACCATCACCCCCACCACCACCACCACAATCACCCCCCCACACACACCATTCACCACCCACCCCCACACACACACACTTACAGATACCTCCCCCCCCCCTCTGCTTAGCTGGCGAAGATACGTGGCCATCCCCTGGCTGGGTTAATGGCGTGATTTGGGAATGCCAGATCCAGAAGCATGGAGCAAAAAGTGTGGACAACACAAAAGCCGGAAAAAGGGGGAATTTTGATATCGTTATCAACCGATTGGAACCTGGTGAGTGTATGTGTGTGGGTCGGGTGTGTGGGTGGGGTATGTAGTGCTACTAATGGTGGTAATGGTGGTAATGGTGGTAATAGTGGACCTGATTTGGTGGTGGTAGAGGGCCGATGGGGTAGGGGTAGGGGGGGTGGGGGGGGCTGCAGTGGAGGCAGACAAGAGGGGAGCCGATATCGTTATCAACCGATTGGAACCTGGTGAGTGTTTGTGCTGCTGCTGGTGGTGCTGCTGCTGGTGCTGCTGGTTTGGTGGTGGTGCTGGTACAGGGCGGTTGGGGGGGGGGGAGGGGCATGGGGGAGGGGGGAGGGGGGGCAACACAAAAGCCGGAAAAGGGGTAATTTGATATCGTTATCGCTGGTGGTGGTGCTGCTTCTGCTGCTGCTGCTGCTAGTGGTGCGTGAATGGGGTGCTGCTGCTGCTGGTGGTGGTGATGGTGGTGGTGCGTAAATGTTGTTGTGGTGGTGGAGGTGGTGGTGGTACAGGGTGGTTGGGGGGGGGGGGGGGGGGGGGGAGGGGGGAAGGGGCAACACAAAAGCCCAAAAGGGGGAATTTGATATTGTTATCAACCGATTGGAACCTGGTGCGTGTATGTGTGTGGGTGGGGTATGCAGTGCTAGTGGTGGTGGTAATGGTGGTAAATGGCGGTAATGGTGGACCTGATTGGGTGGTGTAGAGGGCCGATGGGGTAGGGGTAGGGGTGGGGTGTGTGTGTGGGGGGGGGCCAGTAGAGGCAGACAAGAGGGGAGTCGCTATCATTAATCAACCGATTGGAACCTGGTGAGTGTACGTGGTGCTGCTGGTGGTGGTGGTGCTGGGGCTGGTTTGGTGGTGGTAATGGGGGATTGGGGGTTGTCCTGATTTTGAGGAATGCCAGATTCTGGAGCATGGTTCCAAAGTGTGGCCACACAAAAAAGCCAGACTAGGGGGGGGTTGATAATCGTTATCCTCGTTAGCAATGATTGGAACCTGGTGAGTGTATGTGGTGCTGCTGCTGCTGCTGCTGCCTGTTGCTGGTGGTTGCGTGAATTGGTGGTGGTAGTGGTACAGGGCGGTTAGGGGTTTTCGTGATTTTGGAATGCCAGATTCTGTAGCACGGTTCCAAAGTGTGGCCAACGCAAAAGCCAGACTAGGGGGGGTTTGATATCATTATCTCTTTATCAACCGATTGGAACCTGGTGAGTGTAATGTGGTGCTGCTGCTGGCTGCTGCTGCTGGTGCTGTGGTGGTTGCGTGAATGTGGTGGTGGTGGTGGTACAGGGCGGTTAGGGGTTTTCGTGATTTTGGAATGCCAGATTCTGTAGCGCGGTTACAAAGTGTGGCCAACGCAAAAGCCAGACTAGGGGGGGTTTTGATTTCATTGTCTCGTTATCAACCGATTGGAACCTTGTGAGTGTATGTGGTGCGGCTGCTGCTAGTGCGTGGGTGGTTGCGTGAAGGTGGGTAGGTGGTGGGACAACTGGGCGGTTAGGGGTTGCGTGATTTTGGAACGAGGCCAGATTTCTGTAGCTTTGCGCGGTTCCAAGTGGGGACAAAACACAAAAGCCAGAATAGGCAAAGGAGGGGTTTTGATTAGTTATATGTTATCAACCGATTGGAACCTGTGCGTGTATGTGGTTGTGCTGCGCTGCTGCTGCTGCTGGTTTGGTCTGCGATGCTGGTGGTGGTGCGTGAATGTGGTGGTGCTGATGGTGGTGCGTGCAATGTGGGGCGAATTGCGGAGTGGTGGTGTGTAAATGTGGGGGGATGGTGGTGGTGGTGGTGGTTGCGGGGGTGGTGAGTGAAGGTGGTGATGGTGGTGGTCGGTGGCTTACAGGGACCAGTTGGGGAGGGGGAGGGGGGGGTGCTGCAGTAGAGCAGTCAATAGGGAAGTGTTTGATATTCTTATAAACCGATCGGAACTTAGTGAGTGTTGTGGTGCTGGTGGTGGTTCTGGTGCTGCCGCTGCGGACTGGTGGTGAGGGTTTGGTTTGTGGTGGATGGTTAGATGGTGATTTTATTTGGGCGGTCGGAGGGGGCGGATGGGGTGGAAACACAGAGGGCAAATGGGATTGTATGTGTGTGTGTGTTGTATGTGTGTTTGTGAGTTGTTGTATGCAGTGTTTGTCTGTTCTGTTAGGGTGTGTGTGCCGTGTATATTTGTGTGTGTGTGTGTTTGTGTGCGTTTGTCTTTGCGTGTGTTTGTGTACGTTTTTTTTTGCATGTGATGTGTTTGTGCCTTTGGACGCTTTGTATGTGTTTGTGTGAGTGTACGCGTGACTGACCAAAAAATGGAAGCCTGACGAGTCAAGCCACGGTTCGTAACTAATCGTTCCATTGCAAACTGTCGTCCGTCGCGAAACACCTTATCCGCAATTGTAACGTCAAACCTGCGGCGACTGCATAGAACTCTGTTCGCACTGCCTAGTTACTCCGTCTCACTCGACGGTAAATCAACACACATGCGTGAAACCAGCTACAAACAAATGTATTATATAGAACTTGTCATCTTCCACCCTGACATTCTCCTGCCTCCAGCAAAGTTTTCGGGAACGCCCTCTCACTCTGTAGCTCAACTCTAGGCCAGGCTACGACTCATCGAAGTGAGGGCAGTCCACTCAGAAATGCTCCTCCTCCAGCAAATGTGCGGAGAGCCCTCTCACTCTGTAGCTAAACCCTAGGTCACGATACGACCTTAGGGAGGGCGTCACACTGAAATGCTCCTCCAGTCAAGTTTGAGGAGAGCCCTCTCACTCTGTAGCTTACCTTCTAGGTCACGATACGACCTCTTAAGGGAGGGCAGTTCACACTACATGCTCCTCACAAGTTGTGCCGGAACGCCCTCTCACTCTGTAGCTCACATCCTCGATCACGATACGACCTCTTTCGGGAGGGCGTTACACTGACATGCTCCTCCAGCAAAGTTGTGCGGAGGAGCCCTCTCACTCTGCAGATAAACTCCTAGGGCACGACAGACCTCTTGAGGGAGGGCATTTTCACAACGACATGCTCCTCCAGCAAAGTTGGCGGAGAGCCTCTCACTCGGAGATCAATCCTAGGTCCCGATACGACCTCTTTAAGGGAGGGCAAGTTCACACTGACATGCTCCTCCAGCAAAGTTGTGCGGAGAGCCCTCTAACTCTGCAGCTCAAATCCTAGGTCACGATACGACTCTTGACGGGAGGGCCAGTCCACACGAATGCTCTCCGCAACGTTGTGCGGAGAGCCTCTCACATCTGTAGCTACAAACTTCTAGGTTCACGATACGACCTCTTTACGGGAGGGCAGTTCACTCTGGACATGCTCTCCAGCAAAGTGTGCGGAGAACCCCCCTCTCACTCTGTGATCAACTCCTAGATCAAGATAAGACCTCTTTAAGGGAGGCAGTTCACACTGAATGTACTCAGCAACGTTGTGCGGAGAGCCTATCACTTCTGTAGCTCAACTCCTTTTCATACGGGTCACGATACGAATCTTTAAGGGAGGGCAGTTCACATGGACATGCTCCCTACAGCCAAAGTTGTGCGGAGATCCCTCTCACTCGGTAGCCTCAACTCTAGATCACGTACGACTCTTTACGGATGTTTACGGGCAGTTCACATGACAGCTCTCCAGCCAAAGTTGTGCGGAGAGCCCTCTCACCTCTGCAGCTCAACTCTAGGTCACGATAGACCTCTTTGAAGGGAGGGGCAGGTCACACTGACATGTCCTCCCGCAAAGGTTGTGCGGAGAGCTCTCACTCTGTAGCTCAACTCCAGTCGTCACACGATCGACCTCTTTAGGGAGGGCAGTTCACACTGACATGCTCCTCCAGACAAAGTTGTGCGGAGAGCCCTCTCACTCTGCTAGCTCAACTTCTAGGTCACGATACGACATCTTGCCCAAAGTAGGGCAGTTCACACTGACATGATCCTCCAGCAAAGTTGTGCGGAGAGCCCTCTCTCTCTGTAGCATCAACTCCTAGTACGATACGACCTCTTTAGGGAGGGCAGTTCCCACTGACATGTTCCTCCAGCAAAGTTGTGAGGAGAGCCTCTCACCTGTAGCTCAACTCATACACACGAATCGACCTCTTAAGGGAGGGCAGTTCACACTGACATGCGCTCCAGCAAAGTTGTGCGGAGGAGCCCTATAACTCTGTAGCTCAAACTCCATACGATCACGATACGAACCCTCTTTCGGAGGGCAGTTCACACTGGAAAGCTCTCCAGCAAAGTGTGCGGAGAGCCCTCTCCACTCTGCAGCTCAACTCCTAGTCACGGATACGACCTATTGAAGGGACCGGGCAGTTCACACTGACATGCTCCTCCAGCAAAAGTTGTGCGGAGAGCCCTCTACTCCTGTAGCTCAACTTCAGGTCACGATTTCGACCCTCTTTAAGGGAGGGCAGTTCACACTGAATGATCTCCAGCCAAAGTGTGCGGAGAGCCCTCTCATTTTGCAGCCCTCACACTCCGTAGGTCACGATAGACCTCGTGAAGGGAGGGCAGTTCACAATGACATGCTCCTCCAGCAAGTTGTGAGGAGAGCCCTCTCAACATTGTAGCTCAACTTCCTAGGTCACGATACGGACCTCTTGAAGGTAGGGGCAGTCACACTGACATGCTCTCCAGCAAAGTTGTGCGGAGAGCTCTCATCTGTAGCTCAACTTAGGTTCACGTACGGACATCTTTACCTCTACAGGGAGGGCAGTTAACACTGACAGGCTCCTCAGCAAACCGACTTGTGCGGAGAGCCCTCTCACTCTGTAGCTCAACTCCTAGGGTCACGTACGACCCTTTTCAGGGAGGCATTCACACTGACATGCTCCTCCAGCAAAGTTGCTGCGGAGAGCCATCTCACTCTGTAGCTCAACTCCAGATAAGAACGACCTCTTAACCCGCGGAGGGCAGTTCACACTGACTGCTCCTCCAGCCAAGTGTGTGGAGGCACTCTTCACTCTGTAGCTCAACTCTAGGTCACGATACGACCTCTTTAAGGTGAGGGAGTTCCACGGGACATGCTCCTCAGCAAAGTTGTGAGGAAAAGCTTCGGCCCCCTTTGGACATTGTTCATTAAGCACGCCAATTTGGGTATGCTTTTCTGTTATTGTCCACAGGAAGCCAGCGCTTCTTTTGGCGCTGGAGACTTCAGTCAGAAAGTTCCATGGAAGATACTTCCGTGCACTCAAGCACCTTACTTGCGTCCTTGCAGATATGCATGAGCACAAGGGATACTACCACATACCATCTTTCCTTCACCACCCCCCATCCGCCCCTCAACCACAACCACCCAACCAACCACCACCAAGCCACAGATATGCATGAGCCCCCACGCAGGGAAAACTACCCAGTTTGCCTCTTTCTTCACCACCCCATCCGCCCTCAACCACCAACCACCAAAACCACCACCCAACCACAGGATATGAATGAGCAAGCAGGGGAAACTACCTGTTGCCCTATTTCCTTCACCACCCCTAGCCGCCCCGCAACACCACCACCAACCACCACCAACCCACAGATATGCGAGAGCAGGGAACTACCGTTTGCCCTCTTCTTCACCACCAAGCCGCCCTCAACCACCACCACCAAACACCACACCAAACACAGATATGCTGAGGCACCAGGGCTACCTATCACTCTTTCCCATTTTGGTGGTGTGTTGAGGGGCGGAGGGGTGGTGAAGAAAGAAAGAAGAGAAAGAAAAACAAAAAGAAAAAAGAGAAGAGAGAAGAGGAAGCACCAAAAAGAAAGAGAAAAAAAAAAAAAAAACGAAAAAAACAAGAGCCAACAAAAAGAGACAGGAAAAAGAAGAAAAAGAAAGAAGAAAAAAAAAAAAAGTAAAAAGCAGAAAAAAAGGTTACAAAAAAAAAAAAAAAAAAAGAAAAAAAAAAACGAAAAAGAAAAAAAAGAAAAGAAAAGAAAAGAAAACACCAAAAAAAACAAAAACAAAAAGAAAAAAAGAAAAAAAAGAAAAAATCCAAAAAATAGAGAGAAAAAAGCAAAACTGAAGGAAAAAGAAAAAAAAGAAAAAACAAAAACCCCATATAAAAAAAAAAAGAAGACAAAACAAAAAGGAAAAAAAGAAAATAAAAGAAAAAAAGAAAAAAAAAAAAAAAGAAAAAAAAAAAAAACCCCAACAAAACAAAAAAAGAAAAAAACCAAAAAGAAAAAAAGGAAAAGACAAAAAAAAAAAGAGAAGAATAAAAAAAAAAAACACACAAAAAAAGAAAAAAACACAGAATAAAACCTAAAAAAAAAAAAAGCAAAACCCCTAAAACCAATGGGAAACCTTAAAAGGAAAAAAAATCGAACAGAAAAAAAAAAAAAAGAAAGAAGAAAAAAAACAAACAAAGGTAAAGAATAAAGGAAAAAAAAAAAAGAAAAAGCAAACTAAAGAAAAGAAAAGAAAAAGAAACAAAAGAAAAAAGACAAAAAAAGATTAAAAAGTAAAAAAAAAAAAAACCAAAATAACACAAAGAAAGAAAAAATGAAAAAAAAAAAAAAGAATAAAAGGAAAACCCCCCCCCCCAAAGAAAAAAAAAAAACAAGAAAGAGGGCAACAGGGTATTTCCACCCTGCTGCTCAGCATATCTGTGTCTTGGTGGTGGTTTGGTGGTCGGTTGGTTGAGGGAGTGGGTGGTGAAGAAGAGGGGGCAAACGGGTAGTTTCCTGGCTGCTCATGCATATCTGTGTTTGGTGGTGGTTTGGTGGTGGTGTTGAGGGGCGGATGGGGTGGTGAAGAAGAAGAGCAAACAGGTAAGTCCCTGCGGCTCATGCATATCTGTGTTTGGTGGTGGTTTGGTGGTGGTGGTGAAGGGGCGGATGGGGTGGTTGAAAGCAAGAGGGCAAACGGGTAGGTTCCGGCTTGATCATGCATATTGTGCTTGGTGGTGGTTGGGTGGTGGTGGTTGGTGAGGGGCGGCTGGGGTGGTTGAAGAAAGAATGGCTAATGGGTAGTATTTCCCTGTGTGCTATGCATAGTTGAAAGGACCAGAGTAAGGTGCTGAGTGCCGGAGGGAAAGTATCTTCAGGACTTTGACCCCTCCCCCCCCCTGAAGTACTCCAGGCAGCCAAAAGAGCGCTGGGCGGAGGCTTCCTGTGGAAACTACAGAAAAGCAATACGCCCAATTGGCCGTGCTTAGGAACATGTCCAGAAGGGGGGCGAAGGCTCCGCACCACTTTGCTGGAGGAGCATTAAGGTGGTGAACTGCACTCCTTAAAGAGGTCGTATCGGAACTAGGAGTTGAGCTACAGAGTGAGAGGGCTCCCCTCCGCCACAACTTGGCTGGAGGAGATGTCAGTGTGAACTGCCCTCCCTTAAAGAGGTCGTAGCGTGATTAGGGAGTTGAGTAAGAGGAGACGGGCTCTCCGACACAACTTGTGCTGGCCCGAGGAGCATGTCAGTTGAATTGCCCTCCCTTAAAGAGGTCGTATCGTGACCTAGGAGTGAGCTACAGAGTGGAGGAGGGCTTCTCCGCACAACTTTGCTGGGGGAGCATGTCAGTGTGAACTGCCCCCCTTAAAGAGGTCGTATCGTGACCAGAAGTGAGCTACAGAGTGATGGAGCTCTCCCGCACAACTTTGCTGGAGGAGCATGTCAGTGTGACATGCCCTACCTTCAAGAGGGTCGTATTCGTGAACATAGGAGTTGAGCTACAGAGTCGAGAGGGCTCTCCCGCACAACTTTGTGAGGAGCATGTCAGTGTAACTGCCATCCTTCAAGAGGTCGTATGTGACATAGGAGTGAGCGCAGAGTGAGAGGGCTCTCCCGACACAACTTTGTGGAGGAGCATGTCAGTGTGAACTGCCCCCCTTAAAGAGGTCGTATCGTGACCTAGAAGTTGAGCTACAGAGTGAGAGGCTCTCCGCACAACTTGCTGTTGGAGGAGCATGTCAGTTTGTGAAACTTGCCCTCCCTTCAAGAGGTAGTATCGTGACATAGGAGTTGAGTGCAGATAGTGAGAGGGGCTCTCCGCACAACTTTGTGGAGGAGCATGTTCAGTGTGGAAATGCCCTCCGTAAAGAGGTAGTATCGTGATCTAGGAGTTGGTACAGAGTGAGAGGCTCTCGCACAAACTTGCTGGAGGAGCATGTCGTGTGAAACTGCCCTCCCTTAAAGAGTCGTATCGTGATTGTAGGTAGTTGAAGCTACAGAGTGAGCCGAGGGCTCTACGCACAACTGTGATGGAGGAGCATGTCAGTGTGAATGCCCTCCCTAAAGAGGTCGTATGTGACTAGGAGTTGAAGCTACAGAGAGAGAAGGCTCTCCCCGCCCAATTTGCTGGGGAGCATGGCAGTGTGTGAACTGCCCTACTTCAAGAGGGTCGTACGGTGGACCTAGAAGTGAGCCCCCCCCCGCTACAGAGTGAGAGGCATCTCCGAAAAACTTTGCTGGAGGAGCATGTCAGTGGAACTGCCCTCCCTTAAAGAGGTCGTATCGGACTAGGAGTTGAGCTACAGAGTGAGACCGGGCTCTCACAAAACTTTCGCATTGAGGAGATGTCAGTGTGAACTGCCCTCACTTCAAGAGGTCTTATCCGTGACCTAGGAGTTGAGCTTGCAGGAGTGAGAGGGCGCTCCCCCTTCACACACTTTGCTGGAGGAGAATGTCAGACCGGTGAAATGCCTCCCGTAAAGAGGTCGTATCGTGGGATCTTAGGAGTTGAGCTACAGGTCGGAGGGAATTCTCCGCACACTTTGCTGGAGGAGCATGTCGTGTGAACGCCTCCTTAAAGTAGGTCGTACCCCTCCAGTGACCCTCAGGAGGTTGAGCTAAGAGTGCGAGGGCTCTCCGCACAAAATTTGCTGGAGGAGCATTCAGGGAACTGCCCTCCTTAAAGAGGTCGTATAGTGATCTAGGAGTTGAGTACAGAAGCTGAGAGGGCTCTCCGCACAACTTTTGCTGGAGGAGCATGTCAAGAGTGAAGCCCTCCAGTAAAGAGGTCGTTATCGTGACCTAGGAGTTGAGCTACAGAGTGAGGGGCTCTCGCACAAACTTTGCTGGAGGAGAATCGACCCCGTGTGTCAGAGGTGCAACGCCCCCCTTCAAGTGAGGTCGTATCGTGACCTAGAAAGGTGAGCTGCAGAGTGAAGAGGCATATCAGCACAACTTTGCTGGAGGAGCATGTCCAGTCGTGAACTTGCCCTAACGTAAAGACGGTCGTTATCGTGACCTAGGAGGGGAACACAGAGTGAGAGGGCTCTAACGCACAAACTTGTGCTGGAGGAGCATTGTCGCGTGTGAATTGACCCTACCTTCAAGAGGTCGTCTTCGTGACTAGGAGTTGAGATGCAGAGTGAGAGGGCTCCCGCACAACTTTGCTGGAGGAGAATGTCAGTGTGAAACTGCCCCCCGTAAGAGCGGTCGTATGTTGATGTAGGAGTGAGATCAGAGTGAGAGCTCTCCAGACACAAACTTTGGGAGGAGCATGTTCAGTGGAACTGCCCTCCTTAAAGAGGTCGTATAGTGACTAGCAAGCGTTGAGTACAGAGTGAGAGGGCTCTCCGCACAACTTGTGGAGGAGCATGCAGTGTTGAAATGCCCTCCCTTAAAGGAGTCGTATCGTCTATCGTGACCTAGGAGTTGAGGCTACAGAGTGAGAGGGCTCTAAGAGCACAATTGGCTGGAGGGAGGAGCATGTCTGAGTGGACTGACCTCACTTGTGATCCGGTTGTAGCCTGGCCATAGGAGTTGAAGGCTTAAGAGAAGTGAGAGGCTTACCGGAAAAACTTGCTGGAGCAGAGAAGTGTCCGGGTGAGAATTGGGACAAGTTCTAAGTATGCATCGACGTTTGTTAGTGGTTTCTAGCGCGTGTGTGTGGATGCGTACAGCGAGCCTGAGACGGATGGAATAGGCAGTGCGGACAGCCAAGTTCTATGCAGCGCCGCACGGTTGACGTTACAACTATTGGCGGAGAGAGTGGTGTTCGCGACGGAACCCTCCCCAGAGGCGGACAGGTTCGGCCAATTGGAGAGGCACGCAGTATACGAGACCGTGGGCTGACGCGTCACAGCTCATTTTTGGATCAGCGGACGCGTACCACTCACACCAAACACATACAAACGCAACACCAAACACATTTACACCACGCAAATAGAAATACGTACAAACTAAACCAGCAAATAAAATCCGCGCTAAACAACACACACCCACACAAAGTATAACGACGGGCACCACATCACACGAACAAAATACAAACACATGAGACAAACACACTCACAAACACACTTAAAACAGACAACACACACCTACATACCCATTTGCACCGCTTGGTTTAACCACCCATCCGGCCCCTTCCACCGCAACCGACATAAACATCTACCGACTCTAACACGCAGCCACACCAAAACCAAACCAGCACAACCCATCGCACCAGACAGCCAGAAACCACCACCAGCACACATACAACTCACGAGGTTCCGAAGCGGTTGGATAAACGATATGTCATTCCCTATTGACTGCCTCTACTGAAGCACCCAATCCTGCCCACGCTCCCCAACTGAGACTGTACACCACCAGACCACCCAGCACCAACAGGCACTCCACTCCCACCGCAACCACCACCACCACCCAACAGTTCCCCACCATCATTTCACACAACACCAGCAGATTGCCGCCCACATCTCCACGCACCACCCGCGAGCCACCACCACATTCACAGCACCAACACGAGCATCGCACACACAAACCAGCAGCAGCAAGCAGCAGCATTGCGCACCACATTACAATCACAGGTTCCCAACGGTTGATAACGAGATTTTAACGATATCAAAACCCTCCTCCTAGTTGTGCTGCGGATGTTGTCAACATGTTGCGAACGAGCTACGATCTGGACATTCCAAAATCACGAAAGGCAATAACCCTCACGCCTTGGTACCCCCCCACACCACCAACATTCACCGACCAACACAGGCACTAGCAGCAGAAAGCACAACTGAAATCACCAGGTCTCATCGGGTGATGAACCGAGGACAATCGAAATCAGAAAAACCCCACCTAGTCTGGCTTTATGGTTGGCACACTTCGTTAACCGGGCCTACAGAATCTGGCATTACCAAAATCACGAAACCCCCTAAGCCGCCCATGGTACCACCAACACACCACATTCAAGCAACCACCAGGCACCAGCCAGACAGCACAGCAGAGCAGACACCACATTACCATCACCCACGGTTCCCAATCGTGTTTGATACGAGATAATGATATCAAACACCCAACCCCTAGTTCGGGCTTTTGCGTATGGCCACATTGGGAACCGTGACTAGCAGAGATCTGGCACGTCTCAAAATCACAAAAACCCTAACCGGCCCTGTACCACGTACCACACACATTCCACGCAACACCACCAGCAACAGCGGCAGAAGATTAGCCAGCAGCACAACATACACCTCACCGGTTACACAATCATTTGAAAGATGATAACGATTATAACCCCCCCTAGTCGGGCTTTGTGTTGGCCACAATTTGGAACCCATGCTCCAGAATCTGGACGTTCCCAAAGCCAGGAAATCACGCCCAATCCCCCATTACCACCACCAAAACCAAGCCCAGCAACACACCACCAGCAGCACCACGTTACACTCACAAGGTTCCCAAATCGGTTGAGTAAGATTAGCGACTCCCCTCTGTGTCTGCCGTCTACTGCCCCCCCCCACACCCACCAAAACCCCCCCTACCCTCCGCCATCGGCTATAACTAAACCCGCAAATTGGTACACCATTACCGACACTTTTACCACCATTACACCACCACTATGCAGCGAATATACCCGCCACCCACCAACCTACATACCACGACGCAGGTTCCAAGTAGGTTGAAACAATATTTTCAAATTCCCCATGTTCGGGCTTTGTGTTCGCCCACTTACCACTCCTACACCCCCCCGCCACCCCCCCCACACAAACCTGTTAGCCACCACCACCACACCAAACACACACAACATTTACCGAACCACACACCATCACCACCACCAGAGCAGCAGACCCATGTCCAAAGCAACCATAGCAGCCCCCAGGCAGCAGCAGAAGCAGACACCACCCACCAGCGGATAACGATATCTACAATTACCCTTGTTTTCAGGTTTGTGTTGCCCCCTCCCATCCGCCCCCATGCCCCTCACCTCCCCCCCCGCCCGTTTACCAGAACCCCACCAAACCAGACACTGCACCAGCAGCAGCAAGCCACCAGCCCAGCAGCACAAAACCCATCACAAGGTTTCCAATCGGTTGATAACACGATTATCGGGCTGCCCCCATCTTGTCTGCCTCCATGACAGCCCCCACCGCCCCCCCCTACCCCTACCCCATCGGCACTCTACCACACCCAAATCAGGAGCACTCATTACCACCCATTAACCACCATTACGCACCACTTAGGAGCCTACTACCCACCACACACCGACCCACCCACATACACTTCACCAGGTTCAAGCGGTGATAACGATATCGCAAAATTCACCCCTTTTAGGTTTCGTGTTGTACCAACCTTATTGCTCCATGCATTCTGGATATGGATCCCATCAACGACATGGAACCCAGCCAGGGGCGATGGCCAACGTATCTATAGCCAGATAAGCAGGAGGGGGGGGCAGGACAAGCGGGTGAAATCGGTAAGTGTACGTGTGGTGGTGGGGGGGTGCGGTGATGTGGGTGGGGGGGGTGATGGTGGTGCGCCACTAGGTGGTTGGCGGGGGGGGGGTGGCGGGGGGTATGTGTAGTACGTGGTGTGGGTGTGTGTGTGTGGGGCCGGGGGTTTGTGATGGGGGTGATGGTTGTGTGGGGGGTGATGGTGGTGGGGGGGATGGGGGGGGGGTATGTGTACCCCAGTGTGTGTGTGGGTGTGGGGGGGGGGGGGTGGATTGGGGGGGGGGGGGGTATGTGTAGTGTGTGTGTGTGGTGGGGGTACCCCCGGCGGGATAGGATGCAGGGGGGGGGGGGGGGGGGAGGTGTGTGTAGTGCATGTGTGTTGGTGTGGGGGGGGGTGGGGGTGAGGTGTGGATGGTGTGTGGTGTGGGGGGGGGGAGAGGGGGTGAGGTTATGTGTAAGTGAATGCTGGGTGTGGGGGGGTGGGGGTGTGATGGTGGTGGGGGTGATGGGTGGTGGTGGTGGGGGTGGGCGGTGGGGGTGGGGGGGCGGTATGTGTGTGTGGTGTGTGTGGGGGGGGCCCGGGGGTTTTGTTGTTGATGGTGGGGGGGGGGGGGGGGGGGGGTATGGTATTGTTGCTATGCAGCGGGGGGGTGGTTGGTGAGGTGATGGTGGGGGGGGGGGAGGGGGGGGAGGTATGTGTAGTGTGTGTGTGGTGTGGGGGGGGTGGTGATGGTGGGAATGGTGGTGGTGGGTGTGGGGGGGGGAGGTATGTGTAAGTGTGATGTGTGGAAGTGTGTGTGTGATGGTGGGGGGGGTGATGGTGTGTGTGTGGGGGGGGGGGGGGGGGGGGGGGGGGGGGGAGCTGTTGGGGGGGGGGGGGGGGGGGGGGTGGGAGGGGTAGGGGGGGGGGGGAGGTATGTGTTAGTGTGTGTGTGGAAGGGGTTTTGTGTGTGATGGGGGGGGTTTTGTGGTGGTAGGTGGTGGTGGTGGTGGTGGTGGTGGGGGGGGGGGGGGGACCGGTACGTTGTGTAAGTGTGTGTGTGTGTGTGGGGGGTGATGGCCTGTGTGTGTGGTGGTGGTTGGTGGTGGGGGGGGGAGGTATAGCGGTATGTGTACGTGTGGTGTGTGTGGGGGGGGGGGGGATGGATGGGGTTGTGGTGGTGGTGGTGGTGGTGGTGGGGGAGGTGGTAGTGGGAAGTGTGTGTGTGTGTGTTGTGGGAGGGGGGTGATGGTGTGGGGGGTGATGGTGTGGTGGTGGTGGTGGTCGGTGGTGGTGGTTGGTGGGGGCGGTGGTTATGTGTAAGGGTGTGGGGGGGGGGGGAGTGATGGTGGTGTGGTGGTGGTGGTGGTGGTGGGGAGAGGGGGGATATGGAGGGGTGATGTGGGGGGAGAAAGGGGGGGTATATGTGAAGTGTGTGCTGTGTGTGTGTGTTGATGTGTTTGTGTGTGTGTGTGTGAGGTTGTGTGTGCGTGTTGAGTGGAGGTCTGGTGTGTGCGTGTGTATGTGGTGTGGGGGTGTGTATGGCCGGGGTATATGGGGGAGTCTATGCGGTATGGAGTATAGGCTGGTGTGGTATGTATGTGTATATGCTGTATGTATGTGTATATGTGTCTGTATGTGTTGTATGTATGTATGGTCGGGGGGGGGGGGGGGGGAAGGGGGGGGGGGGGTGGGGGGGGGGTGTATTAAAGCCACACCTAGACACAGTTGTATCTGTCCGTTTGTGTATGTGTGTGTGTGTGTGTGTGTGTGTGTGTGTGTGTGGTGTGTAATATGGGGTGTGTGTGTTTGTATGTGATGTGTAAAGTGTGTGTCTGTGCCTATGTGCATTGTGTATGTGTGTGTGTATGTGTGTGTTATGAGGTGTAGTGGGTGTTTGGGGGATCGGTAATGCATGTGTGTGTGTGTGTGGGGGGGGGGGGGGGGGGGGGGGGTACTCACCGAAAGATGGGCGACAGGAATTGATCCGCAAAATCGCCGCAGAGCATGACTGTTTTGAGAGTGGGCAGGGGGATGGGAGGAGTGTGTGTGTGTGTGTGTGTGTGTGTGTGTGTGTGTTACTCACAGGAAGAGGGGCGACTGCCTTGATCCGCAAACATATCGGATGAAATGTTTGAGTGGCAGGGGATGGGGCGGGACCACTGATAAAATCTTCGCGCTGCTCTTCTCCCTGCTATCTGCGTGGGTGGGGGGCGGGTGGGGGGGTGGGGGGGTGGGTGGGGTGGCGTGGGGAGGAGATGGGGCTGAGGGGTTGGTGGGGAGGCTGGGGGGAAGCGGTGAGGGGGGTGAGGGGGGGGGGGGGGGGGGGGGCACCTCGTTTTTGATAAACTCTTCGCGTGCTCTTTCCCTTGCTATCTGGTGGGTGGGGGGGTGAGGGGGGGTGGGGGGGAGGAGATGGGGATGAGTGTGGGGGGTGAGGAGGTTGGGTTGTGCGAGGTTGGGCGGGGGGGGGGGGAAGGTGAGGGGGCGCGGGGGGGGCGGGGCTCTTGATAAACTCTTCGCGATTGATCCTTCGACCTTGCTATCTGAGTGGTGGGCGGGGGTTGAGGGTGGTTGGGGAGGAGAGGGGGCTGGAGGGGTGGGTGGTGGAGGAGAGGATGGAGGATGGGGGGGACGTGAAGGCAGGGGGGGGGGGGACTCTGACAACTCTTCGCGCTTGATCTTATCCATGCTATATGCGGGGTGGGTGCGGGGTGCGTGGGGGGAGAGAAGATGGGGGCTGAGGGGTGGTGGTGGAGAATAGGGCGCGGGGGCGGGGGGGGGGGGGGGGGGGGGCTCTTGATTAACTCTTCGCGCTGCTCCTTCTTCCCCTGACTATCTGCGTGGGTGGGCGGGGGGCGGGGGGGGGCGCCGAATGAGGGGGGCTGGCAGGATGAGATGGTGTGTTGTGGGGGAGGGGGCCCGGGGGGGCGGGCCGGGGGGGGGGGGGGGGGGGGGGGTGGGGGAATAAGGGGGGAGGTTATGAGATGAGGGGGATGGGGGCCTCTGATAAAAAATCTTCGCGATGCTCTGTCTCCCTTGCTATCGCAGTGGGTGGGGTGGGTGGTGGGGGGTTGAGGGGGATGAAGGGTTAGGTGGTGGAGGATGAGGGTGGGGGGGGGGGTTGGGGGGGGAGGAGGGGGGGGATTTAGGTCGGGGGGGGAGGATGCGGATGAGGGGGATGGGACCCCTGCCCTGTGTTGTGTGTGCACCCTCTACTCCCACCCCATCCCCACTCCACTACACACCCCACGCCCACCACACCACATACCCACACAAAACAACAGCGAGGGTATTCCATACCATTTTTTATCCCTCTAACCACACCCAGACTCCCCCACACCACCACCACCACCTTACCTACCTACCCCATACCACCCACCCCACCCAGCCACTTTTAAACGCCTGGATAGACACCTGATTCTGTCCTTATAAACATGGCAGGCACTCCATTACTATTTTTCATTCCCCCACGAAACTCCCCCCAGGAACCCCCCAGACTCCCCCACACAACACCACCACAACCACACCCCCCACACCCCAACCGACCACACTGTCCAGGATCAGTCACTTTTAAAGCGCGGGATAGACACCTGATTCTTCCGGTATACACATGCGCAGGCATTCCTACTATTTTTCATTCCCTGCCCAGGACCCACCGACTACCCACACCACCACCACCACCACACACACACACACCAAGCCGGACCACCCACTCAGCTCACTTTTAAAGCCTGGGATAGACACCTGATTAGTTTCCTTATAACAATGCGCAGGCTTCCATACTATTTTATCCCCCCAGGAACCCCCCAGACTCCCCACACCACACCACACCACCACACACAAACCCCAACCAGACACCCACACTCCAGCTCCACTTTTAACGCCAGGATAGACGAACCCTGATTCTTTTCCTCATACACACGCGCAGCATTCCATAGTCCATGCCGTAGTATTGCATCATCCCCCTTAAGATACATCATACTCATCGTCATCGTCGTGTCGTCATCATCATTCATCATCGAAATCCTTGCCTGGACATTGTCCTCGTGCATTTTGCATGCTAGGACTCCAATACATTCAATCCGCTTCCGTCTGGCTCAATCATCAATCTTAGCGTATTCAATTGCTTGTGCTGCGCCGCTGCCCTTACCCGGCCCCATAATGGAGTGCAGCTGGCCCCGCAGCCTCGGATCTGCACTTGGGACAGTAGATTTTCTAGATCAAATTCTCTCCATGCTCCGTTAACTATTGCATGCTGGAGGGTGGTTGGGTGGGTGCGGGTGGTTGGGTGGGTGGTGTGTGGGGTAAGTGGGTGAGTGAGTGGGTGTAGGTGGGTTGATGTAGGTGGTGGGTGGGTGTAGGTGTCCCACGCCGTGGGTCGGTGGGTTGCTAGGTCGGTGGGTGGGTGAGGTGGGGGGGGAGTCTAGGTGGGTGGGGGGTGTAGGGTGGGTGGGTAGAGAAAGGGTGGGTGTAGGTGGGTGGGTGAGGCGTGTAGAGACCATGGCGCGGAGTGTAGGTGGGTGGGTGTGGTAGAGACATGGGTGGGTGTGGGGGGTGGGTAAGAGGACATGGGTGGGTGTTGTAGGTGGGTGGTAGAGACATGGGTGGGTGTATGGGGTAGTGAGTAGAGACATGGGTGGGTCGAGACATGGGTGGGTGTTAGGTGGGGGGTAGAGACATGGGTGGGGTAGGGGGTGGGTAGCGACATGGGTGGGTATAGGGGGGTGGGTGGTAGAGGGGACACTGCCGCTGGGTTGAGGTGGGTGGGTTGAGAACATGGCAGGGGGGCGTAGGTGGGCTGGGTGGTAGAGACATGGGGGGGTGTAGGGGGGTGGGGTTGGTGTTTGTAGGTGGGTGGTAGGTAGAGAATGGGTGGGTTGTAGGTGGGAGGTGGGTAGAGACATGGGTGGGTGGGTGTAGGTGGGTGGGTTTGGACATGGGCAGGTGGGGTAGGTGGGTGGGGTGGTAGAGACAGGGGGGGTGTAGTGGGTGCCCGCGTAGAGGACATGGGTGGGTGGTTGAGGTGGGGGGTGGAAGACAATGGGTGGGTGTAGGTGGGAGGGTAGACCTACATGGGTGGGTGTAGGTGCTGGGGGGTTCGACGACAGGGGTGGGTGGGTGTAGGTGGGAGAGGTGGGGTTGTAGGGCGGTGCTGGGGGTGTAGTGTGCGGTGGGTGGAGACATGGGTGGGTGTGTAGGTGGTGTAGAGGACATGGGTGGGTGGTGTACGGGGGCTGGGAGGGTGGGAGTAGGTGGGGAGTAGGTGGGTGGGTGGGGTTGTAGGGCCCCGGTGGGTGGAGACATGGGTTAGTGTAGCGTCATATATCCGATTATAAACACAAAACACCAGACACATCGATCCGATATAAACACAAAAGCCACCAGAATCATAGATCGACTAGAAACACAAAACACCAGACATCATAGATCAGATAGAACACCACAAAACACCCAGACATCATAGATCAGATATAAACACAAAAAACACCAGACATCCATAGATCAGATAGAAACACAAAACACCAGACATCATAGATCCAGATAGAAACACAAAACCCCAGACATCATAGCATCAGATCATTTTACACAAAAAACACCACCGGACCCCGAGCGGCCTCCCCCTCTAGCCCCCCATCATAGATCAGATCTTTTACCAAAAACACCAGACATCATAGATCAGATAGAAACACAAAACACCAGACATCACTAGATCAGATCTTTTACACAAAAACCCCGAATTCATAGATCAGATAGAAAACACAAAAAACCAGATCATACGACTCAGATCTTTTACACCCAAACCACACCAGACATCATAGATCAGATCTTTACACAAAAAGCCGGAAACTCACAGATATCATTCGATCAGAACTTTTTACCACCAAAACACAAAATCATAGATCCGATCTGTACACAACCAAACACCAGCACATCAGTCAGATCAGCTTTACACAAAACCCAGAATCATAGATCAGTAGAAAACACAAAAAACACCAGACACTCATAGATACAGATCTTTTACACAAAACACCAGACAGCATTATAGATCAGATATGTACACAAAAAACAACGAATCATAGATCAGAAGAAACACAAAAAAACCACCAGACATCATAGATCAGATAGAAACACAAAACACCAGACATCATAGATAGATCACTTTTACACCAAACACCAGACACTATAGACAGATATCTACACAAAACACCAGAACACATAGTCAGATCTTTTACACAAAACACCAGACATCAGGAATCAGATAGAAACACAAAACACGCCCGACACAGCCCATAGAGCGATATAAACACAAAACACCAGATATCATGATCAGATCTTTTACACAAACACCCAGACTAATAGATAGATCTTTTACACAAACACCAGACCATCCTAGATCAGATAGAAAACACAAACACAGACATCATAGATCAGTAGAAAACACAAAACACCAGGCACTATATAGATCAGATTAGAAACCACAAAAAACACAGACTCATAAGATCAGATATTTTACACAAAAGCACCAGCATCATGTCAGATCTTTTACACAAAACGCAGCCATCATAGATCAGATCGGATGTTTCACAAAAACACCAGACATCATAGATCAGATCTTTATCACAAAACACCAGACATCATAATCAGATCTTTACAACAGGACCCCACCGACATCATAGATCAGCTTTAGAAACACAAAACACCAGGACATCATAGGATCAGATCTTTACACAAAAACACCAGACTATAGATCAGTCTTTAAATCCAAGACACCTAGCCATATAGATCAGATAGAAACAACAACAACACCAGACATATAGATGCAGATCTTTTACACAAAAACACCAGACATCATAGATCAGATATAAACCACAAAACCACCCAGACATCATAGATCAGATACTATTACAAAAAACAACCAGGACAATCAGAGATAGATCTTTTACGCAAAACACCAGACATCATAGATCAGATAGAAACACAAAAAACACCGACATCATAGATCAGATATAAACACAAAAACACCAGACCATCATAGATCAGTAGAAACCAACGCATGAAACCACCAGACATCATAGATAAGATTTTCTTTTAAACACAAACACCCAGACACATACGATGCCAGATCTTTTACACAAACACCAGAACATCATAGATCCCGATCTTTACACAAAAACACCAGACATTCAGATAGAATCTTTACACAAAACACCGACAATCATAGATCAGATCTTTACACAAAACACCGACATCATAGATCAGATCTTACACAAAACAAAGACATCATTAGATCAGATCTTCTACACACAAACCCAGAATCATATTAGATCAGATCTTTTACAACTAACAGAGTTGTACAACAAAACATCAGAAAATAAACATCAAACACAAACTTAGCTATAAAAGGATAATATAAATATAATATAATATTATGATAATATTAATATAATATAATATAGTATATTATATTAAAAAAAAAATTTTTAAATTTTTATACAATATAACATAATGAGAACATGGAAGGAACTCGTAGGTAAACATGGATTAATTAAATATTTATAATATAATATAATATAATATAATATAATAATAGAACATAATATATAACTCTAATAATGATAACATGGATATGATATAACATGGAATTATAGCGCATCCGGACATCATTTTATATAACACTCCAACATTCATTTATATAAACACAAATATGTAATTACAATAAGATAAGCAGCCGCTCATGCTTATGTTAGGGAGGAGGCTACAAAACCACCCTCGCAACGTTACCTCCCTAGCATTAGTAACAGCGAGCAAACATTCAACATCAACAGAAACATGGACGATAGAGCAGATGACATAACCATCAAACACTCAAAAATCATATATATACACATGAAAATAGGTCTACCAGTAGATTAAGAACAGCAGCCTCCAGGCTTTATGGAGGAGTTGGTACAACACTCCGCATCATACTTGGCACATCGGCCATACGGGACAAGCAACACTTCACATCAACAAGACATGGATCGTAGAGCATCTGACATAACCATCAAAAACCCTCAACATCACTTAATTTAGACACGAAACGGTCTTACAAGAGATAAGTGCAGGCAGCCTCAGGCTTCCTGTTAGGGAGGGGGCACACCTCGCATCGTACTTCGGCATAGAAACAGAGCAGCAAAACACTTAATCAACATAACATGGACGTTAGAGCATGGACTAACATCAAAACGTTATATCATATATATACATGAAATAGGTCTACAAGTAGATTAAAAAATAGCAGCACTCAGCTTATTTGTTTTCCGGTAGGGAGGTGGTACAACACCTCCGCCATCAACGTTGGCACTAGGCATAGGGCAGCACAAAACAATTCACATCCCAACAAGACAGAGATCGATTAGCGATCTGACATAACCATCAAACACTCAACATCAACTATATATACACGAAAAGGCTTACAAGAAGATAATGGCAGGCAGCTCAGGCTTCATGTTAGGGGGAGGTTACAACAACCCTCCGCATAGTATTGTGCATTAGACACAGAGCAGCAAACACTTCAAATCCAACAGAAACAAGGACGTAGAGCATCTGACCATAACCATCAAACACTCAAATCATATAGTATACTGAACTAGGTCGACAAGTAGATTAAAAAAACAGCAGCCTAGGCTTCATGGTTAGGGAGGTGGTACAACATCTCCGGCATCAACATGGCACTCGGCATAGGGCAGATTAAAAACATTCACATCAACAAGAAATGATGTAGAGCATCTGGACATAACATCAAAACACTCACATGTTCCATTATATATATCACGAATAGTGTATTGACAAGCAGAGTCGAGGCAGCCGCCCAGGTCTGAAGCCGGTAGAGAGAGGTGGTACAACACCATCCGAATTCCTATTGGCAATAGGATCCACGGGCAGCAACACTTCACATCCAACAAGACATGGCACGTTAGATTAGCATTGAATAACCATCAAACATCAACTCTAATATATATACACGAAATAGGTCTTACAAGAAGATTAAGGCTAGCAGCCTCAGGCTTCACCTCGGTTAGGAGGTGGTACAACACCTCGCCTAATACTTGGCACTTAGGCAAATAGGGGCAGCAACACACTTCACATCCAACAAGACATGGACGTAGAGCATCTGGGACTAAACCACAATTAACACTCAACATATATACTATACACGAAATAAGGTCTTACAAGAAGATTTAACCCCGGCAGCCGCATACGGATGTCTGTTAGGGAGGTGGCAACATCACTCCGATCAGAATAAACATGGACATCTAAAAATAAAACATAAACATGCACATGTAACATACCAAATATAAAAACATGGACTATCTAACACGTAAATCTACAAGTAGATGAAGGGCGGCAGCTCAGGCTATGGTATTGGATGTCGTGACCAACACCTGTCCGCATCGTAACTTGCTCACGTCACTCCCTAGCTCGGGGCGAGGAGAGCCTTGAATAGCACAATTGAGGAGCTACGTGATGGACCTGGGCCAATGTTAGTTTCCGCTTGCTGATGGGGGCGAAAGGGGGCGGAGGGGAGGAGGGGCCGGGGGGGGTGAGGGGAAGAGGAGTGATGAGGGCCACTAGGTAGTGAGGCCGGAATGGGAGGGGATGTTTTTGTATTGTCGTGTGTGGTAACAGCTAACTTGGCTCAGTGATGGGTAATGGGAACCATTAGTTGCACCGTCCCGGTTTGCGTGGTGTGTGTGTGAGTGCGCGCGGGGGGGGGGGGGGGGGGGGGAGCCAGCTCTCCCCCCTGGGGGGGGGGGGGGGGGGGGGGGGGGGGGGGCCATGGAGGGGGGGGTAATCCGGGGGGAGGGGGGGGGGGCAAGGGGGGTGTAAGAGGGAGAGGGGGAGAATAAGTAGTTGAGGTCAGGGAGGGAGGTATACAACCATTGTTAGTTCGATTTGTTGGGGGGGGGGGTTGTGGGGGGGTGACTAGAGGGGGAGCGAGTGAGAGGAGGAAGCCGGTATGAGGCAGGAAGGGAGGGTTAATAATACGTGCATTAGTCATCCCTAGCTTGGGTCGAAGTTTGAGAGAGCCTGAATAGCACAATTGAGCAGATACGTGATGGACTGGGCCCAAATTGTTAGTTCCGATTTGCTGTGGGGGGGAGGGGGGGGGGGGGGGGGGAGGGAGCAAGGGGGGGAGTGGGGGGTTGAGAGGTAAGAACCGGTGAGAGGGAAACAGGACGTGACCGGTGCAGGAAAGGGGAGGGCATATTAACAGCTCACTTGCCATACTTGATGGGAACCTGGGCCCGTTGTTAGTTTGGATTTGACGGTGTGGGGAGGGGGGCGGTGGGGGGGGGGCAAGGGGGGGAGTGGGGGGTGAGCGGTGAAAGGTAAGAGGGAGAGGGAACTAGGCAGTGAAGGAGGAAGGGAGGGCGTTTAAAACAGTTACATTCATTGATGGGAACCTGGGCCCTTTGTTAGTTCGGATTTGCCCTGTGTGGGGGGGAGGGGGGGATGGTCCAGGCTGGGGGGGGCAAAATGCTGTCTCCGCCTGGTGGGGGTGGGGCAAACCCCGTGGGGGGGGAGTGGGGGGGTGAGAAGCGTAAGATGGTGAGAGGGAAACTGGCAGTGATTGGCAGAAGAGAGGGCAGAAACAGGATGACCTTGGATACTTGATGGTAACCTGGGCCCCTTGTTAGTTTGGATTTGCTGTGGGGGTTGAGAAGGGGCAAGGGGGGGAGGGGGGTGGTCGACGGAGGAGACATGTGATGGTTACTTAAAGGGGTAGCGTAGAAAGGCATCATTACCCAATCACACACACCCGACACACAGCACTTATACCACCCCTCACCCCTCCTCCCACTCACCCCCTCCCACCCGCCACCAGGTATAAGAATCATTAATAAAAATTTATGACCAAATAATTAAAATAATAACCCAAATAAGTATGTAACTGATTTTCATGCATCAGCTTCAGGTAAGACTTAATACGCATAAAATACATAATGAGAATAATAATAAAATTGAACTAATAACTCAATTGACCATTGATTCATCAGATCAGTGGTATTAGTGGAAACCAAAAAAAAGTAAATTCAATAAAATATAAATATAAAAGGTAATTCAAGTAAATAATACAAATTAAAGAAAAGTAGAATAAATAATAAATTATAATAATTGTAGGCTCCTTTCATTCATGCGCTTCAAAGCGAAATTTAATCATAATAAAATAGACTTCAGCGCCAATAATAAACATAAATACATTTTACTCTAACATATAACCTCAATCCTGACTCTTTTTTATTCTATCAGCGTTAGTGTACTAATTTTGGCCATCAATTTTAAACAAGTTGTATTACTTGTTCATAAATAAAAAATATGGAACAACGGTTTCTTTTTTTTTTATTCTTAATAAATAAAATAATTTAAAATTTTTTGAATTCATCAATAACTACATTTAGCTGCATTGTTTCCTAGCCCATCCTGAGCTTGCAATTCACAGTGTTAAGAATTAAAACATTAATATGAATAATTTTAATGTACAAATATACTTTTCAAGATATAAATAGTTATATTATGCATTTAAATAATTGATTTACTCAAATCTCTTTACCTGTTTAATCATCAGCTTAGCGTCAATAATTGTGAAAAAGTAATTTTTTTTTCTTTCTTATAAACTAAAAATATAAAGAGAAATCAGAGAACTAAATTAATAGTATAATATTTTTAGCTACCTGCCCACTTATCACGATCTCAGGTGTAGTGTTTTGCGTTAAAATATGAAAAGCAAGCTCGTGTCTTCAATTTACAACATTTTTTTTTTAAATACGCCCCATATTGACCACTCTGAAGCCAATCAAATAAATTTCATCAAATATGACACTATAAAAATAGTATATTCACCAAATAAATAATACAAAAGCTTAAATTTCAGTCAGGAGCAGTCAGCGCATGATTCAGTGATTTGTCTGCCACAGGGACCGCCCCATTTGATGCTTAATGGAGTTCGGTGGATTTATGTCAGCAATTGAGTCCGGGGGCTTCTAGTATGTTGGGTCGGTGGTTTGTGTTAATGTTAGGGTGGTTCCCAGCCGCTGTTTGGTTGTTCGCTAGTATGCATGATTATTTTCCTCGGGTCGGTTTGTGTCTGGTCGCATGTGGTGTGATGTAGTGATGTGGTGTGGGTGTGTGTTTTGGCGCTCGCGTGCTTGGTTCGGTTCTTGTGTGGTGTGTTGGTTTTATCATGGTGTTGTGGTGAGGATGTGGATGTTGGCTTGTGTGTGTTGTGCGGGTTGTTTGGGTGTCGGTCTGTCTCGTGTTTTTGCATTGTGGGTGTGGTGCTGGCTGTTGGGCTTTTTTTTCTTTTCTGGAGGTGTGTGGTGTCGGATGCCTTTGTGGTCCTTGTGGTGCTGCTCCCTGTGGTTGTGGAGGTAGGCTGATCTTTAGTATGGTCCCTCTTTTCCCTGCTGTGTTGTGTTGTGTTGTGTTTGGGTTGGTTTGTCGTGTTGGGAGGTGTGGTTGGGGCGTGGATGGTGTGGTGTTGTGGTGTGGTGTGGGTTGGTGGTGTGGTGGTCGGTGTTTGGTTTGGTGGCTTGTGGTTGTATGCTGTGGTGTGTGGTGTGTGTGGTGTGGTTGGTGGTGTGGTATGGTGTGGTGTGGGTCTTGTGTTGTGTGGGTGGGTGCGGGTGCAGGTGCAGGGCGTGCGGTTTGTTTGTGGTGTGTGGCGCGTCGTGCTTAGCCTATCTTCTTCGTCGCTCCGAGTTGTGGTGTGATGGGGATATGTGGACTGTGGTGTGCTGTGGTGTGGGTGTGGGTGGTCTCTCCGTGGTGTGGTGACGAGTGTTGGTGTGGTGCAGTGGGTGTGGCTGGTTAGGGATAGATTCTGGAGGTGTGGCCACCAGGCACGGGTGGTGAGGTAGGACGGTTGGCAGTGACAAGGGCCTGTTGGACGGAAACCCGTCTCTTCAGCAGGAGACATAAGCGGATTGCCCTGACATGCTTGCCGTGGCATGGATCCGCCATGGCAATGCGAGAATAGACCCACGGCACATCTCAATCCGTGTATAGTTACTCGAACCAGCCTGTCGTCAGGCGCTCGAAGCAGCAGAGGTGAGCACAATCTGTCCATGCCAGGCTCTAACTTATGGCAGTGCGCGCTCACCTCAACGTTTCAACCAGCTGGCCGCTCGCATACTCATCCAGCTCCAGTTCATCTTCTCGGAACGGCGTGAGACGCCCGAGACAAGTTTACAGCTCTCTGCTCTATTCCCTGTTCGTTATGCTATACATGGACTAGAGGGGGGCCGTTGGGTCGCGATTGGTGCGCCTATTCGGATGTCGCTTGCGCTCCTTTCACCTGTGCGAGCTCGTACGTGCGCAGCGGCAGCCTATGGGCCCCGCCCGGCCTCCCTTTCCGGCGGCACAGTATGCGTCTCCGTACTCGGCGTTGCTTTGTAGTCGTCTACGTGGTCTGGCTAAACTTCCCTCCACCCTCAGCCACCCCTCGACACACCACTCCCCACCAAACCACCTTCCCTCCAACAATATAAAATACCCCTATTACATCACCCTCACCAAACCACTCAAACACACCACCACCATCCCTCAATCGAGCTCTCAAGCACCAGCCACTCAACCACCAACCACCGCCTCACAGACCGTAAATCACCACCTTCACCACCCCATACTCCACTCTCGAGCTCTCACACCCAAACCACTACAACCACCACCAGATAAAACCACCAGCCCTCCCACAACCCATCACCCCCCACCACCCTCCACCCTCACCCACCACCACCACCCGCCCTCAACACAACCTCAACACCAACCTCACCAACCTCACCAACCTCAATACACCACACCACCACAACGCCCTCATACACAACACTCACCAAACACTCAAACAACCACCTCACACAACCCTCACACCACCACCCCTCCCTCACAACCTCAATTCACCACCCCTCATACCACCTCCTCACCACAAACCTCTCCCTACAACCTCAGCACCACCCTCTAACCCACCATCACCATCCAAACCTAAACCCCTGACCCTCCAACCATTCAAAGCCACCCAACCCCAACCACCCCTCACCCCACCGCACCTTCACACCTCAGCTCACAACCGCTCACCACCTCTACAACCAACACAAACACCCACACCCTGTGCCCTCACCACCTCAAGCACCACCAAAACCACACCCTCCACCCCACAAACACCTCACCACCACAACCTACCGGCTCCCTCACGACGCTCAGCACCACCCTCACCACCACCGCCCTCACAACCTCAAGCACCACCCTCACCACCCTCACACACCCCCCTTCCCTCAACAAACCCAAAACAAACCACCCTACAACCAACCTCACCACACCTCACCACCCACCCCCACGCTTCTCAAAGTCACCTGCAAGCACCACCACTCACAAACGACCACCCGCACCCCCCCACCACCGACCTCCCACCCCACCGCCCATCCACACACACGTCATCACACCACCACTCACACAACCCCCTCACCACACTCCAGCCCTCACAACCTCTAATCAACTCACCCTGCACTCAACCCCCCTCACCACCACCCAGCCCTTCCACAAAAAACAGATACCTACCATCCCACCACCCTCACCCAAAACCGCTCCACCACTCCTCACACACATCCTTATAACCACCCACACCACCGGCCCCTCACAACCTCAAGAGACCACACTCAACCACCCTCACCCCACCAGCCCTCTAACAAAACAACCTACAAGCACCCACCCTCACCGCCCTCCTACCACCTGCCCCTCCATCCTCACAGCCACCCTTCAACACCCTCAACACCACTCCTAAAAACGCCTCACATAAACCAACCTCCTACACACCACCCTCCCCACTCTCAGCACCCTACCAAACCGGTACCCATACCCACCTCCCGAATCAACACACCTCAAGCACCACTCTCCTCACACCCTACCACCACGCCGGCCCATCAAACCATCAAGCCAACCACCCTCACCACCACCCCCACCTACCTGACCAGATTGCGTAAATACCGACTTCCAGACGGTCCACCAACAAACCAGCATGCGTTTTTTACACCATTTACAGGGTGCCCCCTACCTACCATAGCTGTCAACTTAAAAACAACATCCACCCAAAAACCAAAAATCCCACATATCCTCCCTACCCTATCCCACCATTCCCTGCCTCACCCCCCACGCCCACTCAGCCTCACCCCACACCAACACCACATGATTGGTTTTAATCTGATTAGGGTGGATGTGATTTGCCCTTATGTGGCACTACGAAGCAGACAGTGCCAGATAGCTCATCGACTCCAAACCGATTGTGATTGCACCCTGCTCACCTTTTCTCAGCACGTCTTCTCTAAGGGGGACTGCATGGTGCAGCAGAGGCATCGACAACATGGAAGCATGTGCGGGGTATTTGAGGTCTAATGAGAGAGTATTAGAGTGGAGTGGATATATGGGGTCGCTTATGTGTGTGTGGGTGGGGGGTGGCAATGGAAGAATAGTCGATAAAAGATCGAAGTGCGGGGTGCTGTGTTGTGATGTTTGGAGGGGGGAGGTGGGGGGGGGGGGGTGTCAGTACTTACCAGACACCTCAACAGGGGGCAGGCAGGGACCGTTAGTAGGGTTTGGACAATGGCAAAGTGTAAAGATTGATTGTTTTTGGGTGGGGTAGGGGGGGGTGGAACTCCGCAAACTCTCACAGGGGACAAGAGCATGCCCTTGTAAGGTTGGCAAAATGGACCCGAAGTTTTGAAGGTGTGTGGTTGTGTGTGTGTTGGGGTGTGGGGGGGGGGGGGGGGGGACTCACACACAACTCAATGTGGCAGAGCATATCGATGCTTTTGCTGGTTTGGTGCGTCTGGAGGAGGAAGTTTTAGAAGGGCGTGGGGGGTGGGGGGGGGGGGACCTCCACACGCTATCAAGGTGAACAGTCATGGGCGACGCCATTGAAGCTGTTGCTAATGGATTTCTCGAAAGGAGTTATAGAACAGGTGGGGGACTGGGATCGTGGTGTGTGTGTGGGAGGGGGGGGGGGGGGGGGGGGGGGGCTCCAGGGCGGATGGATGAGCCTTTGCGGGCTTGGCTCTGGAGAGGAGTTTAAAAGGTGGGGGGCTGGGTGTGGTGGTGTGTGTGGGGGGGGGGGGGGGGGGGGGTGCTCGAGGGGGGATGGATGAGTTTTTACAGGTAGGTTCTGGAGAGGATTTCGAAGGTGGGGGCTGGGTGCGAGGGTGTGTGTTGTGGGGGGGGGTGCTCGAGGGCAGATGGATGAGTTTTTACAGGGTAGGTTCTGGAGAGGAGTTTAGAAGGTGGGGGCTGGGTGCGAGGTGTGTGGGGGGTGGGGGGGGGGGGGGGTGTTCGAGGGCAGATGGATGAGTCTGTGCGGGTGGCTCTGGAGAGGAGTTTAGAAAGCGTGGGCTAGGTGCGGTGTGTGTTTGTGGGGGGGTGCTCGAGGGCAGATGGATGAGTCTGTGCGGGGTTGGCTCTGGAGAGGAGTTTAGAAAGCGTGGGCTAGGTGCGGTGTGTGTGTGGGGGGGGGGGGGGGGAGAGTGGGGGGGGGGGTACAAAGGGGGACTGGCATCGAAGGGCAGAGGGAAGAGTCTGTGGCAGGGGTTGGCTGTAGGAGAGGGTCTTTTAGTAAAGCGTGGTCTATGTGCGATGTGTGATGGTGGGGTGGGGGGGGGGGAGCCCTACAGAGGCAATGGAAACTATAAAATACGCTAGCTCCTTGGAGGAATTCTAAATCCATCAAGCTAGAAAAAAAAAACTTTCAGATTTGAAAAAAAGAATCTCATCTTGTGCTGCAGGTGCCATGAGGCTAGCCGGCCATCACAAACACTGTCCCTGGAGGAGGCCTAAAAACATACAGATTTGAAAAGCTAGAAAGATTTGAAAAGCTAGAAAAAACCCACTTTCAGATTTGAAAAGCTAGACAAAAAACACTTTCAGATTTGAAAAAAAGAATCCCTTCTTGTCCTGCAGGTGCCATGAGGCTAGCCTGTCACTTGCTGACCAACCACCAACAACTCAACCAACAACAACAACTCAACCCAAACTAAACCAACAACTCAACCACCACCAACAACTCAACCACCACCTACAACTCAACCCAAGCTCAACCACCAACTCAACCACCAACAACAACTCAACTGTCCTGCAGGTGCCATGAGGCTAGCCAATCATCACAAGTTGCCATGCACAAATGACTGAAGGATACTACTATCTTCACTCGTCAGTGGTTTAGTTTGGTTGTGGTGGTTTTGTAAATTGGTGGGTTGAGCGGTCTATCCGTGGTGGTGTAATGTGTTTGGGTTCACAGTCTTTTTGCACTCGCTATAGGATCTCTATCTTCCTGCAGGTGGGTTGGGTTCACTGTCTCTTTTTTTGCACTTGCTGAGAGGAACTTTTTTTTAACCAAGCCCACCTGCACTCGCTGGGAGGATCTCTATCTTCCTGCAGGTGGGTTGGGTTGAGCGGTGGTGGTGGTGCAAGTGGGTTGGGTTCACTGTATTTTCTTTTTGCACTTGCCATAGGATCTCTATCTTCCTGCAGGTGGGTTGGGTTCACTGACTCTTTTTTTGCACTTGCTGAGAGGAACTTTTTTTTTTAACCAAGCCCACCTGCACTTGCTGAGAGGATCTCTATCTTACTGCGGGTGGGTTGAGTTGGGTGGTGGTGGTGTAAGTGGTGTCTGTTGAATTGTGTTTCGTTTTTTTCGTGTGTATGTGGTGTGCGTGGCTGTGTTTTCCCCGCAGTTTGACTGTTGTGGGGTGGTGTTGAAGGTGGGTTGATAAGGGGTTGGGTTGGTAGTGGGGTGCATTGGACAAGGTCCTTCTTTGGGTGCACTGTTCGAGAGGACCTCTATTTCCTCAGTGGGTTTGGTTCACTGTCTCTCTCCTCTTTTTTTGCACTTCCAAGCATATCTCTTCTTTTTTGCTGAGATCTCTTTTGACATAGCACTTGTTGACTGATCTCTTTTTTGCATAAGAGGGATCCTTTTTTTTTTTTGCACTTGCTGAGAGGATCTCTATCTTCCTGCAGGTGGGTTTGGTTCACTGTCTCTTTATTTTGCACTTCCTGAGAGGGTCTCTTTCTATGCTGAGAGGATCTTTTTTTTGCTGAGAGGATCCGTTTTTTGCTGAGATGATGCCCTTTGTGTTTTTATGCTGTCCGGATCCCTTTTTTTGCGAGAGTACCCCTTTGGTTGCTGAGAGGATGCGGTCTTTTTTTTTTGCTGAGAGTTGGATCCCTTATTGTGGCTGAGAGAATCTCTGTTTTTTGCATGAAGGACCCCTTTTGTGCTGAGAGGATCTCTTTTTTTGCTGAGAGGATCTCTTTTGTGCTGAGAGGATCTCTTTTTTTGCTGAGAGGATCTCTTTTGTGCTGAGAGGAACTCTTTTTTTGCTGAGAGGGTCCCTTTATTTTTGCCTGAGAGATTTTTTTAACCAGCCCCCCATCCTGCAATTTACTGGGAGACTCTTCATTCCTGCAGATGGGGTGTTGTTCCTGTCTCTCCTTTTTTGCCTCACTTTTTGGAGTTCCATATTCTTCACTTCGCTCCCCCTGGTCCGTTTGTGTTTGTTTGTCACCCAGTCCCTAGCTCTGGGTTTCGGGTTTAGGGTTTTAAACCTTAAACCCGTTTGTGTTTGTTTGTCACCCTGTCCCTAGCTCTGAGGTATATCCACTTTTTATTTTGGGGGCCATGCTTAGCATCCTCTAGGCAGCTCCCTTTCCCTGTCCTCGAGCCAAGCCAGAGGCTAGCTAGTGCGCCTGCAACTGGCAGACTGTCAATGACAGGAGCTGGCATGATTACCCCGCATTAACATGAAGCTGGCATGAAACTGGCATAAGGCGCATGGACACGAAGCTGGCATAACTGCATGAAGCCAATAACGTGAGCTGGCATGAAACTGGCATGAGCGCATGACTGAAGACTGGCACGAAACTGGCATGAAGCGCAGTTACATGAGCTGGCATGAACTCTGACACTGAACGCGCACTGACATGAAGCTGGCATGAATACTGGTCATAATGCCTAAATGACATAGCTAGGCAGAAACTGAGCATGAGCGCATACGACATGTAAGTGGCATCAAACTGGCTGAGCGCCATTACATGAACTCTGCAATGAACGGACATTACATCGCATGTCATGACGCTGTGCCACGAACTGGCATGAACGCAGGGACATGAAGCTGGCATGAAACTGGCATTAACTCATGACATGAAGCTGGCATGAAACTTACATATAGGCGCATGACATGAAGCTGGGGCCTGAAACGGACATGAAGCGCATACAGGAAGCTGGGCAAAAACTGGCAAATGAAGCGGCATGCATGAAAGCGGGCTGAACTGACATGAACGCGATGACATTAAGCTGGCAAACTACCTGGCATGACGCATGACCTGAAGCGGGCTTATACGTGGCATGAAGCGCAGACGATTGAAGCTGGCATGAAACTACATGAAGGCGCAGTGACATAAAGCGTTGGCAAAACGGGAACTGGCATGTGATCTCATGACATGAGCTGTCATAAACTGCATGAAGCGCGTGCAATGTAAGCTGGCATGAGACTGGTCAGGTGAACGCGCAGTATACATGACGACTGGCACGAACTGACCTAAGCGCATGACAACGAACTGGCCCGAAACTGGCATGAAGGGCATGACATGAAGCTGGCATGAAACTGACATGAAGCGCATGACATGAAGCTGCAACGGAAAACTGGCAGTGAAGCCGCGACTTGACATGAACTGGCATGAAACTGGCAATGAAGCGTCATGGACTGAAGCTGGCATGAAGACTGGCATGAAGCGCATGACATAAGCGGCCATGAAACTGACATGAGCGCATGAACAGGAAGCTGGCACGAAACTGGCATGAACTCTGACATGAAGCTGGCAATGAGACGTGGCATGAAAGCGACATGACGATGAAGCTGGCATGAAACTACTAGCGCATGACTTAGAGCGGCATGTAAACTGCATAAGCGCATGACAATGGAAGCTTGCATAACTAAACTGGGGCAATGAGAGACGCATGGACATGAGTCTGGCATGAATCTGGCTGAGCGCATGAATGAAGCTGGCATGAAACTGCCATGAACTGCAAAGTGGGGGACTTGAAGGCTTGGGCACGAACTGGGCCAGAACGCATGAATGAACACGTGGCAGTTAAACTGGCATGAAGCCATTACATGAGACTGATCTGGCGTGAAACTGACATGAAGCCGTCATGAAACTGTGGGCAAGCTTGGCATGAAACGGTTACAATGAAGACGCAATTGACACTTAAGCTTGGCAAACTTGGCATGAGCGCATGACAGAAAGCTGGCATCCGAAACTAACATAATCGCATGACACATAAGCTGCACGAAACTGGCATGAAGCGCATGACATGACGCTTGCGATGAACTTTCCATGAGCGCATACATGAAGCTTTGCATGAAACGGCATGACGCCAACTGACATGAACTGGCAGCTAGAACTGACATGGAGCCGCATGAAATGAAGCTGGCCCGAAACTGGCGAGCGCAGACATGAATGCTGGCATTAACTGACAGAGCGCATGACCTTCAGCGGGGCAACCGAAACTGGCATGAATCGACATAGACATGAAGCCTGCTGGCATGAAACTGGCATGAAGCGCATGACATGAAGCTGGCATGAAACTGGCATGAAGCGCATGACATGAAGCTGGCATGAAACTGACATGAAGCGCATGACATGAAGCTGGCACGAAACTGGCATGAAGCGCATGACATGAAGCTGGCATGAACGGCATACGCGCCATGAATGAAGCGGGCATGCAAACTGACATGACAATCGCTTACAGGAATGCCTGCTGGCATACTGGCATGAAGCGCATGACATGAAGCTGGCACGAAACTGGCATGAAGCGCATGACATGAAGCTGGCATGAAACTGGCATGAAGCGCATGACATGAAGCTGGCATGAAACTGGACATGAAGCGCATGACATGAAGCTGGCATGAAACTGACATGAAGCGCATGACCAGGGTAGCCCCCTAAAGAAGCAGTTGTTTTGCTGTTGCTCTCATGTTTTTTTCCCCCTCTTGCCGTCCTGTTGTTGGCCCCCCCTTCTCTTTAGCCCCCTCTTTCTCTCCTGTTGTTGGCCCCCCACTTTGTTGTTGGCCCCCCCGCTTTGTTGTTGTTGGCCCCCCCGCTTTGGCCCCCTCTTTCTCTCCTGTTGCCCCCCCCCCCCCCCCCCCCCCCCCCCCTTCCCCCCCTGACTGAAACATTCAAGGTACGAAGTATGACCTGTCGACATCGATTTCCAACTCATCCACTGAATTCCTTTAAGACAAGGTCCGTCTGTATGTCTCATCACCCTAACTGTTTTGTTTTGCGCAATGCGTTTCAAATTGAGCGACTTAGTGCGACCCCAATGCAAAGCGCAGAGCTAGGTGGGGGGGCGGGGGGGGGCATTTCTGACTAGTTTATCCAGCTCCATGCATCGCCATGCAGCAGCGGAATGGTGAGGCAATGTAGTAAAAAAAGTGATAAACCTAATTGCTGTTCGACAAACTCACCTAACCTCAACCCACTCAACTCAACCTAAACTCAACCACCAACTCAACCACCAACAACAATTCAACCCAAACTCAACCACCGACTCAACCACTACCAACAACTCAACCCAAACTCGAACCAAACTCAACTCAACCCACCAGCCTCAACTCAACCCAAACCAAACTCAACTCAACCCACCCACCTCAACTCAACCCACCCAACCCAACCCAAACTCAACTGCCGCAGTCACGCTCCGAAATGGATGCCCAGGTGGCAGACCCTATGGAGAATGTGGCAATAGATGAGCCAGCTGCTGAAGATGAAGAGTGTGTGGAGCGCTGCCATGACCCCCCCCCCCCCCCCCCCCCCCCCCCCCTCCACACACACACACACACACACACCACCACCACTACCGCAAACTCACAACCACCACCACCTGACCACCACCAACACTCAACCAAACCCAAACTCAACTGACGCAGTCACGCTCTGAAATGGATGCTGAGGTGGCGGAGCCTATGGAGGATGTGGCGACAGAGCAGCCAGCTGCAGAAGATGAAGAGTGTGTGGAGGTGGCCCATGAGGAAAAGCACAGTAGGGTGAGTTTGGGTTGTGGTTGAGTTGGTGGTGGTGGTGGTTGAGTGCGTGGAGGTGGTTGAGCTGCTGAAGATGAAGAGTGTGTGGAGGTGGCCAATGAGGAAAAGCACACAAGGTTGGGTTTGGGTTAAGTTGGTGGTGGTTGGGTTTAGTTGTTGGTGGTGGTTGAGTGTGTGTGTGGAGGTGGCCGATGAGGAAAAGCACACAAGAGTGAGTTTTTATTTAATACAGGATTTTTGGCGGATTAACTGGCTTCGGTCAGCTCCATCTTGTGGTGGTTGAGTGTGTGGAGGTGGCCGATGAGGAAAAGCACACAAGGGTGAGTTTTTTTTAAATAAAGGATTTTTGAACCCTGAACCCCAAACCTTGGACACTGGCTTCGGTCACCTCAATCGTGGGTCATAGCCATCGTGGGGCATCCTGCCTCCTCCTACAGGGTGGAGGGCGGATGTAGCTCCACACTCCACACACCCTGCTGACTCGCATCTGTTAAAATTCTCATGAGCCCCACACAGCACACACCATGCTGATTTGCTTGCATATTTCAAAATACTCATTTAGCCCCACACCCCACAACCCCGGCTGACTTGCATCTGTCAAAATGCTCATGTAGCCCCACACCCCACAACCCCTGCCGAATTGCTTGTATCTGTCCAAATACTCATGTAGCCCCGCACTCCGCACCCCCTGCTGAATTGCTTGTATCTTTCAAAATACTCATGGCCCACCCACCCACCCACCCACCCCAACTGAAGGTATGCATATTTCAATATACTCATGACCCACCCACCCACCCCAACTGAATTTATGCACATTTCAAAATGCTCCTGTAGCCGTACACCCCACACCCCCTGCTGAATTGCTTGCATCTTTCAAAATACTCATGGCCCACCCACCCACCCCAACTGAAGGTATGCATATTTCAAAATGCTCATGACCCCACCCACCCCAACTGAATTTATGCGTATTTCAAAATGCTCATGTAGCCGTACACCCCACACCCCCTGCTGAATTGCTTGCATCTTTCAGAATACTCATGGCCCACCCACCCACCCCAACTGAAGGTATGCATATTTCAAAATACTCATGACCCACCCACGCACCCCAACTGAATTTATGCATATTTCAAAATGCTCATGTAGCCGTACACCCCACACACCCTGCTGAATTGCTTGTATCTTTCAAAATACTCATGGCCCACCCACCCACCCCAACTGAAGGTATGCATATTCCAAAATGCTCGTGTAGCCCCCCACCCCACATTCACCATGGCTGAATGTATGCATATTTCAAAATGCTCAAGTAGCCCCCCACACCACACACCACACCCCCTGCTGAATTGCTTGCATCTTTCAAAATACTCATGACCCACCCACCCACCCCAACTGAATGTATGCATATATTTCAAAATGCTCATGTAGCCCCACACCCCATAACCCCTGCTATATTGCTGTATATTTAAAAATGTAGCCCACACTCGTGTAGCCCACCCCCCTGTCTGAATTGATGCATATTTAAAAATGCTTGTGTAGCCCACCCCCCTGTCTGAGAATGTCACAAAGGCCAACGCTCTAGGCCCCAAGGCTGGCTCTGCGCTAGCTGGCCCTGGGCCCTCCTCTGTCAAGCCAAGCCTTGCAAGCACTGGCTCAGCAGGCCACAAGCCAGCTATGGGCGGAGAGAAGCGCAAGGCTGCTGGAAGTCAGAACAGCGCTAACCCCTTTGCACGTCGACCCACAAAGGCTCCCAAGGGTGGGAGGGCCTGAGCAGTGGGGAGATGGCACACTGCCACAGCTGTACCAACCCCTCTGCACGTCGACCCACAAAATAGGTCCTAGGGTGGGAGGGCCTGAGCAGTCGGGAGATAGCACACTGCCACAGCAGTACTAAACCCTTTGCACGTCGACGCACAAAGGCACCCTAGGGTGGGAGGGCCTGAGCAGTGGGGAGATGGCACACTGCCACAGCTGTACCAACCCCACTGCACGTCGACCCACAAAAGAGGTCCTAGGGTGGGAGGGTCTGAGCAGTGGGGAGATAGCACACTGTCACAGCAGTACTAAACCCTTAGCACGTCATTCCACAAAGGCTCCAAAGGGTGGACGGGCCTAAGCAGAGAGATGGCACACTGCCACAGCACTGGGCCACATGCCAGCCATGGGCGGTGAGAAGCGCAAGGCTAGTGGAAGTCAGAACAGCACTAACCCCTTTGCACGTTGGCCAACAAAGGCGCCCAAGGGTGGGAGGGCCTGAGCAATAGCTATTATTTCCAGCTACGAGCAGCAGCTTCTAGGCAGCTACCTGAGCCAGCCACTGGGTTAAGCCCTAAGATCCGGAAACAGTACTGGAAACATCTCACACACACGCACACGCAGGAGATAAAACTTGTAGCAACCCTTTCCACACACACCCTCCCTCCCTCACACACACATGCACACGCAGGGGAGAAAACTTATAGCAACCCTTTCCACACACACACACCCTCCCCCCCTCACACACACATGCACACGCAGGAGAGAAAACTTGTAGCAGCCCTTTCCACACACACACGCATACACCCTCCCCCCCTCACACACACATGCACACGCAGGGGAGAAAGCTTGTAGCAACCCTTTCCACACACACACACACACACTCCCCGCCTCACACATACGCGCAGGAGAGAAAACTTGTAGCAGCCCTTTCCACACACACACGCATACACCCTCCCCCCCTCACACACACGCGCACACGCAGGGGAGAAAACGTGTAGCAACCCTTTCTTATCCATAGCCAAAACTGTTTTAGTCAATGTACAACCCTGTATAGCCAACGCTGTATTAGCCTAATTTGTGGGATTGTCTATTCGGGAAAGCATTTAGCAATCTCTTCCATGTCCACCGCTGCTAATCCAGTACTGGACATTTCAAGCCATGTCAATGATGGCGTTGTGCCAGACTGAGGTGTCCAAGGTTGGAGCTGGGAACGAATGGGAAGGAATGGTGTAATCGGGGGAGGGGTCAGGACAGATAGATAGATACGCTTGGATTTGAAATGTGTGGTGTAGTGTTTTAGCTGAGTACCTAAGGAATTGGAATGGCTGAACTTGGACTTAAACTTGGTTACATAGCTTCGGCCAGCAATTTGGCTGCTCGCCGTCTTTGGCAGTAAAAACATTCTTACCAGGAAAATGTAAACGCGAACAAAACACTTTTTCCATTTATTTCCATTTTTTGAATGGTTGCATGGTTCTATACGCATTGAGGCGTCCCACCATCTGCAAGACACAATCCGTCGTTTGAACGAATTGATACCCACAGAAACAGGGAGTAGAATCACCGATACCCTCGGAAGACAGGGAGTGCCGAGGATTGGATTGCTAACATGCTTTTCGCCAATGAAGTGACGATTGGATTGCTAACATGCTTTTAACCAATGGAGTGACGAGGATTGGATTGCTAACATGCTTTTGACCAACTCTGGGCTGCTCACCGTCTGTTGGCCAGAGTAAAACAAAGGACCCCCCCCCCCCCCCCCCCCCCCCCCCCCAAACACACACATACATGCCTCAACATGAGGCAAGAGTATTACTCGGCCCTCGACTGAGTAGTGCATTGACTAGTCCTAGGCAGCGTCGCAAGCGCCGCCGAAACATGGGGAGCATAATCATTGTTACACCACACACCCGAGTACAAATGGTAATCATATGGCTGCAGATAGTTGAAGACATGTCGAGGTCGACCTGCCTTCAATTTGAATTGTTCCATGGCTTTTCAGCCAACTCTGGGCTGCTCACTGTCCTCCAAATCCAAGTCCCCTAGTGCGAAATTTGTGGACAGCACTGCGATTCCTTAAATGCCGTTATATAAGTGTTCACTCCATTAGTGTAACAGAAACCAGGAAGCATACAACATGAGGCAAGAGTATTACTCTGCCCTCGACAGAGTAGTACTCGGTAGTCGTAGGCAGCGTATAAGTGCACCCTCCATTAGAGTAACAGAAACCAGGGAGGATACTAAGCACATTAGACAGTTTACAGCATTACATATACAATATATGATTGTTATTATATATATTCGGTATATCAGCCTTCAGGCTGCTCACCTTCTGCTGGCAGATAAAAACATGGATAGCATAAATACTTATACACCACAGTCAAGAGTACGTACAGGGCAGCAGACAGTTCATGGACATGTTGAAGAGAGATTGTCAACTTGAACTCGATTATATGGCTCCAGCCTTAATGGTGGATTGTATACCACGCGGCCATCTGGTACGACCACACTCAATAACATATAACTTCATCCATATCCTTGTGGACACGCCATTTGCATGCGTGTTTTTCCTGGTTTCGGGGTGGGTGGGTGGGTGGGTGGGTGGGTGGGGGGGGGGGGGGGGGCTTGCGCATGTGCCACGTAAACTCCGATGGCTTTGAACAACCCTCAAACCTCTGGAAGAGTGACAGGCCTGTCGGTGACCGCCTGCGGTTAGAAGTTAGACCTGTAGGAGCTGTGTCCTGTACCTCAAGATTGTACTTTACTATGAGGGGCGTGGTTTCATACCTCATTTGAGACTTGGAAACCGCCGTCCTCAACGTTTTCTTATCGATTGGTTTTTTTTCTTCTCCATTCGGCCCTCGCAGTTTTCCCCCTATCCTTCTGGATCCTCTTTCTGGATTTTTCTTTCCAGCAACGGCTACAGCTACTCCCACACCCTCTATTCAACATATTGATTATCATGAACTCCTGCCTTGTCCAAACCCCTTGCTCATGCTCTGGGCGTCTTGCGAGGCCCACAGTATCTTATATCTCCAAGGTAGGTTACGTTTCTCACCGAATGTCGCTATTCCGGAGCCTTTCTTGCTACAATTCCTCGTGACAAGCTTATCTGAGATACCCTTTCTTGACGAACCCGCTGCAGAGGAATTCCAAAGCCTTCAGGCAGGTCGCAGCCTCTGCCATCCCTCGACGAGTGAGTTATGCAGTGTTGGCTGTTAGATGCCCGTATCCATCCTCACACATCAACCGTTGGGGTAGTACGGTTGGAAATAGTAGTGGATGCGCGCTCACGCTCGTGGAACGGAGATGAAGGGCTTGGACGTAGGGGCGTTCGATTGCGAAGAAACGTAGCGAGGCCTCAGTGAATTTCAATTTTAAAATCCACTCGTGTTGGCTTCATGCGTCATGGTGTTGAAGATATTCGATTCGTCAGGGTTTCCTGTGTTTAAGCAGGTTGGGATCTGCACCGCGCAAACACTGCGATGGGCTGGCCAGTTTGAGGCATAAGTGATTGGGACTAGAGCTGATTCCATCTTGTCCCAAACTGCCTTGCTCCTGCTCTACTATGTGAACGATGCACCCACCCCGCTGCTCACAATTGTCTTCTCGCACGTTGGCTTTAGCAATTCTGAGGACCCCCTCCCTACACTGACAGTAAGGACTGCTCGATAAGGTTTACTCGAGAATTCGGTTCAAGTAGTGAGGATTCGGAAATTCCTCTCCGCCTGGTGAGATCATGCTTTGATGCATTTCGTAGCTCACAGCACGCCACGGAGAGGCGGGGGGTGAGAAATTGGTTCGCGATTTCACGGTGTTCCGGCAGTTGGACCGCACCAGACCAGCTCAAGCGATAGTTTAAACGAGAGACGGGGGGCATACAGGTGAGCGGGGAAAAGGAAAGGAATAATTTTGCAGCTATCTGGTAGCCACAAGGCGATGTGGTTTTTGCCCGGAAGCTACCTTCCTTGCTTTGGTTACATGGTCCATCCGGGTCCATTAGCCTTCTGGCTGCTCACCGTCCGCGAGCGGAGTGAACATGGGTGGTATGAACGGTCCTACACCAAACTCTGAATACTAAGTATCTTCCCGTGAATGAACGGATCTTAGACCCCAACGTTGCCCGCCCGTCTCGGATCATCTCGCCAGCAGATGTCGGGGATCCGGAATCCGTCGTACAGAGAGGGAGGGGGGGGGGGGGGGGGGGGGGGGGGAACTGTTTGCTTGCATCCATTTGGCGATCCCGTCTCGCGTCCCATCATCGGAATGACCAGGCGCATACATTCAGCTAGCCCTGAAAGATTGCCCCCCCCTCCACACTGTTTCTTTTGGGGGCTGAAGAGTACCAGCTTCTACTAAGAGTAGCAGCTTCTAGACAGCTCCCTTTCTGCGTCCTTGGGCCAAACCTGAAGCTAGGCAATGCGTCAGGAAGCTGACATTACATTATTATGCAGCCAAAATTATTACATTACAATGCAGCCAAAAGCTATGGGATTGATGCAGTGGCTGGCCAACTGAGCTGGCTAGAAGCAGCCATGCGTAGCAAAAAAGAAAAAGCGCCCCTTCACACACACCACCACCACATCACCATGTAATGACTGGGCTGATAGAGATTACTAGCTCTCAAGCCTAGCAATCCAGCCTAGTGCTTCATCTCTCCAAGACACTTCAGCATAGTAAACCAGGACAATTCAGCAGAGCCTCTGCATCCTCCGCTCCTTAATCAGCCTCCCCAACCAGAGATTTGTATTTCCGCTACCTATCCCCATCGCTACCTGAAAACCTGTTTCGGGCGAAATATTCACTACACGAGGCCCCCTACCCCCCCAGCTCTCAGGGGGCGCTGCCCCCCGAACACCCCAGGCCGCCCCTACTAAAGCTACCAGGACTCCGTCCCTAGAGGAGGCCTAAACCCATGAACTTACTAGGTAATCCACTTTCTGAACTGAAAAATAAACTCTGTACCTAACCCACCCCCCAATCCCTCCTGCAGACCAACTTTTTCTACTTTGACCCTGAGAATCCCGATAATGTGGTTGAGGTTAAAGCTGCCCCAGCTCCCGCATCACCAGCCAGGAGGAAAGTAGCTCTTGCTACATCACCCGCGCTCGATGGATTGGATGGATCGATTGTCAGTGAGGTGGGTCATGCCTTGGGACCGGCATATCATATGATTTTGACCAAAGGCGAGTAGGATCTCATACAAATTGCATCATATGATAGTGTACATAAATGGTAACTTTAGCCTAGCCAGGCCGCCGGCATCATATGATATAATATTTCCGCTCCCTAGTCATGCCTCTCTTGCATGGAATTGTTTTGAGGAGTTTCAGTCAGGCTAGAGTTTGCCGAGTAGCACTAAGCACATGGCCACACATGCATGCCCTCACCCTCCCCGCGGTATTCATCCCCCCCACCCCCACCCACCCACCCACATAACCCCCCCCCACACCACCTCCACCACCACCCATACACCAGCTTCCACCTAGATCCCCATACACACGTGCCACCAACCACTTACCACCAACAACCAACCACTGACCCCCCACCCCCACCCTTGCTGCAGATCCATGCCAACATGGGCATCGGCACAACCAACCACTAAACTCCATCCCGTGTATTCAAGCATACATGCTCGTACACATGCATGCGCTAGCATTCATTGGGGGTCTTGAAAGGAACTTATGAATGCTCACTCATGCAGCCCCCACCCCACCCCCGGCTCCAACACCCAGACTTACACATACACGCATGCAAATTAACACACACACACATGCATGCTACAGGCACAACCTGCTGCTCTTACTACTGAGCAAGTAGCCAAGATCAGCACCATGCAGCAGAAGCTAGCCGTCCAGCTAGAGTCAGAGAGGCAAAGAGTAATGACGCTGCAGAAGTACGAAGGGCAGTACAAGGAGTGGAGAGTACGTTGCGATCAGCTGTCCAAGGAGGTGGACACATGCCAGGTGTGTTTTGGCTTGGGTATTTTGGCTTGGAGTGCACCAGTTTGGCCTGGGTATTTAGGCTTGGGGGGCACCAGTTTGGCCTGGGTGTTATGGCCTGAGTATTTAGGCTTGGGGGGCACCAGTTTGGCCTGGGTGTTATGGCCTGGGTATTTAGGCTTGGGGGGCACCAGTTTGGCCTGGGTGTTATGGCCTGGGTATTTAGGCTTGGGGGGCACCAGTTTGGCCTGGGTGTTATGGCCTGGGTATTTAGGCTTGGGGGGCACCAGTTTGGCCTGGGTGTTATGGCCTGGGTATTTAGGCTTGGGGGGCACCAGTTTGGCCTGGGTGTTATGGCCTGGGTATTTAGGCTTGGGGGGCACCAGTTTGGCCTGGGTATTTTAGCTTGGGGGGCACCAGTTTGGCCTGGGTATTTTCGCCTGGGGGGCACCAGTTTGGCCTGGGTATTTTAGCTTGGGGGGCACCAGTTTGGCTTGGGGGGCTCCAGTTTGGCCTGGGTGTAATGGCCTAGGTATCTTGGCTTGGGGGGCACCAGTTTGGCCTGGGTATTTTGGCTTGGGGGGCACCAGTTTGGCCTGGGTGTAATGGCCTGGGTGTTATGGCCTGGGTATTTTAGCTTGGTGGACACCAGCTTGGCCTGGGTGTTATGGCCTGGGTATTTTGGCTTGGGGGGCACCAGCTTGGCCTGGGTGTTATGGCCTGGGTATTTTAGCTTGGGGGGCATCAGACTTAGGTTTCATTACTAGGCCCCCGGGGACTAAGGTTTAGGTTTGAAAGGGAGGGAGGGAGTCACCTCAGTGTCTAGCTGAAAAGCAGTGTCCAGAGACTTGTGGGAGGGGGCCATTGGAAATGTAATCAAAAGAGTTAACTTGGCCAACGTTTTAGTTACAACTTATGACAATGAGAGCAATAATGGGGCTCTGTAAGAGTGCATAATATCTATAAAAGCTCTATCCAGGATAGTGAATAGATGCTATTAACCACTTACTAACCATTTACCACTACCGAAGAGTCAAGGGGTCCATCAAGCTAAAGGGCTCAATAAACTTTGGGCCCTAACTAGACAACTTTCTCCCGTTGGGGTAGACGCCGGCTGACATACGAAGGGGGGAACAGGGAACGTCAATGGATGGAAAATCGGAGAGAGGATTTGGTCGCATGCATGGAAAGAGGGATGGAGCTGCAGGCCGGGAGTGATGCTCTAGTAGTAGCTACGAATCCGAATTCTCATCATCGTCAATGCATGCTCTAACAATTCGGATTATGATGGCAACTGCAGACGAAGCACTAGCAAGTTACCCTACTGTCCTGCAGATCAACATGCAATCACGAGGCACTCTGCAATATGCGGAAGGGGCAGTCGGTCTGAGAGCTACTAATGAGCCAAATTTACCGCGGAACATCCCAACCAGGCGGCAGTCGCGATAGCTCAGATCTACGATCGAGATGATTAGTCGGCTATGGGTTAGCTTGAGGACAGCGACGGAGTCAAGAGGGGGCAATAACACGCAAACAATTAAGTCGTGTAGGGCTCTGCAGCTGACCTACAGCAGTGTTGACTTCCGAAAGTGCGAGAATTAGACAAATTGGCTCAAACCGCTAAGACAGCTAGCCAGGAGTCAACTTAGTTGTGATGCTCTTTTAGTAGCTACGAATCCGAATTCTCATCATCGTCGATGCGTGCTCTTACAATTCAGATTCTGATGGCTACTGCAGACGAAGCACTAGCAAGTTACGCTACTGTCCAGGAGGTCAACATGCAATCACGAGGCACTCTGCAATATGCGGAAGGGGCAGTTGGTCTGAGAGCTACTAATCGACTGCAGAAAATTGGAGTAGCGGTGTGGGGCTGCCGTTAGGGAGTGCGCGCGACTACCTAGAATACAGTGGCTTTGGGACTGCAAATGATGGCCGTGTTTGCAAAAACGATGAAGGGTACCCTATACGCAGATTGGCTTGTTGGCTTGCGCTCGCTGGGAGTGACTGGGGGACTCGTGACCAGGGAGTAGATGTCATCGCGTTTTTGAGTGGCTTTGGTACTGCATATGATGGCCGTGTTTGCAAAAATGATGGGGGGTATCCTATACGCAGATTGGGTTGTTGGCTGGGGCTCGCTGGGAGTGACTGGGGGACTCGTGACCGGGGAGTAGATGTCGTCGCGTTTTTATCGGTCGTCACTTCTTCGGGGGTGTGACTGACCTCTACGCGGCTTCTAGTTTTGACCGCTTCCCTTTCTAGTAGTGACCGCTTTCTTCTAGTTTTGACCGCTTGCCTGACCGTGCAAAAACACTGCACCAAGTCATAGTAAACGGGGGCAACCAGTTTGGCCTGGATATTTTGGCCTGGGAATTTTAGCTTGGGGGGCACCAGTTTGGCCTGGGTGTTATGGCCTGGGTATTTTGGCTTGGGGGGCACCAGTTTGGCCTGGGTGTTATGACCTGGGTATTTTGGCTTGGGGGGCTCTAGTTTGGCCTGGGTGTTATGGTCTGGGTATTAGGGCCTGGGTATTTTGGCTTGGGGGGCACCAGTTTGGCCTGGATATTTTGGCCTGGGTATTTTGGCTTGGGGGGCACCAGTTTGGCCTGGATATTTTGGCCTGGGTATTTTGGCTTGGGGGGCACCAGTTTGGCCTGGGTGTTATGGCCTGGGTATTTTGGCTTGGGGGGCACTAGTTTGGCATGGGTGTTATGGCCTGGGTGTTTTGGCTTGGGTATGGGGGCATCAGCCTGTTCCCTGTATTTATGTATTGGGTACTTAGGTTGCAGGCAGGACACAACAAATGCACCATGTGTAGGGTTACCAAGGGCAATATCAGAGGATATATCAACAGTTATTACTACATTTCGTACGATATTGTCAGCCCTATGTATATGTGAATGAATGTATGTATGAATACAAGTAATAATAATATAATAGCTGTGGGTCTGTGGTATGGAATCAGACAGCTCAAGCTCACAGCATCAATGCATGTCTCCAGTACTCGCCGGTAGACATTATTGATGGGGGGCGGGTCACCCCGTTGTCTGTTTAACCGACCAATGACTGAGAAGAAGCCTGACACGTTAGCTATGGTCTCGTAACTAACTGGCTTCGGTGAGCTCGATTCCGTTGCCAATACTCTCCGTCAATTTTCCGCGTCGCTTGCAACGCTGCCTAGGACGTGTCTTGTCAGCTACGAGTAGCAGCTTCTAGGCAGCTCCCTGAGCCAGCCACTGGGCTAAGCTCCAAGATTTCGTTAGTTCTAGACAGCGGATTCTGTCAGCTTCCAGTCACACTAGGTTGCATTAGCTTTGGTTGAATAGCCAGTCAGGGGAGCGTCCTAAGGTGTTGCTTTTAGCTGAAAAGAAAAACACTGATGTCTCCACCCGAATGCCAGATGCTAGATTGGACACAATTCTACGCCTTGCAGTTTTTCTTTTGGGCTACTTGTAGCAGCTTCTAGGTAGCTACGAGCCAGGGCTCAGGGCTAACCCCTTAGATTTCATGAGCACTGGTAAGTTAACCATGTCAGCTGTCAGATGTACCAGCTTGCGCTAGCTTTGATCAAGTAGCCAGTCAGGGGAGCTGTCCAGAAGCTGCTACATTTAGTCTGAAAGATTAACACTGACGCCTTGGATGTGCACATATAATATTTGAACCCTAGACAGGAGGAGCCCAGGCCTCCATTTTTTTAGTAATGCCAGTCGATTAACCTGATAATGGGGCTATAATGGCATGATTCATAGCTATGTTTTGAGCTAATGTTTTAGTCATCCTGCCCTAGACATTCCTTAGTTTGAGGACTGCAGCCTGCCCAGGGCAGTTTGTTCACTTGATTTTTTCAATCTGTAAACCTGCCCACTATGTTGAGGTACCAGCTCGGTTATAACCATTCGATACCAGCCTAGGGTTCAGGGCTCATTTTGATCCTCCTTGCCATCTCCCTTTGCAGCAACAACTGTACGACAAGGACAATGAACTGAGCCATGCATATCGCAAACTTGAGGCGAGTGCTTCTGAGCGTGTGGCGTTGAGAAAGGCTAACCTACAATTGCAAGAGGAGCGCGAGATGATCCAGAACAGGCTGTCGCTCGGTGAAGGTGCCAAGATGCTTCAGGTCAGTTAGTAACTTTAAAGCACTAACTATTCTATGACTATAGTCGGTTACTAACTTCAAATGTACTCATTATTCAGCTCAGTTACTAAGTTAAAAGTACATGCTAAAAAACTGAAAATAAATTTCTTAAGCTGAAGTCGCACTATAATGTAAGAAGTAAGACGAACAAACGTAGCACTAGAACTAGTAGGACAGCAAACGAGTTAGACAAGCAATCAAAACGCTTAACCAAGGAACTCTGAAACTGACTGAAGTAGTAATGCTTTCATTTTGGGCTTTTGACATTTCGCTGCTTTTACGCAGCCTACTCTTTTGTAGGAGTGTTAACGCCATTCGAACTGAATCCTCGGTGTCGCTCGTTTGTTTCGGGAGACCCACCTCCTGGGGTGAAAACCCTTTCACAACTAAAAAACCATCTGCCCTCTAAAACATACTCGAACGTGATGTACAAACTGGTTTTAATCCAGAACCAGTCTGTGCTATGCGTTCGAGTATTTTTCAGAGGGCAGATGTTTTGTTTTGTTTTTGAAACTGGCAAACTGACACTTCGCTGCTTCTAAGCATCTTCCCTTGCTTGCCGTTCATCAAAACCTATTATAAGGTTTGCTTGGCTTGCCGTTGATCACCTGGCTTGCCGGTCATCAAAACCTAGCAGCTTCTATGCATCTGCCCTGGCTTGCCGTTCATCAAAACCTTATGTAAGGCCATGTCCCCAGAAGTGAACACAATCAGTTTTCCAGTACTGCTCAAATCTTCAGTTTCTTGGTTGTTTCTTGTGTTGGGTGGGCAGGCTGGGTAGATAAAGTAAGAAATAGTACGCCTTATTACGAGGCGTGAGGTTGAGGGGGGCAGCCCATTTGCTTTCACCGGGGCTAACCACCAATAGGGGAGGGGGTGGCTATCATCCCCCTGGAGGAGGGTTTGGGGCAGGCTGGGTAGTTACAGAGGACTCCTCATTTTTCTATCCCACGAACACACTGGCAATCCTCTCGGCCATCTCTTACCAAAACCTTTCCCATGTATCTGGCTTATCCTTCGCAGACCTAAACCTCCACCCCTCCACTGTCCCTAGGGCAATAGTGATGATGTGGCGTTGTCGGAGCCTCCCTCGGAGTTGCCCGTGGCCCACTACTCCCCCCCTGATGATGCCATCAAGGGCTCTGAAGCAGATGCCAAGTCAGCCACAATTGCTGGAGTCCAATTTGCGAACCTCATCAAATTGTGGCCTCACTAAGGGTCTCTGGAGGGCTGCCCCCATCAAGATATGGCCTTGATACGGAGTCTGTCTGACTGAAGGGTTGACCTCATCCGGATATGGCCCTAAACCCAGATCCCTTAAGCCAATATGGGGTCAGTCCCTCTCGAGGGGTGACTCCATCAACAGGTGGCCTTGATAAAGGGTAGGCCTGGCTGATATGTTGATCTCATCAAGACGTGGCCTCGATAAGTGGTCAGACTGACTTAAGGGCTGACTCCATCAATAGGTGCCCTTGATAAGGTGTATGCCTAGCTGATAGTTGGTATCAGCAAGACGTGGCTCATTAAGCTGTCAGACTGGCTTAAGGGCTGTCCTTATCAACATATTGCCTCGATAAGGGGTCCTTCTGGCTGAAGAGGTAAACTGGTCAAGATACGGCCTCGGTTAGGGGTCAGTCTAACTGAAGGGCTGGTATTAGCAAAAGGTGGCCTCAATAATGGGTATGTTTCCTTGACGGGTTGGTCTAATCAAGATGTGGCATTAAAAAGGGTCTGTCTGGCTGAAGGAATGAGCTGTTTTAATTTATCCCATCTGGATGATCTGATCTAGATGGTGTGGGTGATCTGATCTACATAGTGTGGGTGGTCTGATCTAGATGATGTGAGTGGTCTGATCTAGATGGTGTGGGTGATCTGATCTACATAGTGTGGGTGGTCTGATCTAGATGATGTGAGTGGTCTGATCTAGATGGTGTGAGTGGTCTGATCTAGATGGTGTGGGTGATCCAGACCACCTATGCAAGCTATGGACATTTGCTGCGGCCAAGCTGTTCTCGGCTGCAGCAAATTTCTAGATAATGAGTGTAGCGTGCAATCACATGGGTGTCTACAGTTGTTTTTACATTTCCAGGTCTTACTCGGCTGCAGCAAATTTCTAGATAATGAGTGTAGCGTACAATCACATGGGTGTCAACAGTTGTTTTGACATTTCCAGGTCTTACTCGGCTGCAGCAAATTTCCAGACAATGAGTGTAGCGTGCAATCACATGGGTGTCTACAGTTGTTTTTACATTTCCAGGTCTTACTCGGCTGCAGCAAATTTCCAGACAATGAGTGTAGTGTGCAATCACATGGGTATCTACAGTTGTTTTGACCTGTCCAGGACTTAATTAGGGTGTTTGAATAGCACACTCGTGTTTGGCTAAGTTATGTTGTGGTGAAGTGGGGTGAGCTTGAATTTATTTTGATGTAGTGGATGATGTTCTAATGGTCTCTGTGTTTGTTTACAGTCCTGTGGTCGGTGATTTCTATTGAATCATTCATTTGATGCGTATATAATTATTGCATGGGTGTATTTAGGGTGTGCAGGTCTTGCTGAAAGCAGCAAGCTACGCAGCCAATTACACTGACAAATTCGTAGATGGCGATAAAATGCTGAAGACCCTCGTGTTATATTGATACTGTTTATTGTCTCTGATCCATCTGCCACCTGTATGGTTGTTCCTCTGCCAGTTTCATAGCTGAAAGGAGCACGGTTCACAACTGAAAGGAGCACGGCATGATAACATTGGAGCTATCTAGGTTTTAAGTTGTTGATTTATTGTGGTCACCTGATATTCGTGTTCAACAGGCTAGAGCAAGTCTTCGACTCTTTTTTCATTTGACTGGCAAGCTGAAAACAATGTAAACAAGCTATAGCATGTTTTAGCAACTGCGTCCATTTTCCATGAACAGGTCTCGACAAAGCACTGTTTTGGGGTTACCTGTTTGTCCGTCCGACCTACAAATTGAAGCCTGACAGGACAGCTTACTGTCTCATAACTTACTGGCTTCGGTCAGCTCCATTTCCGTTGCCACCTGTCGTTCCATTGCTAACACACTGCTTATTTTCCGCAACGCTTGCGACGCTGCATAGGACTTATTTTCAAGTTGAAATGGAAATATTACTTGGCAAAGGGGTCCATGGTTGGAAACTACGGTACCGGTATGTAGTACATGAGCCATGATTTCATGTTGGATTCTGGTTTGATTGCCGTACGTGAATTGGGCAGTACCTTATGCCAGGCTGCTCGCTGTCAACATGCCTGGTTAACAGAAATACGATATTATGATTGTATGGGAATTTAATACTACTTCCCCACCCACCGACACTTGAATTTTGAAGCGGTTTATCAGTCGTTAGGCTGCCCTTTGGAGCAGATATGGGCAGCAAAGACACTATTAGCTGGAGTGACCCACCTTGGGATGAGACCTTGAACTTAGTTACCAGTACCGGTATGTAACTACGTACCTCCAGGCTCCAGCCTCCAAGGCTACTTCCCGTGACCATCACAATTGTAGGTAGACTGGGGGGGCGAAAACTAATCATCGCTGTTCCTTACCTTCTCGATTCGGCCGTCTGGCGACGAAGAGAAGAGCATTTAGCTACCATCTGTTCACCCCACATGGTTGAGAAGTCCGCGAACAATAGCCAAGCTGTAGATCAGCCCCCCAACTGAGCCCCACTATGCACAGGAGAGTACTGCTGTACTGCGGATAAGGACCCCCGAGTCGCGAGTCTTCGCTCCAATCGCCCTCCTATGAAGGCCTTGCTTCAATGCACTCGAGCGCATTCGTCTTGGGTACTAGCGGCATCTAAAGGAAATAGTGACTTCTAAGATCCCCGTTGCATAAATGACAACAGCACATAGGCCAACATGGGCTCCCGCGGTAGGTGGCGAGGAGCAGGGAGGCATGCGCATGTTCGTCGGGAGCAAAATGCGCAGCGCCAAGGATCAGGCTGGGCATACCAAGCTGAAATTCAGGTACTGCACCCTTGGCCTCTCTCCTTTTCCTTTCCCCTCTCCTATCCCGTTTGTACGTCCTGAAGAGACCACAATCCCGATTAGGAATTGTATTATGCAAACGGTCTGCAAACGGATAGACGCTTACGACGTGCAGAACTACGAAACAATTCTTCTTCTTCTTCTTCCCCCGTTTCTCTCAGCCTTTCCCATGCTCTTTAAGCAACGCCTCCGCGAGTCTTGCTCCCTCCCTCCCTCCCTCCTTATTTCCTTTCTTTCTATGCTTCCGGGGGTGCTCCTAACAGTGCCCCCCTGCGAAGCGTTCAAAGAGTGGGATTTAACAAACGAATTACTGGAGTTTCTAGCCCTCGTCCAGCCTTAGCTGCTTCCCTCCAAAGTCTTGACAATACCTATGGAAGGCCAGTCAAACCAACCAACGAACGAACGGGAAAGCAGAAGAAGGATGAGCAGATCGGTCGACAATCAACAGCTGTTGGTAAAGCAAGCTTTATTCCAAATTTATAAGCACTGTAGTATTAACAGGCTGTTTTTACCTCCCCTTACCGGCCTCTCCTGCCTGGCTCAACATAAGCTGGATTATTGTCCCTCCTCCATGCTACTACCTCATCTATTTCATCCCTCGTTCAGCCGATTTTGTCCAACCCAATTGATTTCCCCCACCCCACCCCACCCCAATTGATTTCCTCCACTCCTCAATATCATCCATTTCCTCCTGTAATCACCACCGCGCTCACATTTGATGACCAATTCGCTCACGCCCCAGTTGATTACCCCCAGCCACCCCTCCCCCCCCCACCCTCCCAGTCATCACCACCTCTCCAAACCCATTGAACCTCTCCAAACTGAACTACCATCTCCAAATCCATCGAACCTCTTTAAACCCACTGAACCTCTCCGCACCCACACCTAGGCAATTTGGTCAGAACTCCAAGGCGGAGATAGCAGCCAAGGATTTGAGGGCTGAGTTGGAGATAAATGAGAGGAAGGCAGCCAAGAAAGAGGGCATTGATTTTGAAGGTGAGGGTGCATGGGTTAGTGGACTCATGCATTGTGGGAGTTGATAAGTTTGGTCAGAACTCTAAGGCGAAGATAGAAGCCAAGGACTTAAAGGCTAAGTTGGGAGGAGAAAGAGAGTAAGGCAGGCATGAAAGAGGGCATTGATTTTGAAGGTGAGGGTGCATGGGTTGGTGGACTCATGCATGCTGGGAGTTGGTAAGTTTGGTCAGAACTCTAAGGCGAAGATAGAAGCCAAGGACTTAAAGGCTGAGTTGGGAGGAGAAAGAGAGGAAGGCAGGCATGAAAGAGGGCACTGATTTTGAAGGTGAGGGTGCATGGGTGCATGAGTTGGTGGACTCATGCATAGTGTGAGTTGATCAGTTTGGTCAGAACTCCGGGTGCATGCTCACCACACACTCACCACACACACACCACTCCACTCACCACACACCGCCTTATCCCTGTCATGGAACGCAGAGGAGAGGAAGAAGGATCTGTTGTCGATGTCCTCAACCACCACCGCTTGCACTCGCAATGCTTGCTCACTGTGCTCCACACCACATACCACACACGCCACTACACACACTACACACACAACACACCACTCACCACACGCCGCCTTGTCCCTGTCATGGAACGCAGAGGAGAGGAAGAAGGATCTGTTGTTGCTAACTGGGGAAGCAGATGCTGGGGGGAGCGCGTCCAGAGCACCGCCGAGAGCCTTGGTACCGAAAGCAGCAGATGCTGATGACGAAGATGAAGATGCAGAATCGAGCAGCAGTAGTGATGGCGATGATTCGGTGAGACAATCAATTCATTTTTATGAGGATGAGGATGAGGATTATTATCATTATTATTATTATTAAGATGATTCGGTGAGACCATGAGATTATAATAATAATTATTATATTAATAATAGTAATACTATTAGTATCATCACCATCATCACCACCATCATCATCACCATCATCACCACCATCAGCACTACCGCCGTCATCACCACCGCCGTCATGATCACCACCATCATCACCACCACCATCAGCACCACCTCCATCATCATCATCACCACCATTATCTTCACCATCTCCTCCACCATCATCACCATTAATACCACCATCAGCACCATCAGCACCATTAGCACCACCAACAGCACCATCAGCACCATCAGCACCACCATCAGCACCACCATCAGCACCATTACCACCACCATTAGCACCACCATCACCAGCATCACCACCATTATCATCACCAGCACCACCACCATCAGAACTATTACCACCACCATCATCATCACCACCTTCATCATCACCATCATCACCATCATCACCATCATCACACGCATCAATCACCACTACCATTATCATCACCACCATCATCACCACCGCCACCATCACCACCACCATCATCGCCACCACCATCACCACCATCATCACCATCATCACCACCACCACCATCATCACCACCACCATCATCACCACCATCATCATCACCATCATCACCACCACCATCATCACCATCATCGCCGCCACCATCACCACCACCACCATCATCACCACCACCACCATCACCACCACCATTATCATCACCACCATCATCACCACCACCATCATCACCACCACCACCATCACCACCACCATCATCACCATCATCACCACCATCATCACCATCACCATCCTCAGCACCATCATCACCACCATCATCACCATCATCACCACCATCATCACCATCACCATCCTCAGCACCATCATCACCATCATCACCTTCATCATGATTATCATCATCACCACCATCACCACCATCACCATCACCACCACCACCACCATCACCACCACTATTATCATCTCATCATCATCATCATCATCACATCATCATCATATCATAATCACACCACACCACCATCACCACCAACCCATCACAACCCACCACATTACCACCACATCATAACATCATCAACACCACCATCATCACCATCAACATCCTCATAATCGTCATCAAATTTTTTTCCCCATTCAACATCACCCTTCATCATGATTATCATCATCGCCACCATCACCACCACCATATTCACCACAAACTATGATCACCAGACAGCATAAATCCCCACAACCATTCACCACACCAACCTTCATCAAGCCCTCATCACCACATCACACCTCCCACAATCACTCGAATCACCACACCACCATCATCACCACCCACCCTATCACCACACCATATTCACCCATGACATCACACCACCACATCACACCACCACAATCATTCACCACCACCTTCATCACCACCACTTCATCACACCCACCATAATCAGCCCGCCCACATCACAAACAACTTCATCACCACCCACCGTCATCACCCCAACCATCATCACCCCCGCCATCATCACCACCACCTTCATCGCCATCACCACCACCACTATCATCACCACCACATTCATCACCACCACCATCATCACCCCCGTATCACACCACCACCATCAAGATAACACAATAATCACCACACATAATGTCACCACCCACATCCATCACCCCCGCCATCATACCACACAAGCACCACCACACCATCATCACCGACTCAATCAATCATCATCACCACCATTATCTAACCATCTCCTCCCCCATTCCATCACCATAATACCACCATTAGACCATCAGCACCAACCATCAACCAGAGCCGCAACCATCAGCACCACCCGCAAGCAAACATGTAGCACCCATGCCACACCAGTAGCACCACCAGTAGCACCAACATCATGACCACCATGACCATCTCATCATAAGCAGCAGCACATCAGCACCATCAGCACCAGGAGCGCACGCCAGCCGCAGGCTTCAACCAGCACCAAAGGCAAGCACCACCACCAGCAGCACCACCAGCAGCACCCAGCAGCACCACCACCAGAGCACCAAGCAGCACCAGCCACACAGCAGCGCCCCGCCACCAGGCAGCACCACCAGCACCACCAGCCCACCCAACAGCACCACCAGAAGCAGCACCACCAGCAACACCACCAGCAGCACCAGCGCCCACAGCAGCACCAGGACAAGGCACCAGGTCACCATCCGAGCACCAGCAGCACCAGCATCACGTCAGGCAGGAGGAGCAGCAGCACCACCAGCACAACCGCACCACCAGCACCAGCACACACGAGCACAACACTATCATCAGCATCATAATCATCACCATCCGCATCATGCGTAGTCATCAGCATCACCACCACCACACCACCACCAGCATTACCACCACCAGCATCACCACCACCATCGTCACCATATCAACACACCATCATCACTTTCATCTGATTATATCATCGCCCACCATAACCCCACCACATCACCACCACTATCATCCACCAGCATCATCATCCACCACACACACCACAACCATCTCATCACTGCCATCATCAAACATCACCAACTCCACCATTCATCGCCATCACCACATACCACCTCATAACCACCAAACTTCATCACCACCACCATCATCACCCCTGCCATCATCACCACCACCATCATCGCCACCACCATCATCATCACCACCACCTTCATCACTACCACCCTCATCACCACCACCGTCATCACCACCATCATCACCACCATCACCACCACCATCATCACCATCACCACCACCACCATTACCGTCATCATCATCTTCTCCTAGCGCAGCATCACGAGGAAGAGATCTTGGCCGAGCTTAGCGCGACGTAACTATATTATGTGTTGGACCAAGGGGGGGGCACGAAAAAAAGATTCGTACCGCCCATGTGGATACGGTAGAAAACCTCAAGCAATAGGTGGTCCGATACAAAAAAAATCAGGTCGATAACCCACAGAAGCCGAGATAAGAGGGGGGGGGGGGGGGGGGGGGGGGGGCGGGGGGGTCCGGCCGTTTTCCGAACTTTATTTGTACTTCATGTAACTTTCTTGCCAGTGCGAATTTCTGAGCGTTAAGAGCACCATCGAGAAGGGCTCGGCGAGACGAGCAAGAATCTGCAATTGTTAGTCGATTACACCCAGTGTGTAATTGGTGGGTGCCCAGGAAGGCACATCCAGGCTGGACGCCAGGTTGGATGCCAGGCTGGACATCACCTACACCTATGCGCCCAGCGTCGCACGAGCGGCAGTTAGGCTGAAAAACGCGCAACGCGTTCGTATGCGCTTTCTGAATTCTGGTCACTGACGAGGTTCCTAAAGCAGTCGAGTCTGGGGTCTAGCCCCCCCCCCCCCCCCCCCCCCCCCTTACATAACCCTCCTCCACCCCCCCCCCCCCCTTACAACTACTCACCCTTACCCCTCCCCCCCCCCCCCCCCCCTTAAACCCACCTCCACCCCCCCTCCACCCCTTACACCCTCCCCCCCCTTACACCCTCCTCCACCCCCCCCCCCCCCCCCCCCTTACACCCTCCTCCACCCCTTACACCCTCCTCCCCACCCACCACACACAAACACAACCATCACCCCACCCCCACACCCACCACACCCTAGCAGATCCTCAGGCTCCAGAATACAATTTGAGTCAAAGAAAACCATGATAATGATGGTGATAAAGATAGATAGGACAGACAAATAACGCCTTCAGTCCTTTTCATACATGGGTGATCTCCTCCGAGGGCGCGGACCACTGAGCTACCCAAGAAAGTTGTACAAATACTAAAAACTTGAAAATAATTTTCGTCCAAACTTGATATTTTTATGTTTGGGTTGTATGGTTGGAAAGGTTTGACGAGATGATGCTCATGGACCCCCCCTTTCGCTATGTAATACTGTCTGGGTGTCCAGATATGAAGCATCGGGGGGGGGGGGGGGGGGGGGGGGGGTAGGTGGGGTGGTTGATCAGGGGTGGGAAAAAACAATTTCCGAACATGCGGTCTGCAAACTTTATTCTTGCCCCCGCCTCGTGTTGGACCATAAGATGTGTTTGGTTCCATTACATGGTTCTTCAGCCTCCAGGCTGCCCGTTGTGTGTACTTCTAACATGAAGAAAGTGAATAAAGAAAGATAACTCATAAAAAGAGTGAAATGAGGATCCGCTCGCATATAAACAGCAGCAAAAAGATGAACTGCTAAGCTATTCCCCACTCGCCTAGCCCTGAAACACGCTGACACACTCTTCACCATCATCACCAAAACAATCTTCATCATCCTCACCACTATCATCACTATCATCACCACCACCATTATCATCACCACCGTCACCATCATTATTATCACCATCATCAACATCGCCATTATCATCAACATCAACAAAATGAACATAATCATCAACATAATCATTAACATAATCAACATAATCAAGATCCTCAACATCGTCAATATCATCTTCAACATCATCAACATTATCATCATCTTCTTGTAACACAGGATGACGAGGAAGAGTTGTTGGCAGAGCTTGAAGCGCATCAAAAAAGAAAGAGCCGAGGAAGCTGCTAAGAAGGTGGGTGGGTTGGAAAGGTGGGTGGGGGGTGGGAAGAATGGTTGTTGAAACCGGTGGCAGGAAGAGGCTGAGCAAAATCAAAAAGAAAAGACCGAAGAATCCACTAAGAAGGGTGGGGTTGTGAAGGTGGGGTGGGTTGTGAGGTGGGGTGGGTGGGGAGGGTGGGTGGGAAGGTGGTTGGGTGGGTGGAAAGGTGGGTGGGTAGGAAGGATGGATTTGTTGAAACTATTGGCAGAGCTTGAGCGCATCAAAAAGAAGCCGCTAAGAAGGTGGGGTGGGTGTGAAGGTGGATGGGTGGGTGTAAAGGTGGATGGGTGGGTGTGAAGGTTGATGGGTGGTGTGAGGTTGATGGGTGGGTGTGTAGGTGGGAGGTGGGTGGGTGGGAAGGATGGATTTGTTGGAAGACCCTTCCTGAAGTGTTATGGAGTGGGCTTGTCTTGGGCCAACAATGGCTTGTCGATGGCAATTTAATGTAATGCTCTTTGGGGAGAGCTGAGAAAGCACTAAGAATTCACACACACACTTAGGCATTCACACATACAGGCACACACCATTTGGACTAATCTTGCCACATGTGTGTTACTCGCCGTCAGGCCGCTGAAGATTGCCGCCAAGGAAATCAAATACACGCACACATACATAGACATTTACACACACATCGACATACACGCATACGGTCATACACCATTTAGACTAATATTGCCACATGTGTGCTACTCGTCGTCAGGCTGCCAAGGATGCCGCCAATACAAACACACATGACATTCACACATACAGTCATACATCATTCAGACTCATATTGCCACATTTGTGCTTGCACGTCGTCAGGCTGCTGAAGAGGCCGCCATACAAAGACACATACATAGGCATTCACACACACACACGTTGACATACACGCATACAGTCGTACACCATTTAGGCTAATCTTGCCACATGTGCTACATGTCTTCAGGCTGCCGAGGATGCCGCAAATGAGACAAACACACACATTGACATTCACACACACATACATACATAGACATACACGCATACGGTCGTACACCGTTTGGACGAATCTTGCCACGTGTGTGCTACACGTCGTCAGGCCCCGAAGATGCCGCCAATGAAATCAAAGACACGCACACGGCCATACATACATCGACATACAAGCATACGGTCATACACCATTTAGACTAATCTTGCCACATGTGCTACTCGTCATCAGGCTGCCGAGGATGCCGCAAATGAGAACAAACCACACACTTGACATTCACACACACATACATACATAGACATACACCCATACGGTCATGCACCATTTAGACTAATCTTGCCACATGTGTGCTACACGTCGTCAGGCCGCTGAAGATGCCACCAATGAAATCAAAGACACGCACACACACATAGACACACACACACACACACATCGACGTACACCATTTGGACTAATCTTGCCACATGTGTGCTACACGTCTTCAGGCCGCCGAAGATGCTGCCAATGAAAACAAAGAGAAAGAGTCAGAATTGAGGATGGGCAACCCATTGTTAGCCATTGCTGGTGGAGGAGGCGAAGCTAGTTTTTCCATGAAACGGAGATGGGACGATGATGTTGTGTTCAAGCACCAGTCGCGCGGAGAGCCCAAGAAGAACAAGAGGTTCATTAACGGTGGGTTCCTTCTTCAAGATTCATTCGCATCACCATTTTATTGGGATGATAATGTTATGTTGCGGGTTAACCGCCGATTTTAATTGTTTATGTTACTGCCAAAGACAGCGACCTGCCAAATTGGTGGACGGAGCCTTGGTAGAGAACAGCTGCTACTTAACCTGTCGCGCGCGGAGAGCCCAAGAAGAACAAGAGGTTCATCAATGGTGGGTCTTCTTTAAAATTCATTCACTACAGGGATTCGTATTTCCTCGTATATAGGGATTCTACTTTTACCCCGTTTGGCCCAAATTGCCCCATATATAAGGTTTTGGCCCTGGTTTTGGCCCTACATCCTTCTTCAAGATTCATGCGCATAACCATCTCCTTTAAGATGCATGCACATCACCATTCTATCGGGATGACAGTGTATGTGCAATGGGAGAACTCCCATTGCAGGTTATCCGCCGATTTTGGTTGTTCATGTCACTGCCAAAGACGGCGACCTGCCAAATTGGTGGCCGGATCCATAGTAGAGAACGGGCTGGCTACTTTACCTGGACAGTCCTACCATGGCGGTTGACACCGAACGCGATCACTAAAGCGCACCCAGGGATTCAAACCCAGCACCTTCTTCAGTCCAGCAAAATGATCAACCATTGAACCATTCACCGAACCGGGATTGCTGCCTAGTAACCTGCTATGAGTACAAACGCTGCTAGTTTCGAGTCTCAAACCGACTTTGTTTGACTGTGAACCCATGCAAACTATTAACTCATGCAAGGTGTGACCCATGAACCAATGCAAATTATGAACCCATGCAATCTGCTTCTTAGCACTATATAGATGCTCTTGATAAAATCCACCACGATGCTCCTTGCACCTGGGACCCACCACCACCCATCCACCATACCTTAACTGCTTCTTAGCACTAAGACAACTCCCTTGCCCCATCCCTCCCACACACACCGCCGCCGCCGCCACCCATCCACCATCCATATACCACCATCCATATACTACAATCCATATACAACCACCCATCCACCATCCATATACCACCATCCATATACAACCACCCATCCACCACACACCACCCATTCATATACAACCACCCATCCACCATCCATATACCACCATCCATATACTACCATCCATATACAACCACCCATCCACCATCCATATACCACCATCCATATACTACCATCCATATACAACCACCCATCCACCACACACCACCCATCCACCATACCTTAACAGCCCAGTAAATGAGCTCCTGAAAAATTGCCAACTCAGCTAATCCACCTTGATGCTCCTTTCAGATACCATCCGAAATGATTTCCACACCCGCTTCTTGAACAAGTACGTGCGCTAGCTGTCCATTGGTCACCTTCAGCTCTGCCTTGACATCATGCTGCTAGCTGTCCATTGGTCATCTTTGTCACTGACTCAGCATCATGCTGCTAGCTGTCTGTTGGTCACATTCAGCACCGCCTCAACATCATGCTGCTAGCTGTCCATGGGTCACCTTTGCCACTGACTCGACATCATGCTGCTAGCTGTCCATTGGTCACATTCAGTGCTTCCTCAAGATCATGCTTCTAGCTGTCCAAGGGTCATCTTCCTCAGTGGCCACTGGGGTGTGGAAGGGTCCCACCCAGGGTTTTCTAGGGGACTCCAAAATCTGCATCATGAGACGCAACTGGTTTCAAATCTGCATCATGAGATACAAGTGGTTTCAAATCTGCATCATGAGATACAAGTGGTTTCAATCTGCATCATGAGATACAAGTGGTTTCAAATCTGCATCATGAGACGCAACTGGTTTCAAATCTGCATCATGAGATACAAGTGGTTTCAAATCTGCATCATGAGATATAAGTGGTTTCAAATCTGCATCATGAGATACAAGTGGTTTCAATCTGCATCATGAGATGCATGTGGTATCAATCTGCATCACGAGACACGCAAGTGGTTTTCAAATCTGCATCAGGAGACACAACTGGTTTCAAATCTGCATCGGGAGACACATGTGGTTTCAGATCTGCTTCATGAGACGCAGGTGGTATCAAATCTGCATCAGGAGACACAACTGCTCTCAAATCTGCATCATGGGACACAACTGGTTTCAGATCTGCTTCATGAGACGCAAGTGGTTTCTAATCTGCATCATGAGACACAACTGGTTTCTGTGCCTACGATGCATCGGACCCTCCAAGAAGTGTGTGTCAAGCAACACGCAGTGTGTAAAACAAACCTGGTCCCACCTCATGGACCCTTTTTTCGTTTTGGCTACGCATAGCAGCCTCTAGTCAGCTCCTCCCCCCCGCCCTTGGGCCTAATCTGGCGCCAGCTACTGCGCCTGCAAGCTGACAATATGCGCATTCCAATGCAGCTGCAAGCTCTGGGCTTGACCCAGTGCCTGGTTAATGGAGCTGGCTGGAAGCCAGGTTTTTTTTAACTGTGATATTTCGCAAGATGCATCCCATCGTTTTTGGAATCGGCCTTGCCATAAAACCCATAGTTCCGAGAATCGGCCCTGTGGGCTGAATTGGCCTGGCTGAACCGGGCTTTGCATGGCAGTGGCAGTTGGTCCGCTCCCTCGGACTGTCCCCCCCCCCCGCATATCCCCTATAACTTGAACTTGTTATTACATAGCTTCAGCTGGCAATTTTTGCTGCTCGCCGTCTTATCGCAGTAAAACACATTTTACCCAGGAAATGTAAACGCGAACATTCCCTGTTTTCATCTCTTTTTCATTTCCCCCCCCTCTAATGTTCATATACATATGCAGTCATTCACGAACTTAAACTTCAACGAGAAACGCTGTTTTGAACACTCTACGCGGCTCCAGCAAGATCTACATGTCCTGGGTTTTGCCGGATATTGAAATTGAAATTGTTACATCCGTGTAATACCGTTACTCACAGGACGTGAAGTTAAGGACACCATAGCGTAAGCCGGAGCTAGCTATAGTCACCGTAGGGCCATCTCAGTAAAAAGAATTTTGCGGGATATTGATGTACCTGCCAAAGATGGGAAGGAGTCCTTTAGAGGCTGGAGACATGGAGACAATTCTGTTTCCAATTCCAACACCAACACCAAAGTAGGGGGGAAACGAAGAAACGGAGTAAATTCCAGCTTCTGTGACGGAACGTTTTTTTAGTTGTGAAAGGACTCTCACCCCAGGAGGTGCGTCCCCCGACGAAACCAGCGACCCCAAGGATTCAGTTCGAATGGCGTTACCACTCCTACAAAAGAGTTGGCGCACTTATCATGGGCCCATGAAAAGAAGGATGAGAGGGAGTGAACAGGTACCAACATACCACCCTGAAAAAAAAAAAAAAAAACGAAAAAAAAAAAAAAAAAAAAAAAAAAAAAAAAAAAAAACAAAAAAAAAAAAAAAAAAAAGAAAAACAAAAAACAACAAATACTGGAACGCACTTTTGATGGGCCTGAAATAGAAGGAAGAGCGAGGTGAGTCCCAATGTAACAACATACACACACACCAAACTTGTAAACGAAAACGCACTTGTGATGGGCCCATGAAGAGAAGGATAGAGAGGGGTGTAACAATGTTACAAACATACACACACAGTAACGGAACGCACTTGTGATGGGCCCATGAAGAGAAGGATAGAGAGGGGGGTAACAATGTTACAACATACACACACTGTAACGGAACGCACTTGTGATGGGCCCATGAAGAGAAGGATAGAGAGGGGGGTAACAATGTAAGAACATACACACACTGTAACGGAACGCACTCATGATGGGCCCATGAAGAAAAGGAGAGAGTGGGGAGCGAGCTGGAAATATGACATCTGATTACATTTTAAGACAAAGGGCGAGAACGACTAAGGCAGAAACCGAAACCCCAAACCAGGAACCGGACTAATGGAGTTAATTCCAGGTTCTAGCTCCGGCTTACGCTATGGTGTCCTTAACTTCACATCCTGTGAGTAACGGTATTACACGGATGTAACAATTTCAATTTCAATTTAATTCCAGGTTAATTGGCAAGCTTTTTATATTTTGTATGAAAGTTTTTTTTTCCACCAGAAAGGATGGGTCTCCTCGCACTAGACTTGACCATGTGGTGCTAGCTGGCCCATACAGGTTAAATGAAGGGAGGATCACCCGAAAGGATGGGGTGACCTTGCGCTGGCCATGGACACAGAGGATTTAGTCGAGAGAGCCATTCCGTCCTACAGAAGTAAGCGCCCATATAATGGGGGACCGGTTGACTTCACTTTGATTCCTCGGCTCGGATTCATGGTGGGCCCGGCCCACGTCGGTGACTAGAGTGACCCTTGCAAGGGCTTGGTGCAAGCCGCTTGCTGCAAGCCTCATGTAAGCACGCTTGCGAGCCCCTTGTAACCCGCTTATCAATCGATTGCTTGAGACCTTAGAAAGGGACGTTGTTTGCAAACACCATTCCTCCCCAAAGTAAGTCTTCAGCTGTGACATTTGAGACGGCAACTATCACCTGTGAAATGGTCATGCCCCTGTGGCATAGAAGCCAATCCAAGTACCTGCCACAGGCGGGTGGAGGGGGGAGATAATGTCTGGATTAGTTTTAACAACATTATGAGAGGTAAGCTGTTGTTAGCGGAAGCAAAGCGAAGCGGAAGCAGAAGCAGTGAGAAGCAAAATAAGAAGCAGAAGAAGCAAAAGAAGCAGCAGAAGCGGAACGGCGGAAGCAGGATAGCAGAGAAGCAGATAGAGAAGCAGAAAGAAGCAGAAGAAGCAGAAGAAAGCAGAAGAAGCAGAAGAAGCAGAAACAGTGACAGGAAGGACTGGCCTCCTTTACAATTATACTAGTATGTGGTCATGGTGGTGGTTGCGGTGATGGTCGTCGTCATCAGCATCAGCATCAGCATCAGCATCACCACCACCATCATCATCATGGTCATGGTCATGGTCATCGCCACCACCACCACCACCACCATCATCATGGTCATGGTCATGGTCATCGCCACCACCACCACCACCATCATCATGGTCATGGTCATGGTCCATCGCCACCACCACCAGCACTACCACACCACCATCATCATCATCAGACATCGGCATGAGTCCAAGCCTCCAAGGCTAGTGCAACGAGACCCATCCTACGGGGTAAAGATCCTTCCATATCAAGTCAAACCTCACTAATAAACTAATAATGCAATCACTACCCACGACTAATTCCATCACTACCACCACCACCATCACTTCTACCACCACCAGCACTACCCACCATACACGTTCTCGTTGACGTTGTCTTGGGCGAGAATGGCTGTGGTTCCTTGAGCTGACACGCCTGTTGCCAAATAACTGAAGACAACTCCCTGACTCCCTATCGAGTCCATGAAGGTGGCAAACCCGTGGCAGATTGGGGCGCATGGTGAGGACGTTGTTGCTGCCCGTGCCTTCATATAGGTAGCCTGTGGAATGAAGTCGATAGTCAGTGTGATGTGGCGTCTTTACAGCATGTGCTCTTCATATGGAATTAGTGCTAGAAACACTGATGCCTGCACTTTTTGCTTGCTGCAATCTGCCTTTAAATTTCTCTGAGGATTTGTTGCGCCCCCTCCCAATATTTTGGAGTAGCTTGTCTTGGGCCAACAATGGCCTACTGCGATGACATGTAATGTTAATTGATGTAAATAGTGAGCGTAGTGGAAGAGCAGTATAATGTAGGCAACCTTTGGTTTACAAACCAATTCTGCCCAATTGAGTTAAAAACCGAGCCTTATTATTCAAACTCAAATTTGATATACAATAATTTGCTTACAAGATTTGAATATCCATGATTTGACAGTAACTCGATTGAAGAGCCCCATTGTTTTTTGTAAACCAAAGTTTACACTGCTCAACTCGCTAGGAGCTAATTCAAATTACTTGTTTTAGATGTGGTTTAGTTTATATATATATGTATAATTCGTTGATCACTGTAGCATCGGAACTCAGGGCCCCGTTGGTAAAACGATTGCTTGGGTTCAGTTCACCAATGCTTTTTCTTTTTAAGACCTTTCTATCACGGTTGGGAAAGCCCTTTTAGCCTATTTGGCCTACCCCTGGACATACAAACTATCTGGATAAATCTTTACTTTACCTGCCTCCTTTCTGCCCTGCTTTCCCGTGTTAGTCCAAGCCCAAACAGCGAAAGCAAAACGCGAAACCAAAACGCGAAACCAAAACGCGGACAAGACTCTATATTCTCTCGACAATTATGTGGGTATAAACAAGGTAAACCCATAATTTGAACCAGATGTAAATGGAACCGTTCGTGCAAGTTCTGTACAGTAATCTTCCCTAGTGCAGCGAATGGGACGGTTCCTTCAATCTCGCGCCCCGAGGCACGACGCAACATTTCCATTTTCCAATCGCCATTTGAGAGCCCGTTCATATTGGCCTGTACACCCACATACGTAAGTGCGACTACTCTTTTGTAGAGGTGGCAAAGCCATTCAAACTGAATCGTCGGTGTCGCTGGTTTGTGTTGGGAGACCCACCTTCGGGGGCGATTTTTTTGACCGAGAACCCCCCACTCAAATAAATGTATTGGAGAGCCACAGGGCTATTATTTGTATATTTTTTCATATATTTTATATGTATACTTGTATTACTTTTTATGTATTAGGCAGGAGTAAAAAAAAAAAGCTCTAGACGTATAGCCTTAAAAACCTGAGGGGGGCTGACCCCCCCTTCCCCCCCCCCCTTTAATAGAAAATAACTTTTTTTTTTACAACTAACATGGATCACTAAGGTTTACAGTATGGCCACACAAGAGAACGTTCTCGGGATTTTGTAAGTTCGGGATCGCACATAGTAAAAAACCAGTTTCGCACCCATCCCAGTTGTTCAAGTCTTAAGCCACCCTTTTGCGGTCCAGAGGCGGCCCAGAAAAAGATGTAAACATTAACCCAGCACTCCTCTAAACGCAATTAAAAAAACAAAACGGTCCACCTTTCGGTTTGTTTAAATCATGAGTCTGGTCTGACACTACCCCCTTAAGGTCTATCTGGCTGGCTTTCCAACGGCTGGCAATCTTCCCCCAGACTCTTACTCCTTGGTCTGTACCCCAAAGACCAGTTGGCGCCATCTTGCTACGACAAGAAGAAGGAAAGAAAAGAATAACTGGAAAGGAAGACATATAAAGGGATGCCGAGAGGCGCGAAAAGGAAAGGAACAAGCACACACGGCGCTTTCGATTCGATTCTGTTGCTGTCAGTTTGTGTGGTGGGTTGGGGGGGGGGTGGGGGGGTGGGGGCGTATATCCTATTGCCAACTAGGCCCAAGTTGGTTCCATGACTGCCCTTAACCAAGGCCCACTCCTGGGTGGTCTTAATAATTGCATTTTTGATGGGCTGTGTGTGGGTGGTGGGTTGGGGTTTAGGGGGGGGGTGGGGTCTAGCCTATTGCCACTAGGTCCAAAGGGTGCCAATGGACTGCCCTTTTACCACGGCCTACCCTACTCATATTGGTCCTCAGAAATGCATTTTGGAGTCTGCGTAAAAGTTACAAAAAAAACAAATAGGGCTGACCCCCCACCCCCCTCCCCCCCCCCCCCTCCCTGAATTAAATCCCGAAAAATCTGACACAACATGTTCAATAATACAAATAATTATGTCATATAACAGTCTATATCAAATAAATCGATCGGCTACACCTCAACTTTCGTGAGGATCACCTCCTGTATTAGGTAATGAATTAATTAAATGTATTAAAAAACATTGTAATATTGCGTTTCCTGTCACTTCCAACTAATTCCATCAGCATCACATCATCAATCCATCACATCATCATCTCACATCACATCACAAATCTCATCAGCAGCAGCAGCACACAATCATCAGTACATCATCCTCCTCATCATCATCAGCTCATCATCATCATCCATCATCATCATCACACAATCATCATCATCATCATCATCATCATCAGCACATCATATCAGCAGCATCATCATCATCATCAGCATCATCACACACATCATCATCATCAACATCATCCATCAGCACATCAGCATCATCACACAGCATCTCATCAGCACAATCACATCCACTTCATCACCATCACCATTATCGCGTTGCAACATAGATGGGTAAGAGCCAGCCAACATCCCAATACGTACCCAGCTAAAATCGCATCGAAGAGGGTTTTTGGAAACAAGTTTTGGTCCGTCGGACTGTTCAGTGAAGTCATAGGGAAGTGCTGCCAAGCTGAGCCACCTGAGCCTAGGGAAAGGAGCGGGAACCTGAAGGCATGTGGAGGTTTTAGATATGAACTTATTTTCCTTACTGCCCGGTTTGGGTTTTCCCCATGATGGCCTGACAGCATTTGGATTTGTTAATGAACGATGATACGACTTCTATCGGTACTGTCCAGTTGGGTTTTCCACAGGGATTAACCTGAAGGTCATTGGAAGGTGTCATGATAGGCTTAGTAATCCGTACTTCCCAGTTGGGTTTCCACAGTGATCACCTGAAGAAAGGGGGCATGTGGAGCGTTCATGATATGCTTCGTATCCTGTAACCCTAGACCACTTGGTTTCCACATGGATGGGCCTGAAAGGCATAGTGGGCAGCGATGGTGGTTTGAGGAAGGGTTCCGACATTTGTTTTTTGATGGTGTAATTTTCTCCGTTCATGGGGGTACCAACTTAGGCTAAAAGGTATTGCCAAAAAACATCGTCTGAGTTTACAAGTGTGGATGCATTCTTATTCACCCCCTTAATATAAATAATCAAAACCCACTACCACTACTACATACCATACCTCAGCATAAAAAAAAAACTCGCCCACACTACTAACTCACATCAAGCTCAGTGATGCCTTCTCAAATGCCATACCTCACATTAAAACTACTACAACATATAATTAAACAAATAAAATGCTTCCACCACTACTTCCAACACACTAGGACTAACTACAACCTCTGTGATCCCTTCATCAAATACCATACCTCATATTAAAAAACTACTAATAAATGCACATAATAAATAAACAAATACAAATGCTATGCCACTACTACCACCACAATTGAACTCACATAATGCTCAAAGATTCCTTCATCAAATGCCATACCTCACATTGAAAACCACTCATAAACACACATAATAAATAAACAAATAAAAATACTTCCACCACTACGGTACTACCAACACACTATAACTAACGACAACCTCTGTGATCCCTTCATTAAATGCTATACCTCATATCAAAAAATAATAAATAAAAACATAAAAAAAAATGCTAATACCACTACTACCACCCCAATTGAACTCACATCAAGCTCTGTGATCCAATCATCAAATGCCATACCTCACATTAAAAACTAATAAAAAAAAAAAAAATTATACCACCACTACTACCACCACACTATAACTCACATCAAGCTCAGTGATTCCTTTATCTAACGAACCAATAGCCTCCACCAAGTTGTAACCACGATCGTCATTGCAGCGGTTAGCACCCGCTTCTCTTCTCCTGGTACTGCTAGCTGGTTGTCGGTTAGGGCAAAGATGGAGCCCTGGTGGATGGTGACGTCCTCCAGGCCTTCGCAGGAGCACTGTGTGGTGCATGGTTTTGGGGGGGGGTTGGTAGAGGTTAGTCTAGGCAGAGGGCTGGTTGTCAGTTGGGAAAAATGAGCCTTTTGATGGTCCACATCCTTCCGGCCTTCGCAGGAGCACTGTGTGGTCATGGGTGGGGATGGTTGGGAAGAGGTGAGCTAGGAGCAGGGCTGGGTTCAGTTCGTAAAGATGGAGCCCTTTTGGATTGTCACATCATTCAGGCTTTGCAGGATCACTGTGTGTTCATGGGTTGGGGAGGGTTGGGGAGAGTGAGGCTAGGGAGGGCTGGTTTGTCGTTCATTGCCAAAGATGGAGCCCTGGTGGATTGGCACAATCCAACAGGCGCGTATAATGTGGCCAGGGTTTAGGGTGAGGGTATATAGTTGCAGGGTATGGTGGGCAAGGTATGGTGAGGGTATATAGTGGCTAGGGTAAGGTGGTCCCTTTTAGTGAGGGTATGTTTGACGCAGTGTATAGTGTGGGTATACATTGGCTACAGTATAGTGTGGGGTATACCTGGCTAGGGGTGAGGGTGGCCAGGGTAATAGTGCGAGGGTATACAGTGGCTAGGTATATTGGGAGGATATACGTGTGCTAGGGTACAGGGTGGGCCGGGTATAGTGTGAAGGGTAATACAGTGGTATTTATAGGGTGTGCCCGGTAATAGTGAGAGGTTATACAGTGGCTAAGTATAGGGTGGGCTCAGGGGTGGTAAGTGCGAGGTAACAGTGGCTAGGGGATGGGTTAGGGATCTACGTGGCTAGGTTACAGGGTGGTCCAGGTATAGTGGTGATGGTGTACATTGGCTAATTGATAATAGGTGGTCCAGGGTATAGTTTCGAGGGTATCCAGTGGCCTATAGTATTGGTGTGCCAGGGTATATTGTAGGGTATACAGTGGCTAGGGTATAGTTGAGGAGATTACTTGGCTAGGGTACAGGGGGCCAGGGGTTAGTGTGGAGTGTATCAGTTGCGATTGTATAGGGTGGGCCAGGGTATAGTGCGAGGGTATACAGTGGCTAGGGTATAGGGTGGGCCAGGGTATAGTGTGAGGGTATACAGTGGCTAGGATATGTGAGGAGATTCATTGTAGGGTACGGTGGGGCCAGGGATCGTTTTAGGTAATACAGTGGCTATTGTATAGGGTGGGCCAGGGTATAGTGCGAGGGTATACAGTGGCTAGGGTATAGGGTGGGCCAGGGTATAGTGTGAGGGTATACAGTGGCTAGGGTATAGGGTGAGGATATACATTGGATAGGGTACAGGGTGGGCCGGATAGTGTTGGGGGTATACGTGCTATTGTATAGTGTGGTTCCGAGGGTATAGTGCGAGGGTATACAGTGGCTAGGGTATAGGGTGGGCCAGGGTATAGTGTGATTGGTATACAGTGGCTGTGTATAGTTGAGGATATAATTGGATAGGGTAGGGTGGGCCATGTATAATGGTGCTGTATAAGGTGTCAGGAACAGACCTCAGATTCATTGTACAGAGATAAGGGAAGCAGATGGTCCACAGTAAGTTGTTAGATCATACGTCAGTTACAGACGCAGGGTACAGAGAGTCAGAGTACAACGGTCAGGGTCAGAAGGGTCAGAGTACAGACGGTCATGTCAAGGGTCGAGTGCGACGGTCAGGGTATAAGTGTCATCGTATCAGACGCAGGGTAAAGAGGGTCAGAGTACAGGACGTCCATGGTACAGAGGGTCAGAGTACCAGACGGTTACGGTACAGGGGGTCAGAGTACAGACGGTCAGGTACAGAGGGTCAGAGTACACGTTCGGGTAACAGATGTCCTAGTACAGACTTCGGGTACAGAGTGTCAGAGTACGACTGTCAGGTACGAGTCAGAGTACGACGTCAGGTACAGAGGGTCCAGCGACAGACGGTCGGTACAGAGGGTCAGAGTACAGACTTTCCTGTTACAGAGGGTCAAGTAGGACGGTCAGGGTACAGCGGGTCAGAGTACGACGGTTCAGGTACGGGGTCAGAGTACATACGGTCAGGGTAACAGATTGTCAGAGTACAGACGGTCACGTGTACAAGGGTCAGAGTAAGACGTCAGTACCGAGGGTCAGAGTTTTCAGACGTCAGGTACAGAGGGTCAGATTACAGCGGTCAGGGTACCGGTGTGGTCAGGAGTACAGACGGTCGGGTATCAGAGGGTCAGAGTACCGACGGTCAGGGTACGAGGGTCAGAGTACGACGGTCAGGGTACAGGGGTCAGAGTAACAAACGGTCAGTGTACAGGGGTTCAGTACCGACGTCAGGTACAGGGGTCAGAGTACAGACGGTCAGGGTACAGAGTTCAGAGGCAGTGGTCAGGGTACTAGGGTCAGAGGTAACAGACTGTCAGGTTACATAGGGTCAGATTACAGAACGGTCAGGGTACAGAGGGTCAGATTACTCGGTCAGGTACAGAGGGTCAGAGTACAGACGGTCAGGGTACGGGGGGTCAGAGTACTGACGGTCCGGGTCAGGGTTCAGAGTACAGACGCATGGTAGCCGAGGTCAATTACATACGTCAGGGTAACAGAGGGTCAGAGTACAGACTGTCAGGTACAGGGTCATAGTCCAGACGGTCATGGTACAGAGGGTCAGAGTACATACGTCAGGTACAGAGGGTCAGAGTACGACTTTCAGGGTACAGAGGTCAGAGTACGACGTCAGGTAAGGTCGAGTACAGATCAGTACAGAGGGTCATAGTACATACGGTCAGGGTCAGAGGGTCCGATTACAACGGTCAGGGTACAGAGGTCGGTACTGACGTTCAGGTACCGAGGGTCAGAGTACGCCGTTCAGGTACATGGGGTCAGAGTACGACGGTCAGGGACAGATGGTCAGAGTACAACGTTCATTGTACGATTCAGATTACAGACGGTCATGGTACAGGGGTCCAGATTACAGTCGGTCAGGTACAGAGGGTCGTAGCAGACTGTCCAGGTTAGCAAGGGATCAGAGTACAGCTGTCAGGGTAAGAGTTCAAGTACAGACGGTCAGTGTACAGAGGGTCCAAGGTACAGACGGTCAGGGTACATAGGGTCAGAGTAACAAGACGGTCGGTACAGAGTGTCAGTACGGACGGCCAGTTTACGAGGGTCCATAGTACAAGGGTCTGTACAGAGGGTCAGAGTGCAGAGGGTCAGGGTACAGAAGGGTCCAAGTAGACTTCAGGTACAGATGGTCGAGACGAGGGTCAGGTACGAGGTTCAGAGTTCAAGGTCCAGGTTACGATGGTCAGAGTACAGAGGGTTCATGGTACAGATGTCAGAGTACGGAGGGTCAGGGTACGAGGGTCAGATACAGATGGTCAGGGGACAGAGGGTCAAGTCGATACTGTCAGGTACGATGGTCAAAGTAACAGACGGTCGAGTGTACATATTGGTCAAGTCAAGGGTCACCGACTCACTCGTCTCCCTTCTCCATCCTCCATTCCCCCTCCCCATCCCCCATCCCCCTCCCACCACCCCCATCCCCCAATCCCCCATCCCCATCCATCCCCCATCCCCCATCCCCCTCCTCAGCCACAGCCACATCCCCCTCCCCCCTCCCCCCCCACACACACCACCACCACCATCGCCTATCATGCTTACTTAGCATCCAGTCCCTGGGCAGCGGGCACCGCTCGCTGCGGATGGCAGAAATGCGTTCCTAGCAGTGTCCGGGTTGTTCCATAGGGGACATTATAAGCCAAATGAGATGGAAAAGCCGAGGGTCTGACCGACACCTGCATAGTGTGTGTGTATGTTTACGGTCAGGGTAGGCCAAATAGGCTAAAGGGACTTGCCCAACCGTGTAGGGAGGGCTTAACAGAAAAGAACTGATGAAGTGAACCCCAAACAAACATTTTACTGACAAGGGGCCTGAGTTCGTGCTAAAGTGATAATTTACGTCTACAATCAAATAATATCAACTCACTGCCATACTTTAATGTGGCGATTTTATCGCATTTTTAAAGGTCATATTTAAGGGGTTAAGTAAAAGTCGAACAATAGATTACTAGAAGCTCGATACACATTTTTCCAGGCATCACAATCTCTACCGACACTAATCCAGCCTAGCCTACCTGATGTTGCGGTGTATTTCAGAGAACACAATATCGACCGACACTACTACAGCCTAGCCTACCTGATGGTGTGGTGTATTTCAGACAACACAATATCAAACGACACTACTACAGCCTAGCCTACCTGATGGTGTGGTGTACTTCAGACAACTCAATATTGAACGACACTACTACAGCCTAGCCTACCTGATGGTGTGGTGTACTTCAGACAACTCAATATTGAACGACACAACTCCAGCCTAGCCTACCTGATGATGTGGTTTATTTCAGACACTCAATATAGAACAACAATACTAGAGCATCCTGCCTACCTGGTAATGGGGTTTATTTCAGACACTCAATATAGAACAACACAAACTGCAGCCTAGCCTACTTGATGTAGTGGTGTATTTCAGACACTCAATATCAACCGACACTACTACAGCCTAGCCAACCTGATGTTGTGGTGTATTTCAGACAACACAATATGGAACAACACAACTCCAGCCTAGCATACCTGATGTTGTGGTGTATCCCCATGACTGTGGGTCGGCAAGCTGATTTTTGGTGGAAGGTTCACAGTCCACGTGGCTTCAACGTTGTTGGTCACACGTTTTTTTGCCTTTTGGTTGGTGATGTCTATATTACTGCCCCGTGCAACCATGTCTGCGGTTAGGCCACCCCCATTCTTGTAATGGAAATGAATTGTAAAACAACAAAGTATCATCATCATCATCATCTCATCATCATCATCATCATCCTCAGCATCATCATCTCTCATCATCATAGTTCTATCATATCATATCAAATTGCATTATGATATGGTATATGATACACATAAGCCTAGTCAGACTGCCGGCATCATGTGATGACATGATACCATATTTCGTCCCCTAGTATCAAGTGATACCCATAGTCTGATTCTCTGGATTATTTAGAAGGATTTGAGGAAGGCCTACTTGGCTATCCCCTGGACTCTAGCATACATACACACCGTACATACATCTGAGTAATATGTTTCTTTTAGGCTCCATCCATCTTCTAGGCACTCCCCGGCTTGCTACTCGCACCTAAAGCAAGGTCACACCTGGAAGCTGACAAATCAGCTTTCTCAGTACTGTTGGAAAA